>CM022677.1:3290241-3311304 GCA_012295275.1 Chrysomallon squamiferum
CGTCGCAGATGTGCTTCACAACAGCTTGCTCTGATTAGCACGTTAATTTTTCCATTCCATTCCATTGAACGAGATCTCTTTGATCAGTGCTCTTCTTCAGAGTCTTTGTCTGCAGAAGACAAAGGAAAACGAAGACAATGGTAATTATGTTTTAATGTTTTGTATATGTAACATACATCTTGAATGATTGACGATACCTAAATCTATTACAGTTGAATTTTTCATAGTGTTATTCTGTGGTACTTACGTTTATAAAAACAAAGATAATGTATTTTAATAATTAAAAGATTATTTAGAAAGATCAAGTAACCAACTGGGCTGAATTAGTTTTGTATTATTTGTCAACGCTATTTGCTTTGATAACGTATCGTCGAATTGTACGATTTAACTATGTAACTGTATATTACCCTTGAGAGTTAATTTGTGTAAACAGCATATACATATATATATATATTATATAAAACAATTATCCATATTGAATTCGTGTTTGTGTTATTGTTCTCTTGTGGATACAGAATAGTCATTTAATAGTTAAGCTGTCTGAGATAATTAACACCTTGTCACGTGATGCTATTATAGTCTGCTGTCCTTTCAGGTACTAATACCACTCAGACTAGTCACCATGACATATGCACTACCTAAAATCCTTTAAGTTAGCATCTCAGAAAACTTATCACCCAACTCCTTGTAATGTCAAAATTAACTGAGAGTTTCTGTCAATATTATAAAGAGGATGGACTGTAATTAAGATTAAAAAAGAACAAATCACAACATAATAAACGTTTGTAATATTATGTAAAATGTTTCAATTTGACGAAAGTTGTCGGAAAGTTTAAGGAGTTGTCTATTCTTGTTTTGATAGGGTGTAATGTGCAATTAACCTGTGTCAATAACATTTTAATATATAATAAAAATTTAAGGTTTTAGTCTGTCCTCCGTGCAGATTCTTATTTTGTCTTGGTTCCCTTTATAACCTTACTCGTATCATTAATCAAAATGATTTAAACGTATGTTTTATAATGTATTATTATCAAGTCACCTGTATATCATAATTAAATAATGAATGTAAACGTTAACTTGTATAGTGGATAGCTTGACTTACTGATTTATATAGTTTGCTCTCCATTTAGCGTTTATATTCCTTGTTAGGTGGCCATTAACGCACCTTGTTACTGTACACTGAGCCTTAATAAAACATCCAATGTGTTTAAAGGTGTGAGCTCCGTGACAGTCGTCTCTTTATAACACTCCACAGTGAACCATCATAACACATTTCTGAACAGCAGTATTTAAACATACTCTAATTAATACGCATTGTAAAATTACCCAATTTATACCATCAGCCAGTTTCATTCATCTGCAGTCATAAAGCAAACCAGTTTTCATTTTGTGTCGTATTTCATCAGTAAAGATTGTATTTTCTATGCAGCTATATTAAAACAAAAACTAAAATAAAAATATCTTTCACTGCTATTCAGCTTGGTACGGTGTGACAACCTCATTAGTGCCTCTTTGGCAGACTTGTTTTTAACTATAAATTTGTTTTCTTTGTAGTGAATTATAGAATATTCACTAAATCTTTATTTTTATATGCCCCTTAAAGCAGAATGTCTGCTACATTTTATCTTAAATATCTTATTATATTACGATAATATTTATTTAGTTATCTTGTTTAATCATGTTTATAATTTATATTTTTACAGTCGTTAACTGTTTACCTAATTAATGACAGAAAATAGGGTTAAATACACAAAAACTAAATAGCAGAGCGTATGCAGATGTACACGGGCTATTAAGAAGCTGTTTTATATAATTAGGGGAAGTTCCTTTATTTAATAAAGTAAGAAACACTGGGGTTTAAGTAACTCAAGATTGATATTAAAAGCTTCAAAGTAAATTCAGAAAGGCTATCTGCAGAGCTGTAGCTATTGGTGTATAAGTAGCGGCACGCGTTTTGAACGAGGTCTCTTAGATCAGTGCCCTTCGCTCAGATTCGCTGCTTTTTTTCGTCAGATTCGCTCCAGATTCGCTCGAAAGTTTCCGTTTTTCGATACAAGGAATTATTGTTCAACTTTCTCACTTGGGATTGCCTTTCATTTATTCTTGCAAATTCGTTCCATTTGTGTGCACTTGATACGAATACTTGGGAAAAGCGCTTTTAGGATTACGTTATACACGATCGCCAAACAGCAAAAGTAATTGAGATCTGACCAATCAACGACGAGCTAGCGTCAGCCAATAGAAATCCAGTCTCAAACAACAACCGGTCGACCAATCAAATTCGAGATATCTCCAACCAATCAGAATCCACAGTCCCAACAGCAACCCGACGACGGAAGGAACAAGCGTTACTGCCAACTGCCGGGGATTATTTGTTTATTTGTTAAATTTCCCAAATTAGGATTCCACTTCAATTTCGAACTTAGAACATTCGACATCAAATTTGGTAAGAAAGGGAATCCTATCCTCCCAGCACGTCATAATCACTTTCCCAGCACGAAACTTTAAAACTCCTCTTATCTCTCCATTTATCAACCTCAAACCCTCTCCCCCAGTGCTAATTTTGTCAAATATTTTAAATTTGTGTATTCTAACTGTATTAATTTCATATATATAAATATAAATATATAATTTTTCGGATTATTATTATCAAAATTAAATTTAAATAGATAACTTTGTTTATTGCTCTTTTTCTGTAGTGTCATTACTGTTGAAATTTTAATTATATTGAATATTTAATTTCTTTAATTATATTAAATATTTAATTTATTTAAAAAAAAAAAAAAAAAAATAATAATAAAAATAATAATAATTAATCAATTGTATACTAAATAAAAATGGCCGATACAAACAAATCTGCACAGGTATCACCGAAAATGACAACCAGAACGAGGTTTCCCCCAAAAAACTCTGCTGAACGGAGGGGGAACTACCACACGTGGAATCTCTTGGCTCCCCGGACGACAGCGACAACGGAAATGTATCTGACAACTCTGCGGGGGACACCATACACGTGGGACTGGTAGAGACGACACCTGACCGCTCCCCCCGCCCCAACCTGTCCAATCCCCCAGACTGTAACCAAATCTTCAACTGGCCCACAAATGTCCCAACCGGAATGACCACCATTCCGGAGTCCCCACAACAACAAAAAAACAAAAAAACAATTAAAACAGGAAAACCCACCCAACTGTCCAATCCCCCCTAGAACAGGTTCCAGTCAGCACATCAAACAGATTTTCAGCCCTGGACATGCTGAGCATTGCTGTTCCCCAACAGGGCTCCCACAAATCCCTCAAACTGTCCGCCAGTCCCCCTAGACCCGCTAAGTCCCCAATCCCCGGGCTGAGGCGGGTTTTGTTTAACAAAAAAAAACCCGACTCTGTACGAAGCCATCTTCTTCCAACAGTCCGTCTCGCGACTGTTGGACGACACATTATTCCACACCCGGCTGTCTGATGAGATCAGCTTCATCAGGGCCGAGTCGGACAGCTCACTCATCAAACTGGGTACGAGCATGGAACTGATGCCCAACCCCACAGAGTGTCAAAAGGTGTGTGTCACACTAGAGAGGTGTACAAAGGAACCTCATGAAAGGAGAGGACCCACACCCGCAAAACCCACAAATCCCGATACCCCCATCGGACAGGCTTACTCGCAGGACAAAACAAGCAGCCAAGTCATCCATAGACAAATGGACAAGACGGTGGTTTACGGCACCTGGGGGGAATGCACTTTCACTGCAGAACCCCTAAAACAGACAAACATCAAAAAAAAAAAAAAAAAAAAAGAAACAGAAACTAGTCACGGAAACAACAAAACAGACACCAAACAGAAACGATTTCTTAGCAACACCAACCAAAACAAATCCGACCACACAGAGACAAAAATACAAGCACCGACATGACAACCCCACGAAACAAACTCCCCAACACTCCCCCAAAGTAGTAATCAACACAGAGGAGTTTCCGCTCCTCACCCTAACGCCGGAAAGACCCTGGCCAAGAGATTTCCTATACACAAACGTACCACCAACTGGATGGGCAAACTCCACACCTCAACAACAAAAAAACACCCCACAAAAAAACACCCACTACACAACACAAAGGGTACACGCAACAGCAACAACAACCACCACAACAACAGACCACTCCTTAAGAAAACTGATAAAAATAAAATCGGGCAAAGAAACCACAAAACAAATACTAGAAACGCTAAAGAAAGAAAACCCAGACGTGATGATTCAGAACATCACGATCTGGAACAACGGCTACTGGGATGTGCTTCTGTCTGCCACAACAGAAGCAGAGCACATCCTATTCCACCAGAAACAATTCAAACTGCTGGCCTTTGAGGCACACCCCATAAAATGCGCCCAGTGCCAGAGATGGGGACATAATATAAAAAAATGCAGGTCGTTGAGGGGACACCCAACTTGTTTCAGGTGTGGGGGCAAACACCCCAAGAAAACGCCAGACAACCCGTGCCGTCAACCCATCCAGTGCGCAAACTGCAACGGCCGACACCACACACACAGCCACCTACGTGCGGCCTACAAAAACGCACTCAAACACCTGGAGGCCAAACCACACACACACAGCACTAGAACCCCTCACTCGTCAACCACCACCCACCCGCACATACAAGCCCCCAGGACAAACAAGAAACAAACAGAAATGGACGGAATAATTAAGAAAGACAGCCCAGTGACAACCCTCCAACTACTTAGGGTTATCACGGGCCTATTCCTAGACGGATCTCTACGGTCCCCCAACCCAAACTCCAATCCAATAATAGATCGGAAGCAGACATAGAGAAAGCCACTGTGTCAGCATGTCAGACCCTCCAGAAACACCTGAGACTTCCACTGGAGCTTGACACTTTGCTCAAAAAATCAATGAATTACTACCAATACAACATCAACACCGACAACACCAAACAAGTGAAATAAACACATCCAAAATACACGCAATCTCCAAGGCTACCAAACTCCTACACATCACACATGGGAGACAAACAAAACATTAAACATAAACAAGCTAAAGGCCTAAACATCCTACAGTGGAATGCCAAAGGCCTCAAATCAAGAGGTCATGGCGACGAACTCAAACACTACATAATTAACTCTAATATACAGATAGACATAATCTGCATACAAGAAACCTGGATCACCAACACACAAACACGGAAGAACCAACTCTTCCAAAACTTTAACATTCCAGGATTCTTTGGCTTCTTTCACAACACTAACTGCACCACGAGAGGAGGAGTAGCAACTTATGTCAGAAATGAACTATCCTACTCACGTATCCCACTAACCAATCACCACCCCAACATAGAGACACTTGGGATAACAATCCATGGCCAGGCTGAAGACATTAACGTTTTCAACTACTACACTCACCCAGGCAAAAATCACTACAACATAACACTAGAACACTACACTAAAAGCATTCCCTCTAAATATATCGACAACTCCATCATACTAGGGGACTTCAACAGCAGAAACCACCTATGGGGATCCTCTAGTACATGCAAACAGGGAACCATCATCGAAAAATTTACGGATCTTAACAAACACATATGTCTGAACGATGGCACGCCAACCTTCCTATCAGACGTATACAACACCTGGTCATGCCTTGATATCTCAACAGTGTCTGAAAAAATAGCCTCTAAATGTGAATGGACAGTCCTTAACAATCTCAATAGCGATCACCTACCAATACTAATCTCATACAACACTGAAAATAACTGGAAAGAGGTACCAATAAACAAACACAAATGGAACTTCACGAAAGCCAACTGGACTGAATTTAAAAAGCAATGTCTGGAAACAGATCCCAAACTCATTCGAAGCAATAATATTGACACTTTTAACCAAAATTTAACTGACAGAATAATTAGCATTGCTTATAAAACTATTCCAATTTCTAATTGTAAATACAAAAATAATTCAGTCCCTTGGTGGAGTGAAGAACTAAAACTCCTTACAAAGGCACACAACAAACATCGCAAAACATACCAAAAAAAAAATAACTCAGCAACCAACCTCGCAAACCTCAAAATGAGTAAAAACAAAGTCTCACAAGCCTGCTAAATGCAAGAAAAAAAAAAGAATCGTGGAAAACCTTCTGCACCTCTATCAACAAAAACACGTCTAGTAAGGAAATTTGGGCCAGAATTAAACGCATACAAGGGAAACCAATTAGCAAGAACACACTACTAGTCCGCAACAAAAACTTCCATACAAACAAAGAGAAGGCCGCTGCTCTGGGAGATGTCTTTAAAAACAACTCGAGTACAAACAACTTTCCCCCCAAATTTCGAAAAATTAAAAATAAACTAGAAACAGTCAACAAAATCCCACCTGACTCAAAAACCTCAGAAACGAAATACAATATTCCCTTCACACTCCAAGAAATGACAGCGGCTTTCTCCGACCGTAAAGGAACAGCCCCCGGGCCAGACACATTCTCCTACCTATTCTTTCAAAACATGCCCACAGACATGCTAAATCTATTTCTGGAACTCTATAACACTATCTGGAAGGAAGGATACCTTCCCCTCAAATGGAAGCAAGCTGAAGTCTTCAGCCTTCCAAAACAGGGAAAGGACCTTTCCAACCCCTCCAACTATCGTCCTATCTCACTAACGTCCTGTGTCTGCAAAACCATGGAGGCTATGGTCAACACACGCTTAAAACACCTTCTGGAAAAAAAACCCAACTAATTTCGACCTTTCAAAGTGGCTTCAGAAAGAACCACTCCACAAGCGACCACATAACCAGATTACAGTCTGAAATATCCGAATCTTTGTTTACTGGACAAAAAGTGGCAGGAGTGTTTGTTGACATAGAAAAAGCCTATGATATGGTCTGGAGACATGGTCTTCTAATCAAAGTCTACAACATGGGCATAAGAGGCCCTATGTTCGGCTTTATAGAAGCATTCTTGATAAACAGATCCTTTACGGTGAATGTAGACGAAAACTTCTCAGACAGCTTGGATTTGGAGAATGGGATCCCCCAGGGTTCAGTTATCGCCCCTACTCTTTTTAGCATTTTTATTAATGACCTAGCACATACTCTAGCTACTAACTCGAAAACTGCAACTAAGCTTAGTACAAGACTATTTGCGGATGACACAGCCTTTTGGCGTGCTGGAAACTGTTTTAAACAAATCAAAACAGAAATGCAAAAAGACTTAAATAACTAACAAAAATGGGCGGAAACCTGGGGAGTCACTATCTCCCAATACAAGACTGTCACCAGAACCTTTGGGAGAAACGCTAATAAGAAACACAATAAAATAGACCTACATTACAACAACACAAAAATCCCACAAGTAAACGCAGTCAAATTCCTGGGAGTCACCTTCGACAGGTGCCTTACCTTCAAACAGCACATCACCAACACACTCAACACATGCACAAAATACATGAATTTACTGAACGTGCTTTCGAACGCCAAATGGGGAGCTGACAGAAAATCTCTCTTGATGGTGTTCGAAGCACTAGTAGTGTCAAGACTCCAGTATGGGTCCCAGGCGTTCAGCGGTGTGTCTGAATACCAACTAAACCGACTAGACACGGTATACAACAAGGCACTAAGAATTGTTGCCAGGGTTTTCCCAGACACACCGACGGACAGTCTGTTTGTGGAACTGAACATGCTACCGCTGCGAATCCGACGCAGCACACAGTGTCTCAAACACTGGTTCAAAATCAAAAATCTAATCCCCACCCATCCTATAAACACAATAATTCCAAACAACCTACCCTACATCAACGACAGAGAAGCATCACTTAACATCACACACAGGACAGCAAACAGACTAAACCTACTGGACCTAGAACTTGAAAACAACCCTTCACCCTTAGAACCCATGGATAATAAAACAACTAGTCATACCTCTAACGCTTAGACCGGAAGTATCGAAGTCGGAGCAAGACCCTTTTAAAAACGTAATTTTTAGGGCAGCATTAAGCGACCACTACTCGGACTTCATACAGGTCTATACAGACGGCTCCAAAGACCCTCTCACGGGAAGAACAGGCATGGCCTTTCATGTCAGGCAGGAACTACCCGACCCACCCTTCAACTATAGAGGTAGACTGACCAACAACCTATCCGTCTTTACTACGGAACTAATAGCTATTCTCTCAGCACTTAAATGGGTCCTAACTCAAACTTATGTCAGAAACACGAAAAAGAAATACCTCATACTGACTGACTCCCTCAGCTCATTGCAAGCTCTGCACAAACTCAAATTCAGCAGCTCCCAGTACATTACAGAGATTATCGACATCACAAACTGTATCAACTACAGAGGACACAAGGTCACCTTCGAGTGGGTACCCGCTCACGTGGGTGTTACTGGAAACGAGCTGGCAGACAAAACCGCAAAACACTCGCTAGAAGACGACACGATCGACTTTGACTCTAAATACAACGTTAACGAAATCATGACCATAGGGCACAATAAGCTAATAGAATCGTGGCAACAAGATTGGGACAACAAAACTAGACTATGGCTACATAATTAAACCGAAAGTAAACTCGCCCAGCCCACTCTCAGACAACAACAAAACAACTCAAACTTTAACCCGTCTCAGAGTGGGAGTGACCTTCGGACTAAACGACAGCTGACACAGACTCGACAACACTGTGAGTAACAAGTGCGGCACATGCCATAAACTGGACAATGTCAGACACTATCTGTTCTATTGCACGAAGTACGACAAGGACAGACGCAAACTAAACACAGCTTTAACAAACATCAAAGTCAGATTTACTCCAGTTGACATTTTCAACTCTCCCAAACACTTAAAAAAACAAGTACACAACCTCATAATGCGATACGTGGAAGTAACAAAAATCAAAATATAAACACAGAGACAATTTCACAAAATACTACATAAAATAAACATATCCCTGTCTAACCCCAGAACCAACTGGTAACCTCCCTTTCGACAGATTTGCGGCCAAACAACAACAAAAACATACAACAACGCGACGCTAACAACAACAAAAACATACAACAACGCGACGCTAACAACAACAAAAACATACAACAACGCGACGCTAACAACAACAAAAACATACAACAACGCGACGCTAACAACAACAAAAACATACAACAACGCGACGCTAACAACAACAAAACATACAACAACGCGACGCTAACAACAACAAAACATACAACAACGCGACGCTAACAACAAAAACATACAACAACGCGACGCTAACAACAACAAAAACATACAACAACGCGACGCTAACAACAACAAAAACATACAACAACGCGACGCTAACAACAACAAAAACATACAACAACGCGACGCTAACAACAACAAAAACATACAACAACGCGACGCTAACAACAACAAAAACATACAACAACGCGACGCTAACAACAACAAAACATACAACAACGCGACGCTAACAACAACAACAAAAACATACAACAACGCGACGCTAACAACAACAAAAACATACAACAACGCGACGCTAACAACAACAAAAACATACAACAACGCGACGCTAACAACAACAAAAACGTGCCCGACACGATGACACTACGAGTTTTTTTTTTCTCCTTTTTCTCTCTCTCTCGTTATATAATAGTAAAAACTAAGTAAATAAATAAATAAATAAACAAATAAGTAAATAAATAAATAAATAAATAAATAAACAAATAAATAAATAAATATAAATAAATAAAACCCCTCACACAATGCTCAATTCATATATATATATATATATATATATATGTGTGTGTATGTGTATGTATGTATATATGTATATATATTTATATATGTGTATGTGTATGTATGTGTATGTGTGTTTATATATGTATATCTACTGCACCCTTTTGGATCTTATTAACTAAAAACCACTCAAAGGTTTATTCCAAATTGCCCACTTCAAATGCACCTTCACCGGGACGGTCCCCTTCCACTTTCCCTTCCACTTTCCCTTCCCCTCTCCTGAGACCGGATCCGTGATAGGCGTGCCTGAAACCTTGAATTGGACGTAAAAAGAGTTTCCATTCCATTCTTTGATCAGTGCTCTTCTTGAGAGTCTTTGTCTCCACAAGACAAAGGAAAACGAAGACAATGGTAATTATGGTTTAATGTTTTGTATATGTAACATACATCTTGAATGATTGAAAATGGCTAAATCTACTACTGTTGAATTTTTCATAGTGTTATTATTTTTAAATTAGCACAGACGAATAATACTCACAGCAAGAAAACATTATCCTATAAAAATATAGTTATTGATAAACCAATTTCTGTTTCCGATTAATGCAATGTCTCACAAAAGACTGAGGACCCACAATATGCCGTTTTCGAAACGTACAGTACATAAAAATTATATTTTTATTTGCAATCCTATTGATAATATATTATATAGAAATGTTTCTATCTATTTTATCCCAAAACTGACATTATTTATAAATACTCTTGTAAAGTAGAGTCATAAAAATGTTTCTTTTAAATTTCATTTTCTTGTATTCATTTTGTTACATACTTATTTATTTATTTATTTATTTATTTATTTGGCACATATTAAGATGGGGAGAATTGGTACCACTTCATTTGATACCAGATCTGGAAAACACAAAAGTTGTAATTCTATCGAAGCCCAGCAGACGATATACACATGATGTTGTCATGATATCAGAACTTCTCCATTTAGGTATTTCACTGTTTGTATGTGTGTAAAAATCACATACGATTTGTAAACATTAGTTTATTGGTTACGTAAACAGCCCTCGTCGCAGATTTGAGTTTCCTTTTTTTTTTTTTTTTTGACTTTATCAATATTTTATAACAACCTTTGGACACCAAATGGATTATCGAAACGAGTTAAATCGAACAAACAAACAACAACACAGACAATAAATAATAATAAGGATCAAATTAAAATAAATAAATAAATAAAAATAAAAATCTGTAATGACATCATTTTACAGGAAGATGTTATAAGAATGTATTTTCGTGAAGAGGTAAAGTAGATGGTTATTAATAATAAAAGGTGTTTATGTGCTTTACTGACAGGTATTATCAAGTCACCTGTATATCATAATTAAATAATTAATGTAAACGTTAACTTGTATAGTGGATAGGTAGACTTATTGATTTATATAGTTTGCTGTCATTTTAGCGTTTATACTCCTTGTTAGGTGGCCATTAAAGCACCTTGTTACCGTACACTGAGCCTTAATAAAACATGCAAGGTGTTTAAAGGTGTGACCACGTGACAGTCGTCTCTTTATAACACTCCACAGTGAACCATCATAACACATTTGTGAACAGCAGTATTTAAACATACTCTAATTAATACGCATTGTAAAATTACCCGATTTATACCATCAGCCAGTTTCATTCATCTGCAGTCATAAATGAAACCAGTTTTCATTTTGTGTCGTTATACATGAGTAAAGTTTGTATTTTCTATGTAGCTATATTTAAAAGAAAGTAAAATAAAAAGAACTTTCGATGCTATTCAGCTTGGTACGGTGTGACAAGCTGATTAGTGCCTGAATTTTCTGACTGTCTCTCTATCTCTCGCTCTGCTTGTCTCTCTCTCTCTTTCTCTCACTCACTCTCTTTCTCTCTGCCTGTCTCTATCTCTCGCTCTGGTTGTCTCTCTATCTCTCTTTCCTGTCTCTCCCCTATCCGTCTATCTGTCTCTCTGTCGCTCTCTCTTTCTCTTTCTCTGTCCCTCTTTGTCTCTCTCTGTCTGACTCTCCCTGTCTCTCTCTATCTCTCTCTGTCCCTATCTCTCTTTGTTCTTCTGCTTCTCCATCTATCTCTTTCTCTCGCTTTCTCTCTCTCTCTTTCTCCCTCCCCGTCTATCTCTCTCTCTTTCTGTCTCTCTCTGTCACTCTCTCTTCCTCACTCTGTCTCTCTCTGTCACTATCTCCCTCTGTCTCTGTAACTACCCATGTGTCTTTCTCTCTGTTCTCTCTCTTTCTCTCTATGACTCCCTCAGTCTCTTTCTCTGTCTCTCTGTGTCACTCTGTCTATCTCCTTGTCTGTCTCGGTCCCTGTCTCTCTCAGTATCTCTCTGTCTCCCTCTGTTTCCTTCTCCGTCTGTCTCTGTCTCTCTTCCTCTCACTGTCTATCTCTGTGTCAGACTCTTTCTCTTTCTCTCAGCCTCTCTGACTCTCTCTGTCTCTGTTTCTCTCTCTCTGTCTGTCTCTGTATCTCTCCCATCTGTCTCTCTCTCTCTTTCCCTTTCTGACTTTCTCTCTCTATCTCTCTCTCTAACTTCCTTTATTCTCTTCACACAAAATTAACAATTTTACCTAAAGCAAAGTTAACCAACAGCAAAAGCAACAGCTATAACAGCAATTATTAACAATAAAAATAGTAATAAAAACAATAAAAATACAATATTAACAATATATCATCAATAAAAATATAAGAAATAAAATAAAATAATATTAGAGGAAACTCACAGACATACGCATATACACAAAAACTTAATGAATTCATGTTCCATACCACACTCTGGAAATCATTATATTTGTGAAATTTAAATAACGTATCTGTATGAAAACGCAGAAAAACAGTATTTACATGTATTTCAAGTTTATACCACATTTTTAGAGTGAAATGAAATGTTTATGAAAACATACAAACTTACAGTCCTAGAGGAACCCAAGTCTCTCTTTTTCTAACAAATAACATATACAACTTTCACGTGTCAGAACGGAATTTACTAACAAATTTTGAAAGAGGAAAATAAAAATAATAATAATGATATATCTTTGAATTTAGATTTCTGTTTCATTTAAATAGTTTAGTTAAGTGCTAAACAAATTAAGAAAAAGTTAATCAAAATAAAATATAAACTCGTATCTGGACTGTATTGATTAGCAGGCTAATACTTCCCATACTGACTTTCTTCATTTCATTATTCAGAAGGAAACCAGAGAATACTAAATGAGTGAAGAAAAAATAAAAATAAAAATTTAGGCGACATCGTTTCACTGCTGTAGTTAGAGTCGCCTCCCTTATCCGACATGTCTTCACTGGTACATTTAGAGTCGACTCCCTTATTGAAGATCTCTTCTCTGGTTTATTTAGAGTAGCCTCCCTTACGTGAGATATGTTCACTGGTTTTTAAGCAGTAAAGGTACAAAGAAAAGAAAGAACGAAGGAAAGAAAGAAAAGAAAGAAAACATTGAAGCAGGTTAGCGAATGAACAAAACGGAAGAATGAATAAAGATAGAAATAACTAATAAAAAATATCCAAGCGTGGTACTCTTTAAACGCAGCATTCTTTTCAGCTTTTATTCAAAATAAAATATAAAATCATATGTAGACTGCATTGATTAGCAGGTTAAGAATTTCCATACTGAATTTCTCCATTTGATTACTGAGAAAGAAAAGGGAGAATACTAACTGACTGAAGAAAAAATAAATAAAACGTATGCGAGTTGTGTTCACTGCTAAATTTAAAGTGGCCTCCCTTATGAGAGATGTATTCACTGGTATATTTAGAGTGGCATCCCTTATGTGACATGTGTTCACTGCTTTTTAGAGTCGCCTCGCTTATGTGAGATGTGTTCACTGGTATAGTTACAATAGCCTACCTCATGCGAGATGTGTTCACTGTAATTAAGAAAATAACAAAGAAAATTCGATTACAAAAGCATAAATAAACAGTCAGTGAGAGCAGAGTATATGAACTGATTAAAAATGTATGATAAATAAATCATAAATAAATCATAATATGAAAAGAAAAGAATGATGGAAAGAATGAAAGAAACGAAACAAACGATAGAAAATATGGAAAGAAAGAAAGAAAGAAAGAAAGGTGGAAAAGAAAGAATTAAAGGTAGAAAGAAAAGAAAGAAAACATTGAAGCAGGCGAGCGAATGAACAAAACGGAAGAATGAATAAAGATAGAAATAACTAATAAAAGATATCCAAGCGTGGTACTCTTTAAACGCAGCATTCTTTTCAGCTTTTATTCAAAATAAAATATAAAATCATATGTAGGCTGCATTGATTAGCAGATTAAGAATTTCCATACTGAATTTCTTCATTTGATTACTGAGAAAGAAAAGAGAGAATACTAACTGACTGAAGAAAAAATAAATAAAATTTATGCGAGTTGTGTTCACTGGTAAATTTAGAGTGGCCTCCCTTATGTGAGATGTATTCACTGGTATATTTAGAGTGGCATCCCTCACGTGAGATGTGTTCACTGGTATATTTAGAGTGGCATCCCTTACGTGAGATGTGTTCACTGGTATATTTAGAGTGGCATCCCTTATGTGAGATGTATTCACTGCTTTTTAGAGTCGCCTCCGTTATGTGAGATGTGTTCATTGGAATATTTAGAGTGCCGACCCTTATCCGAGATTTGTTCACTAGTATAGTTACAATAGCCTACCTCATGCGAGATGTGTTCACTGGAATTAAGAAAATAACAAAGAAAATTCGATTACAAAAGTATAAATAAACAGTCAGTGAGAGCAGAGTTTATGAACTGATTAAAAATATACGAGAAATAATAAATAAATATAATATGTAAAATAAAGAAGGATGGAAAGAATGAAAGAAAGGAAATAGATAGAAAAGATGGAAAGAAAAGATAGAAGTAAAGATAGAAAGAAATAAGAACGAAGGAAAGAAAGAAAAGAAAGAAAACATTGAAGCAGGTTAGCGAATGAAGAAAACTGAAGAATGAATAAAGATTGAAATAATTAACTAAACAAATCGAAGTCTGGTACTTTTTAAACACAGCAATCTGTTCAGCTTTTATTCCAAATAAAATTTAAAATCATATGTAGACTGCATTGATTAGCAGGTTAAGAATTTCCATACTGAATTTCTTCATTTGATTACAGAGAAAGAAAACAGGGAATATTAACAGACTGAAGAAAAAGAAAAAAAGGAAAGGTTTCTGCGACGTGTTCACTGTTATATTTAGAGTGGCCTCCCTTATGTGAGAGGTGTTCACTGGTTTTTAGATTCGCCTCCCTTATGTGAGATCTGTTCACTGTTATATTTAGAGTGCCCTCCCTTATGCGAGATGTGTTCACTAGTATAGTTACAATAGCCTACCTCATGCGAGATGTGTTCAGTGGCATTAAGAAAATAACAAAGAAAATTCGGTTACAAAAGCATAAATAAACAGTGAGTGAGAGCAGAGTCTATGAACTGATTAAAAATGTATGATAAATAAATAATAAATAAATCATAATATGAAAAAAAAAGAATGATGGAAAGAATGAAAGAAAGGACACAAAAGATAGAACATATGGAAAGAAAGAAAGAAAGGTAGAAAGAAAAGAAAGAACGAAGGAAAGAAAGAAAACATTGAAGCAGGCGAGCGAATGAACAATACGGAAGAATGAATAAAGATAGAAATAACTAATAAAAAATATCCAAGCGTGGTACTCTTTAAACGCAGCCCAGCAGACGATATACAAATGAGGTTGCCTTGATACCAGAACTTCTCCATTTAGGTATTTCACTGTTTGTCAGTATGTTTGTATGTAAAAATTACATACGATTTGTAAGCATTAGTTTATTGGTTACGTAAACTGCCCTCGTCGCAGATTTGAGCTTCCTTTTAATATTTCTTTTTTTTGGACTTTATTCATATGTTATAACAACTTTAGGACACCAAATGGATTATCGAAACGAGTTATATCGAACAAACAAACAACAACACAGACAATAAATAATAATAAGGAACAAATTAAAATAAATAAATAAATAAAAATAATAATCTGGAATGACATCATTTTACAGGAAGATGTTATTAGAATCTATTTTCTTGAAGAGATAAAGTAGATGTTATTAATAATAAAAAGTATTTATGTGCTGGCATGTCTTTACGGACGAGTATGGTAAGGTGTTGTCTATTCTTGTTTGTATAGGGTGTAATGTGCAATTAAACTGTGTCAATAACATTTATGTCAATAAAATTTAAGGTTTTAATCTGTCCTCCGTGCAGATTCTTATTTTGTCTTGGTTCTCTTTATAACCTTACTCGTATCATTAATCAAAATTACTTAAACGTATGTTTTATGATTGTATAATGTATTATTATCAAGTCACCTGTATCATAATTAAATAACTAATGTAAACCTTAACTTGTATAGTGGATAGGTAGACTTACTGATTTATATAGTTTGCTGTCATTTTAGCGTTTATATTCCTTGTTAGGTGCCCATTAATGCACCTTGTTACCGTACACTGAGCCTTAATAAAACATCCAATGTGTTTAAAGGTGTGACCACGTGACAGTCGTCTCTTTATAACACTCCACATTGAACCATCATAACACATTTCTAAACAGCAGTATTTAAACATACTCTAATTAATACGCATTGTAAAATTACCCGATTTATACCATCAGCCAGTTTCATTCATCTGCAGTCATAAAGCAAACCAGTTTTCATTTTGTGTCGTATTTCATCAGTAAAGTTTGTATTTTCTATGTAGCTATATTTAAAAAAAAAACTAAAATAAAAATAACTTTCACTGCTATTCAGCTTGGTACGGTGTGACAACCTCATTAGTGCCTCTTTGGCAGACTTGTTTTTAATTGTAATTTTGTTTTCTTTGAAGTGAATTATAGAATATTCACTAAATCTTTATTTTTATATGCCCCTTAAAGCAGAATGTCTGCTACATTTTATCTCAAATATGTTATTATAGTACGATAATATTTATTTAGTTATCTTGTATAATCATCTTTATAATTTATATTCTTACAGTCCTTAACTCTTTACGTAATTAATGACAGAAAATAGAGTTAAATACACAAAAACTAAATAGCAAAGCCTATGCAGATGTACACGGGCTATTAAGAAGCTGTTTTATATAATTAGGGGAAGTTCCGTTATTTCATAAACTAAGAAACACTGGCGTTTAAGGAAATCGAAATTGGTATTAAAAGCTTCAAAGTAAATTCAGAAAGGCTATCTGCAGAGGTGTAGCTATGGGTGTATAAGTAGCGGCACGCGTTTTGAACGAGATCTCTTTGATCAGTGCCCTTCTTGAGAGTCTTTGTCTGCACAAGACAAAGGAAAACGGAGACAATGGTAATTATGGTTTAATGTTTTTTATATGTAACATACATCTTGAATGATTGAAGATAGCTAAATCTATTACTGTTGAATTTTTCAGTGTTATTCTGTGGTGCTTACATTTATAAAAACAAAGATAACGTATTTTAATAATTAAAAGATTATTTAGAAATATCAAGTAACCAACTGGGCTGAATTAGTTTTGTATTATTTGTCAACGCTATTTGCTTTGATAACGTATCGTGGAATCGTACGATTTAACTATGTAACTATATATTACCCTTGAGGGTTAATTTGTGTAAACAGCATATATATATATATGTATGTATGTATATTTATATATATATATGTATATATATATATATATAATAATTATCCATCCCTGAATTGGTGTTTGTGTTATTGTTCTCTTGTGGATACAGAATAGTCATTTAATAGTTAAGCTGTCTGAGATAATTAACACCTTGTCACGTAATGCTATTATAGTCTGGTGCCCTTTCAGGTACTAATACCACTCAGACTAGTCACATGACATATGGCACTACCTAAAATCCTATAAGTTAGCATCTCAGATAACTTGTCTTATCACCCGACTCCTTGTAATGCCAAAATTAACTCATAGTTTCTGTCAATATTATAAAGAGGATGGGCTGTAATTAAGATTAAAAAAGAACAAACCACAACATAATGAACGTTTGTAATATTATGTAAAATGTTTCAATTTGACGGAAGTTGTGCATTTTGAGTTTCACAAATGTCTAATTTTGAACTGTTGCCATTATCTTTGAATTCAGCTTACGTTAACACGTCACACAGCAAACTGCCTAAATAACAAGTTGGTATTTGCTTCATTAATTAAACTTTTACCTGTCTGCGTATCAATTTCAGGTGCTGATTTATACAGGTATTTGGAAGACGCGCCAGAGCGTGTTGTTGTCATCCTCAGCGCTGACCTCGCACACACGCATCTCAGCACTGACCCATACGGCTACTCCAACGCATCACAGCCATTCGACCATGTAAGTACAACCAGTCAGTCATGCTTGAACCTTTCAAAAATACTTTAAAATTTCACCAGAACAACTGTATCAAAGCAGATATGTTTTGTAATAGCACCTGAGCATATTTTTGTATTTGTGATTAATAGGTGTTAAATAGGCTTATTTATTTGTTTGAATTAATGAATGTAACTGACGTTTGGGAGAATTTCTAAAACTATTTATGTTTAATGTTATGGGTAGGAAAGAACATGCTGCAACTGTTTTGTCTTCAGTGTTGAAAGACTTGTGTGATTAGTACATAACTGAGCACAGTTTGTTTTTGTTTCATTAATACAGTTGTCACGATGGTTCTCCTTATTTGACTATTTCAGGCTGTTGGTGAGTGGGCAGCGACTCTGGACGGCATGTTGCTGTTGAACAGAGCGGCTGGACTAGTCGATCGCGCGCTCTCGTGTGGTTACACGGGTCTAGTCATGTTACATCGTCTGTTACTGTATCTTTGTGACGTAGAAAATCTTTTATAAATGGTGCTAAAATGAATTATATGTCGCAGGATTTGTTGTTAATATATCTTCACTGTATCTTTGACACGTAGAAAATCTTTTATAAATGGTGCTAAAATGAATTCTACGTCGCCGGATTTCTTGTTAATATATCTGACACTCTATTTTTGACACGTAGAATAAATTGTGTACTAATTAGGATCTATCTACGTCTCGGTACTCATTAAATTCCCTTTTACCTGGTTGACATTGTGTGCAGTCAAAAGGTAACAACGAACTACTTCTGTACCACAGTGCATTTGTTAGCAGTAACAGTTCGCAATTGAAATACAAAAGTTCTCGATGTGGTCGGATGACTCTTCTGGGCTATTTGATTGATTTCATGGCGCCATCCTTCCAAGTGGTTATTTGTTCGGAGACTGTCATTGCCAAAGTTTTTCTACATTTCTGGAGTTCATGTTCCTTTCATCCAAGTGTCAGTGACGTAGTCCATCAGCACTGTTACCTTTCCATTCTGGGGACTGTCGGCAACTGTGTCAAAACATCCTCAACTTTGTTCAGCGGGATCATCGGAAGGGCTGAAGCACGACTTGCCACCTTTTCTACATCACTGTTTTCAATATATTCTCAAGCCAATCCTATTTTTGCGAACGACGCCAAATACTCTGAGTGTACTGGGAACTAAAAACGACTGAGTCGTGTGGTGAGGAATACAGCGCGTGCAGCGTTGTGAGCAGATCTCTCAGTGTACATCTGACGTCCTAGGAGCGGAATGAAATCCTACTCATGGCAGTTTTCTTGGATGTACTGGAATGGCACGGCCGCGTGGTTGTTGCTGCATCTGTTTTGCCGTCTGCAGCATGTTGTCCACAGACACGACGTAGGTTCTGCACTGCGAGTTAACAACGCATTTCCAGTCTGTTCTCTACCCATTCTTTTTATACACGCGAAATGTATGCTCGTTATAATACAGATCCCTGCTGCCTCGTATTGTGACAATATAAATCACTCGAACCTGTTCAGCTGCCAAGAGTTTCCCATTTCGATGCAAAACTTTATACAGGAAAAAACTACAATGCGCAACAGCCTGCTCAGTGAAACACGTATAAAAATACAACCCAGGACAATAATATTTTTAAAATAGTAGAGACCAGTAAGGGCGAAATAAATAAAAATAAAATTATTAAAAAAATGATGAAAAAGAAGAAATAACAATAAAAGATAACAAAACACAAACACACACACACACACACACACACACACACACACAGAGAAGCGTATTTTCAACTGCTATCCCGAAGTTATTTCGTTGGTAAAGAAAACTCAACTCGCTCTGCCTGAACAAATGGAAATGGAAAAATTTAACTTGCTAATCAGAGCGAGCTGTTGTGAGGCACGTCTACGACAGACACACTTTCTGACAGGTCAGCGGGCGTGTCTGTCGTATCCTTAACAAAAAAAATGTTCGGCCTTTTATAAGAAAAAAAAAGGGACTTGCATTATTTGACAACGTTTATGAACCTTGCCGCTAGACGTCTGTCGCCAGATCATTCTGCAAAACAAGAAGCCTCTAGGTCAGTGATTCTCAACCAATGTGCCGCGGCACACATGTGTGCCGCGAGATCTTCCTAAGTGTGACGCGAAATTTTGTAGAAAAAGAAAATCCAAATCTCATTCGCACTTATTGCTTTCTACATAGATTTGTTCTTGTTTCAAAAATATCGCAGGAAGATTTAAGGGTTGTGTTATATCAAGTTGTTGGAATGGTCAATTATATAAAAAATAGGCCACTGAATTCATGATTATTTGAATTATAAACTGTGCAAAGAGATGGACTCTCAGCATGTTCAGTTATTAATGCACACTGAGGTTCGCTGGCTGTCGAAAATCAAAGTACTAAATCGTGTTCACGAACTGCACGAGGAATTACTACCATCTTTTATCCAGGAAACGCAGCAGAAATTCTGTGAATACCTAAGATGCGAATTTTGAATGTCTAAAATGGAATAGCTAACAAATATTTAGTGCACTAAATAAAACAAACATATTCTCACTTCAACAGACAAGTTAGTTGCCCTCAAAAAGAAAATTGTGATTTGGAAAAAAAAGCAGTCAGTGGCAATCTTGATATGTTCTCTTTATTGCGTTCTACCTGCATTACAGAAATGTTCCCTATTGAGCTTACTCTCTGACAGTCCTGGACGAAAGCATCAACAATTACTTTCCATCATTACAGACAGAAAAGTATGACTGGATTAGAGATCTTTTCATAAATCATTCTTCCAACATTGAACTTGAGTTACAGTTGTATGCTCTCTATGACATGCCATGATTTTATTTAGCAAAATTCAAATATTTTTCATATATATTTAGCCAGGTGTGCCGCTTTTTTTTCATGTGTTCCAAGGTGTGCCGTTGGCAAAAAAAGGTTGAGAACCACTGCTCTAGGTGATAATTAATTCCGCAGTTCCCAGGCTTCAGATCCAAAAG
>CM022677.1:3311504-3341511 GCA_012295275.1 Chrysomallon squamiferum
CGGAAGAATGAATAAAGATAGAAATAACTAATAAAAGATATCCAAGCCTGGTACTGTTTAAACGCAGCCCAGCAGACGATATACACATGATGTTGTCATGATACCAGAACTTCTCCATTGAGGTATTTCACTGTTTGTCTGTATGTGTGTAAAACTTACATACGATTTGTAAACATTAGTTTATTGGTTATGTAAAATGCCCTCGTCGCAGATTTGAGCTTCCTTTTAAATTTGACTGTATCGATATTTTATAAAAAAATTTGATACCAAATGGATTATCGAAACGAGTTAAATCGAACAAAGAAACAACAACAAAGATAATAAATAATAATAAGGAACAAATTAAAATAAATAAATAAATAAAAATAAAAATCTGGAATGACATCATTTTACAGGAAGATGTTATTAGAATGTATTTTCTTGAAGAGATAAAGTAGATGGTTATTAACAATAAAAAGTATATATGTGCTGGCATGTCTTTACGGACGAGTATGGTAAGGAGTTGTCTATTCTTATTTTGATAGGGTGTAATGTGCAATTAACCTGTGTCAGTAACATTTAAGGTTTTAATCTGTTCTCCGTGCAGATTCTTATTTTGTCTTGGTTCCCTTTATAACCTTAGTCGTATCATTAATCAAAATTACTGAAACGTGTGTTTTATTATTGTATAATGTATTATTATCAAGTCACCTGTACCTCATAATTAAATAATTAATGTAAACGTTAACTTGTATAGTGGATAGGTAGACTTACTGATTTATATAGTTTGCTGTCATTTTAGCTTTTATATTCCTTGTTAGGTGGCCATTAAAGCACCTTGTTACCGTACACTGAGCCTTAATAAAACATCCAATGTGTGTAAAGGTGTGACCACGTGACAGTCGTCTCTTTATAACACTCCACAGTGAACCATCATAACACTTTTCTGAACAGCAGTATTTCAACATACTCTAATTAATACGCATTGTAAAATTACCCGATTTATACCATCAACCAGTTTCATTCATCTGCAGTCATAAAGCAAACCAGTTTTCATTTTGTGTCCTATTTCATCAGTAAAGATTGTATTTTCTATGCAGCTATATTTTTAAAAAAAACTAAAATAAAAATAACTTTCACTGCTATTCAGCTTGGTACGGTGTGAGAACCTCATTAGTGCCTCTTTGGCAGACTTGTTTTTAATTGTAATTTTGTTTTCTTTGAAGTGAATTATAGAATATTCACTAAATCTTTATTTTTTATATGGCATTAAAGCAGAATGTCTGCTGCACTTTATCTTAAATAACTTATTATATTACGATAATATTTATTTAGCAATCTTGTATAATCATGTTTATAATTTATATTTTTACAGTCCTTAACTCTTTACGTAATTAATGACAGAAAATAGGGTTAAATAGACAAAAACTAAAGAGCAGAGCGTATGCAGATGTATATGGGCTATTTAGAAGCTGTATTATATAATTAGGTGAAGTTCCGTTATTTTATAAACTAAGAAACACTGGGGTTTAAGTAACTCAAGATTGGTATTAAAAGCTTCAAAGTAAATTCAGAAAGGCTATCTGCAGAGTTGTAGCTATTGGTGTATAAGTAGTCAAACGCGTTTTGAACGAGATCTCTTTGATCAGTCAGATTCGCTCCAGATTCGCTCCAAAGTTTTCGTTTTACTACATAAGGAATAATTGTTGAATTTTCTCACTGGGGATTGCCTTTCATTCATTCCTGCAAATTCGCCCAGATTCGCTCCAAAGTTTCCGTTTTACTACTCAAGGAATACTTGTTGAATTTTCTCACTTGGGATTGCCTTTCATTTATTCTTGCCAATTCGTTCCATTTGTGTGCACTTGATGCGAATACTTGGGAAAAGCGCTTTTAGGATTACGTTATACACGATCGCCAAACAGCAAAAGTAATTGAGATCTGACCAATCAACGACGAGGTAGCGTCAGCTAATAGAAATCCAGTCTCAAACAACAACCGGTCGACCAATCAAATTCGAGATATCTCCAACCAATCAGAATCCACAGTCCCAACAGCAAGCCGACGACGGAAGGAACAAACATTACTGCCAGCAATCGTGGATTATTTGTTTATCTGTTAAATTTCTCAAATTAGGATTCCACTTCAGTTTCGAACTTAGAACATTCGACATCAAATTTGGTAAGAAAAGGAATCCTATCCTCCCGGCACGTCATAATCACTTTCCCAGCACGAAACTTTAAAACTCCCTCTTATCTCTCCATTTATCAACCTCAAACCCTCTCCCCCAGTGCTAATTTTGTCAAATATTTCAAATTTGTGTATTCTAACTGTATTAATTTCATATATATAAATATAAATATATAATTATTATTTAAATGTTAAATTTTTCGGATTATTATTATCAAAATTAAATTTAAATAGCTAACTTTGTTTATTGCTCTTTTTCTGTAGTGTCATTACTGTTGAAATTTTAATTATATTGAATAATTAATTTATTTAAAAAAAAAAAAAAAAATAATAATAATAATTAACCAATTCTATACTAAATAAAAATGGCCGATACAAACAAATCCGTCTGCACAGGTATCACCGAAGATGACAACCAGAACGAGGTTTCCCCCAAAAAAACTGCGGAACGGAGGGGGAACTACCACACGTGGAATCTCTTGGCTCCCCGGACGATAGCGACAACGGAAATGTATCTGACAACTCTGCGGGGGACACGATACACGTGGGACTGGTTGAGACGACACCTGACCGCTCCTCCCGCCCCAACCTGTCCAATCCCCCAGACTGTAACCAAATATTCAAGTGGCCCACAAATGTCCCAACCGGACTGACCACTATTCCGGAGTCCCCACAACAAAAAACCAAAAATAAAAAAATGAAAACCCACCCAACTGTCCAATCCCCCTCCAGAACAGGTTCCAGTCAGCACATCAATCCGATTTTCAGCCCTGGACATGCTGAGCGTTGCTGTTCCCCAACATGGCTCCCACAAATCCCTCAAACTGTCCGCCAGTCCCCCTAGACCTGCTAAGTCCCCAATCCCCGGGCTGAGGCGGGTATTGTTTAACAAAAAAAAACCCGACTCTCTACGAAGCCATCTTCTTTCAACAGTCCGTCTCGCGGCTGTTGGACGACACATTATTCCACACCCGGCTGTCTGATGAGATCACCTTCATCAGGGCCGAGTCGGACAGCTCACTCATCAAACTGGGTACGAGCATGGAACTGATACCCAACCCCACAGAGTGTCAAAAGGTGTGTGTCACACTAGAGAGGTGTACAGAGGAACCTCATGAAAGGAGAGGACCCACACCCGCAAAACCCACAAATCCCGATACCCCCATCGGACAGGCTTACTCGCAGGACAAAACAAGCAGCCAAGCCATCCATAGACAAGTGGACAAGACGGCGGCTTAAGGCACCTGGGGGGAATACACTTTCACTGCAGAACCCCTAAAACAGACAAACATCAAAACCACAAAAAAGAAACAGAAACTAGTCACGGAAACAACAAAACAGACACCAAACAGAAACGATTTCTTAGCAACACCAACCAAAACAAATCCGACCACACAGAGACAAAAATATGTGCACCGACCTGACAACCCCACGACACAAACTCCCCAACACTCCCCCAAAGTAGTAATCAACACAGATACAGAAATACAAGCACCGACATGACAACCCCACGAAACAAACTCCCCATCACTCCCCCAAAGTAGTAATCAACACAGAGGAGTTTTCGCTCCTCACCTTAACGTCGGGAAGACCCTGGCCAAGAGATTTCCTATACACAAACGTACCACCAACTGGACGGGCAAACTCCACACCTCAACAAAAAAACACCCACTACACAACACAAAGGGTACACTCAACAGCAACAACAACCACCACAACAACAGACCACTCCTTAAGAAAACTGATAAAAATAAAATCGGGCAAAGAAACGACAAAACAAATACTAGAAACGCTAAAGAAAGAAAACCCAGACGTGATGATTCAGAACGTCACGATCTGGAACAACGGCTACTGGGATGTGCTTCTGTCTGCCACAACAGAAGCAGAGCACATCCTATTCCACCAGAAACAATTCAAACTGCTGGCCTTTGAGGCACACCCCATAAAATGCGTCCAGTGCCAGAGATGGGGACATAATATAAAAAAATGTAGGTCGTTGAGGGGACACCAAACTTGTTTCAGGTGTGGGGGCAGACACCCCAAGAAAACGCCAGACAACCCGTGCCGTCAACCCATCCAATGCGCAAACTGTAACGGCCGACACCACACACACACAGCCACCAATGTGCGACCTACCAAAACACACTGAAACACCTGGATGCCAAAAAAACACACACACCACTAGAACCCCTCACTCGTCAACCACCCACCCGCACATACAAGCCCCCAGGACAAACAAGAAACAAACAGAAATGGACGGAATAATAAAGAAAGACAGCCAAGTGACAACCCTCCAGCTACTTAGGGTTATCACGGGCCTATTCCTAGACGAATCTCTACGGTCCCCCAACCCCAACTCCAATAATAGATCGGAAGCAGACATAGAGAAAACCACTGTGTCAGCATGTCAGACCCTCCAAAAACACCTGAGACTTCCACTGGAGCTTGACACTATGCTCAAACAATCAATGCACTACTACCAAAACAACATCAACACCGACAACACTAAACAAGTGAAATAAACACATCCAAAATACGCGCAATCTCCAAGGCTACCAAACTCCTACACATCACACATGGGAAAGAAACAAAACATTAAACATAAACAAGCTAAAGGCCTAAACATCCTACAGTGGAATGCCAAAGGCCTCAAATCAAGAGGTCATGGCGACGAACTCAAACACAACATAATTAACTCTAATATACAGATAGACATAATCTGCATACAAGAAACCTGGATCACCAACACACAAACACGGAAGAACCAGCTCTTCCAAAACTTTAACATTCCAGGATTCTTTGGCTTCTTTCACAACACTAACTGCACCACGAGAGGAGGAGTAGCAACTTATGTCAGAAATGAACTATCCTACTCACGTATCCCACTAACCAATCACCACCCCAACATAGAGACACTTGGGATAACAATCCATGGCCAGGCTGAAGACATTAACGTTTTCAACTACTACACTCACCCAGGCAAAAATCACTACAACATAACACTAGAACACTACACTAAAAGCATTCCCTCTAAATATATCGACACCTCCATCATACTAGGGGACTTCAACAGCAGAAACCACCTATGGGGATCCTCTAGTACATGCAAACAGGGAACCATCATCGAAAAATGTACGGATCTTAACAAACACATATGTCTGAACGATGGCACGCCAACCTTCCTATCAGACATACACAACACCTGGTCATGCCTTCATATCTCAACAGTGTCTGAAAAAATAGCCTCTAAATGTGAATGGACAGTCCTTAACAATCTCAATAGCGATCACCTACCAATACTAATCTCATACAACACTGAAAATAACTGGAAAGAGTTACCAATAAACAAACACAAATGGAACTTCACGAAAGCCAACTGGACTGAATTTAAAAATCAATGTCTGGAAACAGATCCCAAACTCATTCGAAGCAATAATATTGACACTTTTAACCAAAATTAAACTGACAGAATAATTAGCATTGCCAATAAAACTATTCCAAATTCTAATTGTAAATACAAAAATAATTCATTCCCTTGGTGGAGTGAAGAACTAAAACTCCTTACAAAGGCACACAACAAACATCGCAAAACATACCAAAAAAAAAAATAACTCAGTAACCAACCTCGCAAACCTCAAAATTAGTAAAAACAAAGTCTCACAAGCCGTGCTAAATGCAAAAAAAGAATCGTGGAAAACCTTCTGCACTTCTATCAACAAAAACACGTCTAGTAAGGAAATATGGGTCAAAATTAAACGCATACAAGGGAATCCAATTAGCAAGAACACACTTAAATCACCTTCTGGAAAAAAAACCTAACTAATTTCGACCTTTCAAAGTGGCTTCAGAAAGAACCACTCCACAAGCGACCACATAACCCGGACTTCATACAGGTCTACACAGACGGCTCCAAAGACCCTCTCACGGGAAGAAGAGGCATGGCCTTTCATGTCAGGCCGAAACTACCCGACCCACCCTTCAACTACAGAGGTAGACTGACCAACAACCTATCCGTCTTCACTACGGAACTAATAGCTATTCTCTCAGCACTTAAATGGGTCCTAACTCAAACTTATGTTACAAACACGAAAAAGAAATTCCTCATACTGACTGACTCCCTCAGCTCATTGCAAGCTCTGCACAAACTCACATTCAGCAGCTCCCAGTACATTAGAGAGATTATCGACATCACAAATTGTATCAACTACAGAGGACACAAGGTCACCTTCGAGTGGGTACCCGCTCACGTGGGTGTTACTGGAAACGAGCTGGCAGACAAAAACGCGAAACCATCGCTAGAAGACGACACGATCGACTTTGACTCTAAATACAACGTTAACGAAATCATGACCATAGCGCACAATAAGCTAATAGAATCGTGGCAACAAGACTGGGACAACAAAACTAGACTATGGCATTACATAATTAAACCGAAAGTAAACTCGCCCAGCCCACTCTCAGACAACAACAAAACAACTCAAACTTTATCCCGTCTCAGAGTGGGAGTGACCTTCGGACTAAACGACACCAGACACAGACTCGACAACACTGTGAGTAACAAGTGCGGCACATGCCATAAACTGGACAATGTCAGACACTATCTGTTCTATTGCACGAAGTACGACAAGGACAGAAGTACGACAAAAGGACAGACAACCCTCCCAAACACTTAAAAACAAGTAAACGCAGCTTTAACAAACATCAAAGTCAGATTTACACCAGTTGACATTTTCAACCCTCCCAAACACAAAAAAAAACAAGTAGACAACATCATAGTGCGATACGTGGAAACAACAAAAATCAACAAAAATATAAACACAGAGACAACAACACAAAATACTCACGCCCAAAAATAAACATATCCCAACAAATCTAACAACCTAGAACCAACTGGTAACCTCCCTTTCGACAGATTTACAACAACGCGGCCAAACAACAACAAAAACATACAACAACGCGACGCTAACAACAAAAACAAAAACGTGCACGACACGATGACACTACGAGATTTTTTTTGTTTCTCTTTTCTAACAACTCTCTATCTCGTTATATAATATACAACAAAAACAACAAAAAATAAATAAATAAATAAATAAATAAATAAATAAATATAAATAAATAAAACCCCTCAAACAATGCCCAATGCACAACGATATATATATATATATATATATATATGTATATATAAATGTAAACAAATAAATAAATACATGTGTAAATAAATATCTATATATAGGTATATATATATATATATATATATGTGTGTGTATGTGTATGTGTATGTGTACGTATGTATATAGGTATATATATCTATATATGTGTATATGTATGTATATATATATGTATATATATGTATGGGTGTGTATATATGTATATCTACTGCACCCTTTTGGATCTTATTAACTAAAAACCACTCAAAAAAACCACTGAAAAAGGTTTATTCCAAATTGCCTACTTCAAATCCCCCCCTTTTCAGTCCCATTCCCTTCTTTCCCTTCCCTCCACCTTCCCTTTCCCTTCCCTTCCCCTCTCCTTCCCCTCTCCTGTCCCGGAACCCATCCCTGGCGATCCCAGGGATCCGATCCGTGATAGGCGTGCCTGAACCTTGAATTGGATGTGGGCACGTAAAAAGAGTTTCCATTCCATTCCATTCTTTGATCAGTGCCCTTCTTGAGAGTCTCTGTCTGCACAAGACAAAGGAAAACGCAGACAATGGTAATTATGGTTTAATGTTTTGTATATGTAACATACATCTTGAATGATTGAAGATGGCTAAATCTATTACTGTTGAATTTTTAATAGTGTTATTCTTTTTTAAATTAGCACAGACTAATAATACTGACAGCAAGAAAACAATATCGTATAAAAATATAGTTATTGATACACCAATTTCTGTTTTCGATTAATGCAAAGACTCACAAAAGACTGAGGGCCCACAATATGCCGTTTTCGAAACGTACAGTATATACAAATTATATATTTATTTGCAATCCTATTGATAATATATTATACAGAAATGTTTCTATATATTTTATCCCAAAACTGACATTATTTATAAATACTTTTGTAAAGTAGAGTCATACAATTTTTTCTTTTAAATTTTATTTTCTTGTATTTATTTTGTAAAATATTTATTTATTTATTTATTTATTTATTTATTTATTTATTTATTTATTTATTTGTTTGTTTGTTTGTTTGTCACATATTAAGATGGGGAGAACTGATCCCACTTCATTTCATACCAGATCTGGAAAACACAAAAGTTGTAATTCTCTCGAAGCCCAGCAGACGATGTACACATGATGTTGTCATGATATCAGAACTTCTCCATTTAGGTATTTCACTGTTTGTCTGTAAAAATTACATACGATTTGTAAACATTAGTTGATTGGTTACGTAAACAGCACTCGTCGCAGATTTGAGCTTCATTTTAATAAAAAATGTTTTGACTTTATCAATGTTTTATAACAACTTTTTGACACCAAATGGATTATCGAAACGAGTTAAATCGAACAAACAAACAACAACAAAGATAATAACTAATAATAAGGAACAAATTAAAATATTTAAATAAATACAAATAAAAATTTGGAATGACATCATTTTACAGGAAGATGTTATTAGAATGTATTTTCTTAAAGAGATAAAGTAGATGGTTATTAATAATAAAAAGTATTTATGTGCTGGCATGTCTTTACGGACGAGTATGGTAAGGAGTTGTCTATTCTTGTTTTGATAGGGTGTAATGTGCATTTAACCTGTGTCAATAACATTTATTGTAGGTTTTTAATGTCCTCCGTGCAGATTCTTATTTTGTCTTGGTTCCCTTCATAACCTTAGTCGTATCATTAATCAAAATTACCGAAACGTGTGTTTTATGATTGTATAATGTATTATTATCAAGTCACCTGTACCTCATAATTAAATAATTAATGTAAACCTTAACTTGTATAGTGGGTAGGTAGACTTACCGATTTATAGAGTTTGCTGTCATTTTAGCGTCAATAATAATAGGGGGCAAATATGAAAAATATAGTAATATCAACATTTTTGTTTATTTGCATGAATTTATTGAGGATAAACTATTTTGCGAAGCATTAGAAACCACCACTATTGCAGTTGATATAATATAAGAAATTAAAAACATATTTAGATGATAAGCAGATACCAATGGAGAACTTTATATCTTGTGCTGCAGACGGTGCTCCAGTGATGATGGGCAAGAAAAATGGAGTTTCAAAATTACTGAAAGACGACAATCCCCAAATGTTGTTAGTGCATTGTGTTATTCATAGACAGAATTTAGTTTCCAAAAAAATTTCCTCTGTTCTAAACGAGACATTGAATGCAGTTCTAAAATGCATCAACACTATAAAAGCTAATGCCGAATGTGAGCGTCTTTTCAAACAATTTTGCAAGGATCAAAATGCAGACTATGTAAGATTATTACTTCATACTGATGTAAGGTGGTTATCAAAGGGGAAAAGGTTCATGGAATTATTTGATATTCTTAGTGAGTTCTTTGATGACAAACCTTATATGACTCTGTTACTGACAGTTGATGGAAAAGCACTTGTCAGTTATTTAGCAGATATATTTGAAAAACTCGATGTCTTAAATAAGGAGCTCCAAGGAACAATTATGACTCTTGTTAATACAAAGGCCAAGATATTTGGCTTTATATCATTTCTGGAATTATCCCAAGAAAATATTTCTGTCAAAAAATTTGAACAATTTTACTTTCTGAATAAATGTGAGGTAACAGATGCTGTATGTCTTGTTTTACTGGCTGAATAAATGTGAGGTAACAGATGCTACTTGTCTTGTTTTACTGGCTGAATAAATGTGAGGTAACAGATGCTACTTGTCTTGTTTTACTGGCTGAATAAATGTGAGGTAACAGATGCTATATGTCTTGTTTTACTGGCTGAATAAATGTGAGGTAACAGATGCTATATGTGTTGTTTTACTGGCTGAATAAATGTGAGGTAACAGATGCTACTTGCCTTGTTTTACTGGATGAATAAATGTAAGGTAACAGATGCTACTTGTCTTGTTTTACTGGCTGAATAAATGTGAGGTAACAGATGCTATATGTCTTGTTATTGTGGAGCAGTTAAAAATAATGGTAAATGATTTCAACTTCAGATTTTCTGATTTGAAAGAAATTAATTATCCATCTTGGATGACTCAGCCATTGCTAGTGGATCTCTCAGGTTAACAATGGAGTATCAAGGAGAACTTTCAGAATTACAAAATGATGACTCGATTAAAGTCCTGTTCAAAATAAAAGGAAGAATGATGTGGCTCTGTGAAGAAACACAAGTTAAATATCCAAATATAGGTAGTTTGGCAAGAAAACTACTGTTACCATTCCCATTGTCATACTTAGTGGAATGTGGATTTAGTGCTGTGAATGACTTATTACTGAAGAAAAGAAACCAACTGGATATCACTAAATGAGGCGACTTGAGATTGAAATTAACAAAATGTATGCCTCGGATAAAACCTCTTTGCACTAGACATCAGGCTCAAGGGTCTCATTAATTGATTGTAATTGAATTTATTTAATCTGATGGTAGATATGTTATACACATTATAAAATGGATTTTATTTGATTAAATTGGAAGTTAAACCCTTTAGTTTTATTTGAAAGATACAATTTTTTATGTTATACTTCTTCAAACCTGATAAATCAATTGTGATTGTGTTTTTCACATCACTTGATTTATCTTTCTCCAAACTACTGGCCGGGTTCGTTCTGCCGCACGGCGGAATTGCTCTGGATCCGAAACATTTCAATACAACCAACCACACAGCAAAACAAGAAGCGTGCAAAATTCACGAAGCCTGCAAAACTGTCGATCAGACGATTCTGTCTTTATCGCCCGATATACTTTTTCTGAGCACGCCCCCTGGTATTTGTGACTTAAATAAATTTGATTTCTATTTAAATCCCACAGGAAAAGGCTTTGCAGATACTGATAATTGCAACTGTCCTCCTTGTTGTTATAAAGTAACCGCTAATCTTTCTAGCCAACTTTCGGAAGACATCGTAAATAAATTTGGCTCTGCTCGGAACATTTCGGGATTAAGCGGTTATGGTCCACCCGGTAAAAGCGATGAAGCATTTCCATTGAGGTGAGAAATAGCATGCATGTAAAAATGAGCATAAACACTTCTTTTTTAAATTAGCATAGACTAATAATACTGACAGAAAGAAAACATTATCGTATAAAAATATAGTTATTGATACACCAATTTCTGTTTTCATTTAATGCAATGTCTCACAAAAGACTGAGGACCCACAATATGCCGTTTTCTAACCGTACAGCACATAATAATTATATATTTATTTGCAATCCTATTTATAATATATTTTATAGAAATGTTTCTATATATTTCATCCCAAAACTGACATTATTTATAAATACTCTTGTAAAGTAGAGTCATACAATTTTTTCTTTTAAACTTCATTTTCTTGTATTTATTTTGTTACATATTTATTTATTTATTTATTTATTTATTTATTTATTTATTTATTTATTTATTTATTTGGCACACATTAAGATGGGGAGAAGTGATCCCACTTCATTTCATACCAGATCTGGAAAACACAAATGTTGTAATTCTCTCGCAGCCCAGCAGACGATATAAACATGATGTTGCCATGATACCAGAACTTCTCCATTTAGGTATTTCACTGTTTGTCTGTATGTCTGTAAAAATTGCATACGATTTGTAAACATTAGTTTATTGGTTACGTAAACAGCACTCGTCGCAGATGTGAGCTTCCTTTTAATTTTTTTTTTTATTCTATCAAAATTTTGTAACAACTTTCGGACACCAAATGGATTACCGAAAGGAGTTAAATCGAACAAACAAACAACAACACAGACAATAATAAGGAACAAATTAAAATAAATAAATAAATAAAAACAGAAATCTGGAATGACATCATTTCACAGGAAGATGTTATTAGAATGTATTTTCTTGAAGAGATAAAGTAGATGTTATTAATAATAAAAAGTATTTATGTGCTGGCATGTCTTTACGGACGAGTATGGTAAGGAGTTGTCTATTCTTGTTTTGTTTGGGTGTAATGTGCAATTAACCTGTGTCAGTAACATTTATTTTACCCCAAAATTTAAGGTTTTAATCTGTCCTCCGTGCAGATTCTTATTTTGTCTCGGTTCCCTTTATAACCTTACTCGTATCATTAATCAAAATTACTTAAACGTATGATTGTATAATGTATTATTATCAAGTCACCTGTATATCATAATTAAATAATTAACTTAAACCTTAACTTGTATAGTGGATAGGTAGACTTACTGATTTATATAGGTTGCTGTCATTTTAGCGTTTATATTCCTTGTTAGGTGGCCATTAAAGCACCTTGTTACCCTACACTGAGCCTTAATAAAACATCCAATGTGTTTAAAGGTGTGAGCCACGTGACAGTCGTCTCTTTATAACACTCAACAGTGAACCATCATAACACATTTGTGAACAGCAGTATTTAAACATACTCTAATTAATACGCATTGTAAAATGACCCGATTTATACCATCAGCCAGTTTCATTCATCTGCAGTCATAAAGCAAACCAGTTTTCATTTTGTGTCGTATTTCATCGGTAAAGATTGTATTTTCTATGTAGCTAGATTTGAAAAAAAAACTAAAATAAAAAAACTTTCACTGCTAATCAGCTTGGTACGGTGTGACAACCTCATTAGTGCCTCTTTGCCAGACTTGTTTTTAATTGTAATTTTGTTTTCTTTGTAGTAAATTATAGAATTTCGCTAAATCTTTATTTTTATATGCCCATTAAAGCAGAATGTCTGATACATTTTATCTTAAATATCTTATTATATTACGATAATATTTATTTAGCTATCTTGTTTATAATTTATATTTTTACAGTCGCTAACTGTTTACCTAATTAATGACAGAAAATAGGGTTAAATACACAAAAACTAAATAGCAGAGCGTATGCAGATGTACATGGGCTATTAAGAAGCTGTTTTATATAATTAGGGGAAGTTCCGTTATTTAATAAACTAAGAAACACTGGGGTTTAAGTAACTCAAAACTGGTATTAAAAGTAAATTCAGAAAGGCTATCTGCAGAGGTGTAGCTATGGGTGTATAAGTAGTCACACGCGTTTTGAACGAGATCTCTTTGATCAGTGCCATTCTTGAGAGTCTTTGTTTGTCTGCACGAGACAAAGGAAAACGCAGACAATGGTAATTATGGTTTAATGTTTTGTTTATGTAACATACATCTTGAATGATTGAAGATAGCTAAATCTATTACTGTTGAATTTTTCATAGTGTTATTCTGTGGTACTTACGTTTATAAAAACAAAGATAACGTATTTTAATAATTAAAAGATAATATAGAAATATCAAGTAACCAACTGGGCTGAATTAGTTTTGTATTATTTGTCAACGCTATTTGCTTTGATAACGTATCGTGGAATCGTACGATTTAACTATGTGACTATATATTACCCTTGAGGGTTAATTTGTGTAAACAGCATATATATATATATATATTATATAAAACAATTATCCATACTGAATTCGTGTTTGTGTTATTGTTCTCTTGTGGATACAGAATAGTCCTTTAATAGTTAAGCTGTCTGAGATAATTAACACCATGTCACGTGATGCTATTATAGTCTGCTTCCCTTTCAGGTACTAATACCACTCAGACTAGTCACATGACATATGCACTACCTTCTGATTTCGAGTGAAAATTCCACAGCAAAAGAAGGTATACATATCAGCTATGTCTCTGCAGGAACTCAGTTTTAGAAGTAGTTTCACTTGTTAAACAATGGCAGTAATTTGCATGTAATTAGACCACAGTGTCAGAAGAAATGATCACACTTCTTTGAAGGATTAATAAACAATGATCCAATGTCTTGTAATAATATCTGCAGCTAGATGAATGAGACTATTTTCATTGTGTTGTGATACTTAAGTAAATTCACTCATTTACATTTAATGTGAAAAGTAGAATCTGCATAAATACATGTGAGCACATTTTGTGTTGTTTATTGCAGTCAAAATGGTCAGAGTGATCTAAAAGATGACAATGCATTTTAAAGTGAAATTAATAGAAGAGATTTCATCAGATCGATTGTGCAAACAAAAAGATAAGTCATTTAATACAGAAAAACAGAGACTAGTGTCATTCTATCACATAATGTCTATCAGCAGACAGTGTGCAAAACCAAGATTTTGGCAGAGAGAAAATGAATAAATACTAGCAAGTTAACTAAACCTGAACTGATGGTTGCATCAATGCTTTCAGCAAGAAACAAACAACATATCATCCATTTGCAATCTGATTTTAGTTTTTTTATATACAACATGACACAAAATAGAAAGTTTTTTGTTAAAACTTTGGTAGGAGAGTACTGTGTTTATGTCTCGTGTTACAAGTTATCTTACACTTTGATGTAATTTAACACATTTTATTTGTAGACAGTGAATCAAACTGATCTTCCTTTTGTGGCATTAAATTTAAAACAGTATTTATGTTAATGTTACAAAGCCACATTTACTAATAAACTTTGTCTTTCTTGTTTCTAGAAAATTCAGTGAATATGCTTTAACTGATTTTAAAATCCTGGTATTTTTCAGACTGAACTAATAAAAAATTACTGATAACACTGCTTACATTTACTCTTTTGTAAATAAACAAACCTAAGCAAGACTTTAGCATTCAAGAACTGTTAATAAAAACTATAAATGAAAATATTTTAAAAAATGACTCTCATAATTAAATCAAATGAGAAATACAAAGTTTAATAATTTTTAACATCTGTGATTAGTGATTACTATTCATTTTTATTTCAAATCTTTTTTCTTTGTGCTCCAGAATAAAACTTTAAAAAGAAATTTAAGTCAATATTAAGTTTTAAACAAACATTTGTTAATGAAAACCAACAGTTATCTGTATTTCAGAACTTGAACAAATAATAAAAAATGTATTTAGTGACTTGCTGTGAAAACAAACTTTGTCTGCCATCTACAAAGTCTTTCCACAAAGTGATTTTACAGATTATAATAATACTACATTATTAGTATTTTAATACTACTACTACTACTGCTACTACTACTATTACTACTACTACTAATAATAATTATAATAATAATGAGAACAGGCACTTGCATAATTCTAATATTAATCATGATATAACAGTAGTACTTTCTGTTTACAGTATAAGTAAGAATAAAATAATAACAAGAAAGTGTAGTTAAACTTTTAAAATAATAAGAACAACAAGAAATTGAAAAAATTAAATTTTAAATTATCAAAAATGATTTTAAATATTTTAACAAAATATTGAAAGAATGAAAAATAAATATTTAAACATCAAAAAGCCAATAATTAGAAGAATGACTTAAACATTAAAGAACCTATGATCAATCTTTAAAAGACTGAGTCCACAACAGAAATTCATGTCAATAAAACTGAGACACTATCAAACTAAATGTATCATATAATCTTAGTAATAACTATTATACAGTACTTACTAATTATGATGAACACAGCTTCACTCAGTTTTTATTTTCATCACATACTTTGTAATTATTGTAAAAATATTTGAAAATTAAAACAAAACATAACTGATCAGATGAAGAAAAGGCTCTAATTAAATCATTCATCTCAAGCTTTCCAACTGAAGACAACTCTTACACACAAGACTCTTAGAAGAAAACATCAGGTGACACCTAAAGAATGAGACAACATGTTTGGGAAATGCTGCTAAATGCAAATGACTCCTTCATCTTTGACAAACAGCTACATGATTATGATGCTCACTGCTAGAACTGACAAAATACTTCAGTATCAAGTTGATGCAGGCCACAAAAGGGAAGCGTCACAAAGCCTCTCTGATGTAAAAATAATAACGTGGAATCTGTAAACAACATAATGGACAGCACAGAATGTTAGTGAACGTGTTGACAGGACAGGCTGACGTCAGCTCAATGACACGTGACAAGCACGTGATTCACTGACGTATAATTCTATCAGAGAACAGACAGACTTTCCTTCTGTATTTGCACCAGACTACTCAGTTATGTGATAGAAGCAAACCTGAATTGTGATGTGTGTTTCAGACTTTACCTCATGACATATGTGGTTATTTCAAAGTCTCAGGACTCTGTGGTTTGCTTTGATACAGACCAACAGAGCTTTGAGTAGTTCCTCAAACGTAGACTGGACTTTGCTGTGAGGAATCACTTTTACAAGCTTCTACCCACCTTCCAAACAGACCTTTTAAAAAACAAACATTGTCTTAGTATCAGACATTTTAAAACTGCAGTTTGATTTTAATATGTCAACACAATTTTTAGGTATAAATGCTGATGTAGATGTCCTATTACTAAACATGTAAATTATATAAAATAACAAAAATAATAATAATAATAATAATAATAATAATAATAATAATAATAATAATAATAATAATAATAATAATTTAATATAATCATTATTATTTTATCTTATTTTATGAAATGAAATAAAATATTTGTGATTTAGTAAAAGAAACATTTCGAAAATATTTTTATATTTTCCAAAGCAGTGATGTAGAAAATGAAAGTGAACTGATCTGTTTGTTCCTTAGTTTAATTTTATTTACCAGTTTATTTAATCTGTTCATGATTAATAAATAAAAAATAAAATAAGAATAAAAATAAAAATAGATTTTAAAAAATTAATTAAATAAATAAAAATCATAGCAACAAAAAACAGCAAACATAAATAATGGAAATGGAAATGGTTAAAAAATGAACGTGCTAATCAGAGCAAGCTGTTGTGAAGCACGTCTGCGACGGGCACGCTTTCTGACAGGTCAGCGGGCGTGTCTGTCGCAGAAATAAATAATAACAAAGAGGTAAACTTATAAACGTTGTTATTCTTATTATTATTGCTGTTGTTTTATTAAATACACAAAATTAAATTCGGTGGAATGGCTCATGTATGTTTGTTGAAAACTGAGCAGAATTAAATACGGCTGTTGGTACTGTCCAGACACCAGACATGTCAAAACTGAGCAGGATTAAATACGGCTGTTGATACTGTCCAGACACCAGACATGTCAAAACAGAGCAGGATTAAATACGGCTGTTGGTACTGTCCACACACCAGACATGTCAAAACGTAATCCCCGACACACCCCTTACTTTTATTATAAAGAAAAAATGTAGATCTACCTGAGCTCCACACTTGATATGATATAAACATTCTTCGTACCATTGTCAATACTGAAGTATTTACATCCACAGTTCTGTTCTCAGCGCTGACATTTTTCTCCATCTTGTGCATGTTTGGGAAATCCTTTACCGAAACCGATAAAACATATCGGTGTTTTCTCGGGTTTTAATCACTTGTGCATTTACTGTAACAACAATGTTTTGTTTGTAACTATTCTGTTATGATGCTTCAGTTTAACATTTAAACTTGAGCTGTTTAACTATCAGATGTTGTCTAAAAGTGGCGAGTTGTTACAAGAAGTCAGCCAAGTGGGCGGAGCTACCGATTGCAGCGTCATCTAAAAATAGACGCAGGCAAGAATGTATACAGGTGCTATTTGATTTAGTATTATTAGTTGTGGGATTGCTAAGAAAAGGAGAGTTTTGAATTAATACGCTTCAGTTTTAGTGGTTTAGTAAATAGTTGATGGTTAGCAGAATAACATATTATTATATTTATACGTATTTGAAAAGTCCGAATGTCACCGATCAAATCTAATATTTTGATTGGACAGTTATTTTTGTACAGGGTTTTCCCCATTTGCACTGGAAATGATGTAATGTTATGATCGATCGATCCATGTATCGAGCGTCAAATTACTCGGTTTAAAAATTAAAGATTTGAAATGACAGAAATAGTAATGTTTAAAACATGAAGTGAATTCTCAGGAACTGTGTTCTCTCTTAAATGAAATCCTTGGTTACATAATTTGTCTGTTACTAATTGTATTATGCTTTTGATTTTTGATATCTCATTTTAAGTAGATATTTTTTAAGGTGTTTGTGTAAAGCTGTAATATTTCTTTGGTGGTTTTGATTTTAGCTCTGTTATCATTTTTGAGTATTAGTCTAGGTTTAACCATAATATTTTTTTTATTGAGATACAGTGTTAAGAAAAGACTGTAAATGAATTTTGTAAATGTCTGTTTATGATTCTAAAATCATTTGGTTTGTGTTTGCAAAACGTTATTTGGAATATTTAATTTGTATGACTGTGGACTTTATGATTAAGATGTCAAGGCTGAGGTTGTATGTATGATTCAGGAATCAAATCTGGATAAATGTATGATTTAAAAATCAAGTTTATGAATAAATGAAGAATCGTCAAAATGATTTTGTTGTATATAGAATGATGGTTTATTTTTCTGTAATTTGTTTTTCCAATTTAATGACCACAAAGGAAAATATTACTTATTTATTAATTATTGTTTGTTTTATTGTTATGTAAAAGAATATCTGTTCATATTTATTCATCTAGCTATTTATCTGTGTGTGTGTGTGTGTGTGTGTTTCTGTGAATCTGTGGAACCAGTGATTATGCATCAGAGTCTAGAGTTGATGTGTCCACCAGACAAAATATGAGATGAGTTGCTGTTCATACTTGTAACAAAGAATTTTCTTTTTATTTGGTTTTCCTGTGACAGGTAATTGTGTACAAACATTTGAAATGGGAGGTGATTACAAATGTTTATTTTAACTTTGTTTTCTCCTTCAAAATAAATATTTTACAATTTGTTTTAAATTTTAAGCTAGAGTCACAAATTGCTGAGGTTAAGTGGAGGGGAACTATGGTTAATACAATCAGTGTTTAGATGTTATTACAGACATTTCACTAGATGTTAGTCTTGTCTGAGGATCAGCTCAGGTCAACAAATCATATTTGAATGATGTAATATTTATATAGATTTATAATAATTCCTGGTTATCTATAGGAAAGTATCGGATATAAATTTTAGAAATTAGCACACGAAAAACAGTTGCTGTTCTCCATTCATGAGAGAGAGAGAGAGAGAGAGAGAGAGAGAGAGAGAGAGAGAGAGAGAGAGAGAGAGAGAGAGAGAGAGAGAGAGAGAGAGAGAGGTATTATCTCTCAATAAAATAAACTATAATTATAATTCAAGGTGAGAATTGGTTCAGATTATGTTTAAAGTTAGGACAATGTTAGATTCGGTATTAATTAATTCATTACATTTAAGATTATGGTTAGGATTAAATCTATTTAAAGATACTTTAATTCAGTAAGTCTTTCATTTAGAACATATTCTATATCAAGGCTAGGATTAAATTAAAATAATTTTTGTTCTCAAACAATTTAATATATACGCAAATGGTAAATTACTACCATAGCTATTTAATAGCTCTAAAGAAATTATCCAATTTTAATTCAATAAATCTATATGAAAATATACATTTTAGACTTTTAGATGTTTTGATAAATTAGGTTAGAATTACGGTTAGATTTGAAATGAACTTTTGCTGAATTTTATATATATTTATTTATTTAACAATATTTAATTTATTATTATTAGAACAGGGTCAGGATTTGGTAACAGATATGAAATAAACTTTTTAGAATTAATAAATATTTCATTGTTATAAATAGCTTTTGTATTACGGTTACGGTTAGGGTTAAAATCACGATTTGGTTTAAAATTAGATTTATCTTAATAAAAGTTACCTTTCAAATTCAATACATTTTTCTGTTAAGATGTTACAAATGTTTAGCACTATAGTAGCATGGCCCTTAAATGTCCGGAATGTCACATCTGATTTCAAAGATTCACATCTGATTTATTTGATTTTCTCCATATTGTCTTTTCTTTTTTCCACTTTTGTTGATAATATTGGAATCTTCATCCTGAGTAATGGCTAACTGTCGTTTGAGAAAGAAAATGAAATGTCATTTGAAATATCAGTTCAATAGAAAATTCAGGATTCTCTAACAAATATAGAACAACGTCACGTTTTTTTTTTTTTTTTTTACTGAATAAGATATTAGAGACTGTTATTATAGATAAAATGACGTCACAATCTGACTGAATGGAAATGAAACAAGAGAAAGGTATAAGTGACGTCACTGTTTGTTTTTGGCACGGGTGGCTAGCACAACGAGATAGCGTTACACGCTGTGACGTAACTGGTATATTTATCATGTATTATGAGTAATAGGTGTAACTGTAAACATTAGTCACCGAACGTTACAGTATTCAATGTCTTTATATTACTCTGATTTCAAAACAAAAATAAATAAATAAATATGATAAATAAGTTTCTGTTATATTTACATACAACCTAAATCTCTTTTTCCCACCTAATTAATGAACACTAATTACAGTATGTCAGATTTTTTTATTAATAAATTAATTAACGTTTATATTTACATTTCTGTGCGTTTTCTCATATCTTGTTATTATTGTACAGTATTTTTTTATTTGTTATAACTAGGTGTTGCGACAGCGTAATAAAATATTCACACAGAATATTAACAGATTACATGTTAACCCTTTTGAACTAGTACTCGGTTTTTATCTAGCGATAGGAAAAGAGAGAGAAAAACAACAACAACAACAATATAAAATCACATATAAAGGAATATTATGTCAGTATTTTGACACGTTTACATATATATAAAACATACACACACACACACACGCATACACACAGATTGTCATTAATAATAATATAGGTAAAATTCCCACATTGCCTGTATTCCAGGTGTTAGCAACAAGCTCTATTAAATTCACAAAAACTGAAAAGATTTCAAACATCAGTTATGTGAAAATTATCTGATGAGCCACTGACAAGCTTTGATCCAGCAGTCGTCCGCATGTTACAGTTTTGAAACGGTTAAGCTTGTAATTAGTAATAACAGAATGTAAATACATAAATAACTACTTTTGTAGTATTATTATCTTCATTTGTGACTCTTGTTGTTATTTATTTATTTATTTAAAGTTATTTTTGTTTTCCTTATTGGAATAATGTTTGTTCAAAATTGGTGAAAAACCATCTTGTTCAGGCACGACACCCAGCTGGTTGAACGATCGTTTAGTGTTCTGGGTGCTGCAAGCTGGTTGTGCCAGTTCGTAGTGACGTCAGGCTGCTGACACGTCAGTCTTGTTGTCTGGGTGCTGCAAGCTGGTTGTGCGAGTTCGTAGTGACGTCACGCTGCTGACACGTCAGTCTTGTTGTCTGGGTGCTGCAAGCTGGTTGTGCGAGTTCGTAGTGACGTCACGCTGCTGACACGTCAGTCTTGTTGTCTGGGTGCTGCAAGCTGGTTGTGCGAGTTCGTAGTGACGTCACGCTGCTGACACGTCAGTCTCGTTGCCTGGGTGCTGTCAGTCAAGCTGGAATTTACATTAAAAGTTCGTAGTGACGTCATCGCTGACACGTCAGTCTCGTTATCTGGGTGCTGCATTTTGGTGCACACGAGTTCGTAGTGACGTCACGCTGCTGACACGTCAGTCTCATTGTCTGGATTTGCTGCATTCACATTCAGGTGTGTCTCTGTGTGTCATAATGAAAAAAAAAAAAAAAAAAAAAAAGATAAAAGAAAATAAATAAAAGGTAAACTATAGTACCTTCCATTTAGCTCACTGGTTTTCTGAATTTTTCATACCGCGACCCCTTATGAGCAATTCAATATGACAGATGACCCCTTTAAAAACATTTATCAATAATATCTAGGGTTACCATATTTTCATCAACCAAAGACAGTACAAAAGGAATCTATATTCACTGAGACGGGTCCCAAACCAATCTACACGTTTTTATTTATTCCTTCTTCCAAGTCAAGTTGAAAAAAACTAAAACATACCATTGCTCAAGAACGATCTCGCGACACCCCAGAAAAAAGTCTGGCGACCTCTCTGGGGTTCGCGACCCTCAGGTTGAAAACCTATGATTTAGCTGTAGTAGTAACACTGACTAATAACAATAATAATAATAATAATAATAATAATAATAATAATAATAATAATAATAATAATAATAAAAGATAATAATAATAAAAACAAAGATAAAAATAAATACAAATAAAAAATATATATGTGTGTGTGTATATGTATGTATGTATGTATAGGAGTAGTAGTAGTAGTAGTAGTAGTAGTAGTAATAATAACAAATAAAAAAATAAAAAAATAATTAAAAAAATACAGGTATTTTAAGACTGTGATAATTCAGGCTGCAGGAAATAAATGACGAATGTACACACACCTCATTTCTCTGTATACATCTTGAACAGGACTACAAATTCTTACAAAGAAATACGTGCTTAAACCTTTCATGGTGGAATAACTGTCACAGCTATCGGATTATTAACATGAAGTATAAACAGAGCTGTCAGAAGTATTTAATCTGTTGTTTAAATATTCTGTGTGTATGATAGTTAAAAATAAACGATGTCAGTGCAAATTACTATTATTACCGTTTACTTTCTTACTGCTAAATTATTATTTGATCACAGACGCACGGAAATTGACCAGTTAGTTCAAAGACTTGTGTAGCTGGTAGAGATGTTCAGTCTCAGTTTTTCTTTTACTTCTTCTTTTTTTAAATTTTAAATTTTTATTTAAAAGGACGTAAAACGTTTTGCGCCAGTGGAAATGTTAACGTAGCTTTTTAACCCGGGCAGACGTAAATTCGAAAGGTCGCGAGTCGACGATCGTGTGCAGTGTCTAAACTAAACGAGAAAACTCTTTGACAGTACCGGTAGAGTCCTCTCCCTTCATTTATTCGAAAAGAATCTTTTTATCACTGATCGGCAGAACTAAATCTTTGGCGCCCTAAAGCTTCAACTTTTATGAGAAGCTTTTGAAATCAGCAACGAGATCTGCGTCACCACTTTTATTATGTCCTGTGGGTTTCTTCTGTGATAGTTATAAAATTTATTTACGGTCTGTTAGATTCAACTATGTATGTAGTTTAGCATTTTGAATGTTCTCTGTTTGTGTACGTCTGAGTAGACTCTGCACACAGACAATGTTCGGGGACGCACTGGCGCATGAGGACAAAGTCCAATCACGACCTCACAAACCCGTCAGATGCCGCTGACAAGACTCGAACGTATGACACTCATTCGCCAGCACTTCGAAGGCAGACGATGTTACCGTTCGGCCACCGAGAGAACCGTAAAAAAAAATTGCTCAGTAACCGAGGTAATCATCGCTTCCCACGAAGCACGCCGTTCTTTCTCTTTCGTCATTTCTGCGTGAATCAATTTTTTGTGGGAAACTGGGCATTCGCAAGTATGTAGTTTAGGATTTTGAATTTTATGTGTATGTATGTGTGTGTATTATGTATGTATTTATGTATGTTTGTTTCCTATTCTATCAACAATTATCAATGAAAGTAAAAAGTTTTTTGGTTTTTTTTCTTTCTTTTTTTTAAGGGATTATTATTATTGACTAATTTATTTCATAATAATTGCAGATATGCTGTGTATCATTAATACTCGTTCAGTCTAATTATAAACAAATGGATACATGAGAGAGAGAAAGAATGTAAAAAAAAAAGAAAGAAAGAAAGAAATATAAAAAAAAAATTCAATAAATAAAGAAATAAGTAAGTAAGTAAGTAAAGTAAATAAATAAAAGAAGTAAAAAAATAAAAATAACCAAAGCAACATCAAACGATTTAAATTAATAAGGTGAGACTTATATGAATCTGGAGAGAAAAGACAGAGAGACAGTTAATAAGAAAACACAAAAGAAAGAAAGTTTAAATAAAGATTTAAATTAATAATGTGAGACTTCTGTGAATCTGGAGAGAAAAGACAGAGAGACAGTTAATAAGAAAACACAAAAGAAAGAAAGTTTAAATAAAGATTTAAATTAATAAGGTGAGACTTCTGTGAATCTGGAGAGAAAAGGCAGAGAGACAGTTAATAAGAAAACACAAAAGAAAGAAAGTTTAAATAAAGATTTAAATTAATAAGGTGAGACTTCTGTGAATCTGGAGAGAAAAGACAGAGAGACAGTTAATAAGAAAACACAAAAGAAAGAAAGTTTAAATAAAGATTTAAATTAATAAGGTGAGACTTCTGTGAATCTGGAGAGAAAAGACAGAGAGACAGTTAATAAGAAAACACAAAAGAAAGAAAGTTTAAATAAAGATTTAAATTAATAAGGTGAGACTTCTGTGAATCTGGAGAGAAAATACAGAGAGACAGTTAATAAGAAAACACAAAAGAAAGAAAGTTTAAATAAAGATTTAAATTAATAAGGTGAGACTTCTGTGAATCTGGAGAGAAAAGACAGAGAGACAGTTAATAAGAAAACACAAAAGAAAGAAAGTTTAAATAAAGATTTAAATTAATAAGGTGAGACTTCTGTGAATCTGGAGAGAAAAGACAGAGAGACAGTTAATAAGAAAACACAAAAGAAAGAAAGTTTAAATAACTTGCCTGCAGCCTGCGCTGTTGAATACGCTTTGTATTTGTCACGTGCTAGGGTTGGTGTACCCTTAAATAAAATAAATCTGACTCACCACATGTTTGAACAGAATAAGATACAAAGAATAAATACAGTAATGAGATGGTATCAATCCTCTTCTAAATAAATAAATACAAATTATAATAAAAAGCTATATGTATTGGAATGATAAAATTAAATAAATGAATTAAAATATAATAATAAATAAAGATTCAGTAGCTGTAGTAGTAGTAGTAGTAGTAGTAGTAGTAGTAGTAGTAGTAGTAGTAGTAGTAGTAGTAATAATAATAATAACAATAACAATAAGAAGAAGAAGAAGAAGAAAAATGAAATAGTGCCATCAGCTCCATATTAAATGATCTAAGTTCTTTATCTTCGTTGTAATCATATTTCATGTCTAGCAATATCTGATCTGTATAAGGCATGGTTTACATTTTTATAAATAAAACCAGACTTTTGTATTCTTATGTTATAAGTTATAAACGTCTTCGTTTTGGTCATAGTATTTGTGAATTATGTACTTTAGGTACATAATGAACTGAAAAAAGACTGCAATGAATATGAATGTTAATATAACAGACTTCTTTTAAAGTTTTAATAATAATAACCATATTTATTTTTTACAACCGGAATGACTTAAGAAGTTTGGTAACATTTGGCAAAAAAATAAAATCATCTTGAAAGATAACTGATATTAAGATACATTTTATACCAGCCCTGATCTTAACCTTAACCCTAACCGTAATACTAAACCGATTTATAACAATGAAATATTTACTCACAATCAAATGAAACTTTCATATACATATATATAAAGTTATACATAAATAACTTACTACTTTTGAAAAAGTAAATATAAAATAAATAAATAAATATAACATTCTGAGAGAAAGAGACAGAGAAAGGGACAGACAGACAGACATCCCCAGACACTCGGATATGTACACATAGAAAAAGTACGTAAAAATATCTTATTAATATATGCACTTAATAACTTCTGGCTCTAACTCTGCTTAATTATTATGCAGACGACACAAACAGAAATGGAATATTCAACTCTAAATACACACTTGCCAGTGCTATGTTTCCAGGAAAACAGATACACACAGAAATAACGAAAGTCAAAACACGTACAGCTGCGAGGCTACATAAAAAAGTAGATTCGTGAGCTCTGAGTATCCAGATCTCCGCCTTCCATCTGGGTTTGTTATTAGTTTTTTCTAAAACAACCTTTCATAAGTATGAAGTGCAAGAGCAATATAACATATCGGTGTATATTATATACAGTTTATTCTGTTTCAACAGTTTATTAACATAGACCATGATCATACAGACTAATTCCTATTAGTAAATCAATAATAATCATAATCATAGTCATAATAACAACAATAATAATAATAATAACAATACTCCTGTTATTTAATGATTACCACTCACAGCAAATGTCGAGTAACAAACACTTCGTGTTTCACAGTCTTCATTTAGCAGACAACAAAAGTGTTTACTGATACAGTGGGAGATAATTCCTTTACCACTTGCATAAAGATAAAGCTTGAGTTATTTCCCCTTAGTGTTTCGAAGTTATTCTTAATTGTAGCTTTGGAATAAAAGCTTTTCATAAAACATCGTTTAATAAAAAAAATTAACAAAAAATTCCATGTTCTTACTTTGGACTTTCAAATAAACAGGTACGTGTTCATACATAAATGGTAAGATTGCTAAACGCTTAAAACGAGACACAGGAGATAGACAAGGGGATCTGTTATTTCACTGTGTTTCCATCTTTTATGTTGAGATTCTTGGAATCTTGGTAAGAAATAAGAAACGTATATACGGGATTGAGATAAACGGCAGCGAATTTAACATTTCACAGTTCGCCGACGATAAAACTCTGTGAGCATCTGTGGAAACATTAAACTAGTTTACTGATATATCAGGTCTCAAAGTTAATATAAAACAAATATAATAAAATTAGCCAACGACAAATTTGTTCATAAAAAAAAAGTGTTCAAAACAAAAATTAAAATGGACTACAGAATTCACAATACTTCGGGTACGGTTTTCCACGGATCTGTGCCAAATACCAGAATTAAACTTTAATGCAAAGTTGAATGAGGTTAAAACGCTTCTTGAACAATGGTCAAAATGTTCTTTCTCACCTCTAGGAAAAATTACTGCAATCAAAAGTTCTTTTTTATCGAAAGTTGTTTGTTTTTTCTTCACTGACAAATCCAACAAACTATTTCTTTAAACTAGTAGAAACCTATCTCTTTCAGTGTATTTGGCCCCCCTGAAGATGAGCCATGTCTTATGTGGTCCGCTACTAGAAATAGATTGCCGATGCTTTATCTTGAGTTTCACTGACACTAGTTTTAGGGTCAGCCTACAGTGAAGCAAAATTGCTGAAACGCACAAATTCCTTTTCTAAAAATGAATTGTATATAGGGTTAAACTTTCTAGAGAAATGTGCAACGATAAGGGACAAGATAAAAATACTATGTCAGTAGATTTAGTATAACGTTCATATTAAAACTGATTATAAATCTGATTATTATAAGACGCTGGCAAAGAAAGGAATTTTAGTTCTAAAATAACGTTTTGTTAATGCCACCTGGCTTTCATGCATTGCATTTTGTAGAAAAGAAAATATAACTTTAGACCACTATTTACAGTTTACAAAGGCGTGATGCTAGCTGTTAATAACTAGTATAAACTGTTTTTATAAAATATATAAGAAAGCTAAATGGCAGGATATTTTGGTACAGCGGTCTGTGACAAATGGTGGACAAGTGAAAATCTTCTTCCACTCAAAGGTAACTTCAGACACAGAGCTTAGATAATATCAGTGTAAGATCTTGTTAGTTATCATGTCAACTAGTAAGCATTTCCTATTATATGGTAGAAGAAAGACTGAGATAAATATGAATATGTTTAGTGAAATTTAATGCGCTTCATGTAAATAAGTTCAGACATTCTGTAAATATGAGATAAATATTCAAGGATAGAATATGCAAAAATATACAAAGTTTTAATTTATTTTTCTGTCATGCCATTTTGTATGTTTCTTGCAATAATGTGTACTTTCATTTATATGAAGAAAAATTTATATCTCTAAAACATGTTAATTCTTCCTCTTCTTCTTCTTCTTCTTCTTCTTCTTATTATTCTTATTATTATTATTGTTGTTGTTGTTGTTGTTGTTTTTACAGATGCTATGGAGTCTTCTGTATTTTAATACATTAATTTACTCTTTTTTTATTAGCGTATATTAGTTGTATCATGTATCATTTGTAAAGAAAAATACCAACAGATAAATAAAAAAGGAAAAAGTGATATAAATAAATAAATATATCTATAAATATATCACACCAATAATGAGTACAACTGTTACTGTTTGAACAATGCTATTTTGTTATACTAAACATAATAAAGCTGGTATTTATCACACCTGTGTTTAGATCGCTCTGACTCATAACACTTACAAATAAATGAGTGTCCCGTGTACTCTGATTCACCATTACATTGCATATTTCACGATCGTAGTATAACGTTTCTTGTCGCCAACACAACTGACACGCTATTCTTATCTGACCAACTTAACAGACACTTGTTAACATAACTTTTTCATCGACCTACTGAGTGAGAAATAAATATTAATATTTTACAGACAAAATAATTATATATATATATATATATATATATATATATACACACACACACAAAAAAACAAACACTTTGTATGTATCTACCGCTATACGTGGTGTGACTTGTGCGATATCTGGTTTCAATCACGTGCTTATCAGCAGACGACTTAGTAAACAGCGACACACAGAAAATATTTCAGTGACCTTGTCAAGCAGAAAGGAGTCAGTTCTAGGAAAACCACTCACAAACAAGACGCATTATTCAGAAGTAGTCGGCCATTTTGAAATTTGAAGGTATTTGTATTTTATTTTGATTTAATATATGCCGTACTATTGCTTTGCTTAAAACAAATCAGACATTTTGAACTTGTAATCTATTTTGTCTTAACTATAAATTTGTGTGGGAATTTAGATAAAGGCGTTTTTTTTATTATTATTATTATTATTATTATTATTAATGAGTTTATGAGAAACATCGATAAACTTATTTAATAATAATAATAATAATAATATTAATGCTATCGTCCTTATAATAATAATTATTATTCTATTAGCAGTAGTAGTATTAGTAGTATTAGTAGTAGTAGTAGTAGTGGGACTAGTAGCAGTAGTAGTAGTACTGGTCCTAGTAGTAGCAGCAGTAGTAGTTGTAAAGTATAGTTCAATATATCGTTGACAGCTTATGCTATATATTCATCAGTCTTTTACTTTATTTCATTTTATTTATTTATTTATAGATCCCTGATCTATGTGATCAATAGTAGAGTCGTTAAACAGAAATAACTCATTTCTAAGAAATTATCGATCAGGAAGTTTTTCAGATAGGTAACTATTTTGAACCTATAAAGTAGTGTATATTTTTTTTAATTTTATTCAAATTTATTTAATTGTATTATTATTATTATTATTATTATTATTATTATTATTATTTATTTATTTATTTATTTATTTATTTATTTATTTGCGTGTGTTCCTTTCATTGTTTCTTCTTTTCTTCATTCGTTCCTTCCTTGTTGCCTAACGTTGATTGGTCTGTCACCCGTTCCAGCCAGGGTATAAAATGTTATTGTATTTGTTTTCATCTACAATGGAAAATATCCAAAAAGAAAAAAGAAGAAACATTATCGCCATATAACAAACTCCTAAATGATTCTTGCCATCTGGTATATGGAAGGTGTAATTAGAGGATGCGATAATATTATCTCATATAATTTGTATTAGTTTTTATTATTATTATTATTATTATTATTATTATTATTATTATTAGTAGTAGTAGTAGTAGTAGTAGTAGTAGTAGTAGTAGTAGTAGCAGTGTTAGTAGTTGTTGTTGTTGTTGTTGTAGTACTACTACTATTGTTGGTTGTCTATGGAAAGTGCCACTAGAGGATTTGATCATATTATCTCATATATTTTTTGTTATTATTATTATTTACGAGTTTGTTTGGCGGTTGTCTTTATTGTCTTTCTACACTTATGGGCAGACAGTGTAGTAACAATTAACTTGTCAGATCGCTTAAATAACACCCGAGTATATCTTTGTGTATCTCGCGTACCAGTGTCACGCTGTTTTTTTATGACCTACATAACAAGCAAACAGTCAGTGTTAGATTACATTGAAACTGGTCAGGCAAGCCTCGTCAGAGAAATAAGATACGTATTATTAATTTATTCAGTATACTGCAAAACATATTATATTATTATTATTG
>CM022677.1:3341711-3371721 GCA_012295275.1 Chrysomallon squamiferum
GTACTGACTTGCATCCTCTCTGACTTAGGTACTTGCTTCCTTGCTTACTTAGGTCATTATTTACGTAATTACTTAATTTATTTCTTTTACTTAGATAATTGTTAATGCACTTACTTGCATTCTCACTCAAGTAAGTTGCAACCCTTGTTTTACTAAGGTCATTATTTACGTACTTACTTACGCTGTTACTGAGATAATTGTTAATGTACAAATTTTTATTTTCACTTTAGTTGCCTGCCTGTTGCCAACTTAGATCATTATTTTACGTACTTACTTCTTTCTTTTTCTTACTTAGATAATTGCTAATGCATTTTATTTAGGTTATTATTTACTAAACTAACTTATTACCCTAACCTAGGACATTAGTAGTGAAGTTACTTTCATTCTTACTCACATAATTATAAATCTACTGACTTTGCATCTCTCTTACTTAGGTACTTGCTTCCCTTGTTTACTTAGGTCATTATTTTAGGTAAGTACTAAATTTATTTTTTACTTAGATAATTGGTAACGCATTTTTATTTGCATTCTCACAAAGTAAGTTGCATTTTTTTACTTAGGTCATTATTTACGTACTTACTTTATGTTGTTACTGAGATAATTGTTAATGTACAAATTTGCATTTTAAATTAGTTGCTCGCTTCCTACCAACTTAGATCATTATTTAAGTACTTACTTACTTTCTTTCTTAGTTAGATAAATTGTTAATGTACTTACTTAGGTTAATATTTACTAACTCACTCGCTTACTTGCTAACCTAGGACATTTGTTAAGTAGTTACTTTCATTCTTACTCACATAATTGTAAGTGTACTGACTTGCATTCTCTCTGACTTAGGTACTTTGCATCTTCCTTGTTTACTTAGGTCATTATTTATTAATTACTTAATTTATTTTTACTTAGATAATTGTTAATGTAATTTCATTTGCATTCTCACTAAGTAGTTGCAACCTTGCTTACTAAGGTCATTATTTTATGTACTTACTTTATTTATGTTCTTACTGAGATAATTGTTAATGTACAAATTTGTATTTTCACTTAGTTGCTCATTTCTGCTGCCAACTTAGATCATTATTTACGTTTTTTTACTTTTTTTCTTACTTAGATAATTGCTAATGTACTCATTTTAGGTTACCATTTACTAAACTTCCTTTTACTTCCTAACCTAGGACATTAGTTAAGTAGTTACTTACATTCTTACTCACATAATTATAAATCTACTGACTTGCATCTCTTACTTAGGTACTTGCTTCCTTTGCTTTACTTTAGGTCATTATTTAGGTAAGTACTTAAATTTATTTTTTTACTTAGATAATTGTTAACGTACTTTCATTTTGCATTCTCACCAAGTAAGTTGCAAACCTTGCTTTTACTTAGGTCATTTATTTACGTATTACTTACTTGTTGTTACTGAGATAATTGTTAATGTACAAATTTTATTTTAAATTAGTTGCTCGCTTCCTTACCAACTTAGATCATTATTTAAGTAATTTTACTTACTTTTTTTCTTAGTTAGATAATTGTTAATGTACTTTACTTAGGTTAATATTTATTTACTAACCACCTGCTTACTTGCTAACCTAGGACATTTGTTAAGTAGTTACTTTTCATTCTTTTACTCACATAATTGTAAGTGTACTGACTTGCATCTCTCTGACTTAGGTACTTGCTTTCCTTGTTTACTTAGGTCATTATTTTACGTAATTACTTAATTTATTTTTTACTTAGATAATTGTTAATGTAATTTTTTTTGCATTCCTCACTAAGTAAGTTGCAACCTTTGTTTACTAAGGTCATTATTTTACGTATTTTACTTTCATGTTCTTACTGAGATAATTGTTAATGTACAAATTTGTATTTTTCACTTAGTTGCTCTGCTCTGCTGCCAACTTAGATCATTATTTTACGTACTTAATTTTACTTTCTTTCTTTAACTTAGATAATTAGATAATTGCTAATGTACTTACTTAGGTTTATTTACTATTTACTAACTAAACTGTTTTTACTTCCTAACCTAGGACATTAGTTAAGTAGTTACTTACATTCTTACTCACATAATTATAAATCTACTGACTTGCACTCTCTCTCTTACTTAGGTAATTTGCTTCCTTTGCTTATTTAGGTCATTATTTAGGTAAGTACTAAATTTATTTTTATTTAGATAATTGTTAACGTACTTTATTTGCATTCTCACCTAAGTAAGTTGCAACCTATTTGCTTTACTTAGGTCATTATTTTACGTATTTACTTATTGTTGTTACTGAGATAATTGTTAATGTACAAATTTTGTATTTTTAAATTAGTTGCTGCCTTCCTTACCAACTTAGATCATTATTTTTTATTTTACTTACTTTACTCTTTCTTTTCTTAGTTAGATAATTGTTAATGTACTTACTTAGGTTAATATTTATTTAACTAACTAACCTACCTTACTTGCTAACCTAGGACATTAGTTAAGTAAGTTTTCATTCTTACTCACATAATTGTAAGTGTACTGACTTGCATTCTCTCTGACTTAGGTACTTGCTTCCTTGCTTACTTAGGTCATTATTTTTATGTAATTACTTAATTTATTTCTTTACTTAGATAATTGTTAATGTACTTTACTTTTTGCATTCTCACTAAGTAAGTTGCAACCTTGCTTTACTTAGGTCATTATTTTACGTACTTTATTTTTACGTTGTTACTGAGATAATTGTTAATGTACAAATTTGTATTTTCACTTAGTTGCTGCTTCTGTTGCCAACTTAGATCATTATTTATTGTACTTACTTACTTACTCTCTTTCTTACTTAGATAATTGTTAATGTACTTACTTAGGTTACTATTTTACTAAACTAACTTTTAGCTTTATTTCCTAACCTAGGACATTAGTTAAGTAGTTACTTTACATTCTTACTCACATAATTGTAAATCTACTGACTTGCATTCTCTCTTACTTAGGTACTTGCTTCCTTGCTTACTTAGGTCATTATTTAGGTAAGTACTAAATTTATTTCTTTTATTTAGATAATTGGTAACGTAATTTATTTTGCATTCCTCACAAAGTAAGTTGCATTTTTTTGCTTACTTTAGGTCATTATTTTTACGTACTTACTTTATGTTGTTACTGAGATAATTGTTAATGTACAAATTTGCATTTTAAATTAGTTGCTCGCTTCCTTACCAACTTAGATCATTATTTAAGTACTTACTTACTTTCTTTCTTAGTTAGATAATTGTTAATGTACTTACTTAGGTTAATATTTACTAACTCACTCGCTTACTTGCTAACCTAGGACATTAGTTAAGTAGTTACTTTCATTCTTACTCACATAATTGTAAGTCCACTGACTTGCATCTCTCTCTGACTTAGGGTACTTGCTTCCCTTTGCTTTACTTAGGTCATTATTTTACGTAATTACTTAATTTATTTCTTACTTAGATAATTGTTAATGTACTTTTTTTGCATTCTCACTAAGTAAGTTGCAACCTTTACTTACTAGGTCATTATTTCATGTATTTTATTTATGCTGTTACTGAGATAATTGTTAATGTACAAATTTTATTTTCACTTTAGTTGCTCTGCTCTCCTGCCAACTTAGATCATTATTTATGTAATTTTACTTACTTTCTTTCTTACTTTAGATAAATTGTTAATGTAATTTTACTTTTAGGTTATTTATTTACTAAACTCACTCTGCTTACTTTGCTAACCTAGGGACATTAGTTAAGCAGTTACTTTTTACATTCTTACTCACATAATTATAAAATGTAACTGACTTGCATCTCTCTTGACTTAGGTACTTGCTTCCCTTGTTTACTTAGGTCATTATTTAGGTAAGTAATTTAAATTTATTTCTTTTACTTAGATAATTGTTAACGTAATTTTATTTTGCATTCTCACTCACCAAAGTTGCAACCTTGCTTTACTTAGGTCATTATTTATTTAATTTACTTTTTATGTTGTTGTTACTGAGATAATTGTTAATGTACAAATTTGTATTTAAATTAGTTGCCTGCTTTGTTTACCAACTTAGATCATTATTTTTTTTAATTTACTTACTTTTTTTTTCTTAGTTAGATAATTGTTAATGTAACTTACTTACTTAGGTTAATATTTTACTAACTCACTGCTTACTTATTTGCTAACCCTAGGACATTTGTTAAGTAGTTACTTTCATTCTTACTCACATAATTGTAAGTGTACTGACTTTGCATTCTCTCTGACTTAGGTACTTGCTTCCTTTGCTTTACATTTTAGGTCATTATTTTACGTAATTACTTAATTTTTATTTTTACTTAGATAATTGTTAATGTAATTTATTTTGCATTCTCACTAACTAAGTAAGTTGCAACCTTTGTTTACTTAAGGTCATTATTTTTATGTACTTACTTAATGTTTGTTACTGAGATAATTGTTAATGTACAAATTTTTATTTTTAACTTAGTTGCCTGCTTCCTTACCAACTTAGATCATTATCATTTATTTACTTTTCTTTCTTTCTTAGTTAGATAAGTTAATGTACTTAACTTACTATTTTAGGGTTTATTTACTAACTAAACCACTTTTTTTGCTAACCTAGGACATTAGTTAAAGCAGTTACTTTATTTCATTCTTACTCACATAATTGTAAATGTACTGACTTGCATTCTCTCTGACTTAGGTACTTGCTTCCTTTGTTTACTTTTAGGTCATTATTTAGGTAATTACTTAAATTTATTTTTTACTTAGATAATTGTTAATGTACTTATTTTGCATTCCTCACACCAAGTAAGTTGCAAACCTTGCTTTACTTAGGTCATTATTTTACGTAATTTACTTTCATGTTGTTACTGAGATAATTGTTAATGTACAAATTTGTATTTTAAATTAGTTGTTGCTCTGCTTCCTGCCAACTTAGATCATTATTTAAGTACTTTACTTTACTTTTCTTTCTTAGTTAGATAATTGTTAATGTAATTTTATTTAGGTTTATTTATTTATTAAACTAACCACCTGCTTACTTGCTAACCCTAGGACATTAGTTAAGTAGTTACTTTCATTCTTACTCACACATAATTTGTAAACCCACTGACTTTGCATCCTCTCCTGACTTAGGTTCTTGCTTCCTTGTTTTTTACTTAGGTCATTTATTTTAGGTAATTACTTAAATTTATTTTTTTACTTAGATAATTGTTAACGTACTTATTTTGCATTCTCACCAAGTAAGTTGCAACCTTGCTTTTTACTTAGGTCATTATTTATAATTTTACTTATGTTGTTACTGAGATAATTGTTAATGTACAAATTTTTATTTTTAAATTAGTTGCTCTGCTTCTGTTACCAACTTAGATCATTATTTATTTAATTTACTTTTTCTTTCTTTTCTTAGTTAGATAATTGTTAATGTATTTTATTTTAGGTTAATATTTACTAACTCACTGCTTACTTTTAACCTAGGACATTAGTTAAGTAGTTACTTTCATTCTTACTCACATAAATTGTAAATGTACTGACTTGCATCTCCTCCTGACTTAGGTACTTGCTTCCCTTGCTTACATTTAGGTCATTATTTTATGTAATTACTTAATTTATTTTTACTTAGATAATTGTTAATGTACTTTTATTTGCATTCTCTCTAACTAAGTAAGTTGCAAACCTTGCTTTACTAAGGTCATTATTTTACGTACTTATTTAATGTTGTTACTGAGATAATTGTTAATGTACAAATTTTGTATTTTTAAAATTAGTTGCTCTGCCTGTTACCAACTTAGATCATTATTTTATGTACTTTTACTTTACTTTCTTTCTTAGTTAGATAATTGTTAATGTAATGTATTTACTTTTAGGTTACTATTTACTAAACCACCTGCTTACTTGCTAACCTAGGACATTAGTTAAGTAGTTACTTTACATTCTTACTCACATAATTGTAAATGTACTGACTGACTTTGCATCTCTCTGACTTAGGTACTTGCTTCCTTGTTTACTTAGGTCATTATTTTAGGTAATTACTTAATTTATTTTACTTTAGATAATTGTTAATGTACTTATTTGCATTCTCACCAAGTAAGTTGCAACCTGTTTGCTTATTTAGGTCATTATTTTTTTGTATTTAATTTTTGTTGTTACTGAGATAATTGTTAATGTACAAATTTTTATTTTTAAATTAGTTGCTCTGCTTCTTTTACCAACTTAGATCATTATTTTTATTTACTTACTTTCTTTCTTTCTTAGTTAGATAATTGTTAATGTAATTCTTACTTAGGTTAATATTTTACTAAACTCCACTGCCACTTTGCTAAACCTAGGACATTAGTTAAGTAGTTACTTTCATTCTTACTCACATAATTGTAAATGTACTGACTTGCATTCTCTCTGACTTAGGTATTTTGCTTCCCTTGTTTACTTAGGTCATTATTTAGGTAATTATTTAATTTATTTCTTTTACTTAGATAATTGTTAATGTACTTACATTTTTTTGCATTCTCACCAAGTAAGTTGCAACCTTTGTTTTACTTAAGGTCATTATTTTACGTACTTTTACTTTTATGTTGTTACTGAGATAATTGTTAATGTACAAATTTGTATTTTAAATTAGTTGCTCAGCTTGCCTTGCCAACTTAGATCATTATTTAATGTACTTACTTACTTTTTTTCTTAGTTAGATAATTGTTAATGTAATTTTACTTAGGTTAATATTTACTAAACTACCTGCTTACTTACTAACCTAGGACATTAGTTAAGTAGTTACTTTACATTCTTACTCACATAATTGTAAAATGTACTGACTTGCATTCTCTCTGACTGACTTAGGTACTTGCTTCCCTTGTTTACTTTATTATTTCATATTAGGTAATTACATTTAATTTATTTATTTTACTTAGATAATTGTTAACGTAATTTATTTTGCATTCTCACCAAGTAAGTTGCAACCTTGTTTTTTACTTAGGTCATTATTTATGTACTTTACTTACGTTGTTACTGAGATAATTGTTAATGTACAAATTTTATTTTAAATTAGTTGCTCTGCTTCTGTTTACCAACTTAGATCATTATTTTAAGTACTTATTTTCCTTTTTTCTTAGTTAGATAATTGTTAATGTACTTACTTAGGTTAATATTTACTAAACTCACACTGCTTTACTTTTGCTAACCTAGGACATTAGTTAAGTAGTTACTTTCATTCTTACCACACATAATTGTGTAATGTACTGACTTGCATTCTCTCTGACTTAGGTACTTTGGTTTCCTTTGTTTTACTTAGGTCATTATTTATGTAATTACTTAATTTATTTTTACTTAGATAATTGTTAATGTAATTTTATTTGCATTCCTCACCAAGTAAGTTGCAACCTTGTTTTTTTAAGGTCATTATTTTATGTACTTACTTATGTTGTTACTGAGATAATTGTTAATGTACAAATTTGTATTTTCACTTAGTTGCTCGCTTCGTTGCCAACTTAGATCATTATTTACGTACTTACTTACTTTCTTTCTTACTTAGATAATTGCTAATGTACTTACTTAGGTTACTATTTACTAAACTACTCGCTTACTTCCTAACCTAGGACATTAGTTAAGTAGTTACTTACATTCTTACTCACATAATTGAAAATCTACTGACTTGCATTCTCTCTTACTTAGGTACTTGCTTCCTTGCTTACTTAGGTCATTATTTAGGTAAGTACTAAATTTATTTCTTAGATAATTGGTAACGTACTTACTTGCATTCTCACTAAGTAAGTTGCATTCTTGCTTACTTAGGTCATTATTTACGTACTTACTTACGTTGTTACTGAGATAATTGTTAATGTACAAATTTGCATTTTAAATTAGTTGCTCGCTTCCTTACCAACTTAGATCATTATTTAAGTACTTACTTACTTTCTTTCTTAGTTAGATAATTGTTAATGTACTTACTTAGGTTAATATTTACTAACTCACTCGCTTACTTGCTAACCTAGGACATTTGTTAAGTAGTTACTTTCATTCTTACTCACATAATTGTAAGTGTACTGACTTGCATTCTCTCTGACTTAGGTACTTGCTTCCTTGCTTACTTAGGTCATTATTTACGTAATTACTTAATTTATTTCTTACTTAGATAATTGTTAATGTACTTACTTGCATTCTCACTAAGTAAGTTGCAACCTTGCTTACTAAGGTCATTATTTACGTACTTACTTACGTTGTTACTGAGATAATTGTTAATGTACAAATTTGTATTTTCACTTAGTTGCTCGCTTCGTTGCCAACTTAGATCATTATTGTATTTACTTTACTTTCTTTTTCTTACTTAGATAATTGTTAATGTAATTTACTTAGGGTTATTTATTTACTAAACTTACACTGCTTTACTTCCTAACCTAGGACATTAGTTAAGTAGTTACTTACATTCTTACTCACATAATTATAAATCTACTGACTTGCATTCTCTCTTACTTAGGTACTTGCTTCCTTGCTTACTTAGGTCATTATTTAGGTAAGTACTAAATTTATTTCTTACTTAGATAATTGGTAACGTACTTACTTGCATTCTCACTAAGTAAGTTGCATTCTTGCTTACTTAGGTCATTATTTACGTACTTACTTACGTTGTTACTGAGATAATTGTTAATGTACAAATTTGCATTTTAAATTAGTTGCTCGCTTCCTTACCAACTTAGATCATTATTTATTTACTTACTTACTTCCTTTCTTTCTTAGTTAGATAATTGTTAATGTACTTACTTAGGTTAATATTTACTAACTCACTCGCTTACTTGCTAACCTAGGACATTTGTTAAGTAGTTACTTTCATTCTTACTCACATAATTGTAAGTGTACTGACTTGCATTCTCTCTGACTTAGGTACTTGCTTCCTTGCTTACTTAGGTCATTATTTACGTAATTACTTAATTTATTTCTTACTTAGATAATTGTTAATGTACTTACTTGCATTCTCACTAACTAAGTAAGTTGCAACCTTGCTTACTAAGGTCATTATTTACGTACTTACTTACGTTGTTACTGAGATAATTGTTAATGTACAAATTTGTATTTTCACTTAGTTGCTCGCTTCGTTGCCAACTTAGATCATTATTTACGTACTTACTTACTTTCTTTCTTACTTAGATAATTGCTAATGTACTTACTTAGGTTACTATTTACTAACTTACTCGCTTACTTGCTAACCTAGGACATTAGTTAAGTAGTTACTTACATTCTTACTCACATAATTGTAAATGTACTGACTTGCATTCTCTCTGACTTAGGTACTTGCTTCCTTGCTTACTTAGGTCATTATTTAGGTAATTACTAAATTTATTTCTTACTTAGATAATTGTTAATGTACTTACTTGCATTCTCACTAAAGTAAGTTGCACCCTTGTTTTTACTTAGGTCATTATTTTACGTAATTTTACTTTATTTGTTGTTACTGAGATAATTGTTAATGTACAAATTTTTATTTTAAATTAGTTTTGCTTGTTTTACCAACTTAGATCATTATTTAAGTACTTATTTACTTCTTTTCTTTCTTAGTTAGATAATTGTTAATGTACTTTACTTTAGGTTTATTTACTAACTCACTGCTTACTTTGCTAACCTAGGACATTAGTTAAGTAGTTACTTTTCATTCTTACTCACATAATTGTAAATGTAACTGACTTGCATCTCTCTCTGACTTAGGTACTTTGCTTTCCTTGTTTACTTTAGGTCATTATTTACGTAATTACTTAATTTATTTTACTTACTTAGATAATTGTTAACGTAATTTATTTTTGCATCATTCCTCACTCAAGTAAGTTGCAAACCTTGCTTACTTAAGGTCATTATTTACGTATTTATTTTATTGTTGTTACTGAGATAATTGTTAATGTACAAATTTGTATTTAAACTTAGTTGCTTGCTCTGTTGCCAACTTAGATCATTATTTTACGTAATTTACTTACTTTCTTTTTTCTTACTTAGATAATTGTTAATGTATTTACTTAGGTTACTATTTACTAACTTACTGCTTACTTCTAACCTAGGACATTAGTTAAGTAGTTACTTACATTCTTACTCACATAATTGTAAATGTACTGACTTGCATTTCTCTTGACTTAGGTACTTGCTTCCTTGTTTTACTTAGGTCATTATTTAGGTAATTACTTAAATTTATTTTTTACTTAGATAATTGTTAACGTACTTTAATTTGCATTCATTCTCACTAACCAAGTAAGTTGCAAACCTGCTTTACTTAGGTCATTATTTACGTACGTATTTACTTTTACATTGTTGTTACTGAGATAATTGTTAATGTACAAATTTTATTTTAAATTAGTTGCTCGCTTCCTTACCAACTTAGATCATTATTTAAGTACTTACATTTACTTTCTTTCTTAGTTAGATAATTGTTAATGTAATTTACTTAGGTTAATATTTTACTAACTCACTCGCTTACTTGCTAACCTAGGACATTAGTTAAGTAGTTACTTTCATTCTTACTCACATAATTGTAAGTGTACTGACTTGCATTCTCTCTGACTTAGGTACTTGCTTCCTTGCTTACTTAGGTCATTATTTACGTAATTACTTAATTTATTTCTTACTTAGATAATTGTTAATGTACTTTAACTTGCATTCTCACTAACTAAGTAAGTTGCAACCTTGCTTACTAAGGTCATTATTCATTATTTACGTACACTTACTTACGTGTTTACTGAGATAATTGTTAATGTACAAATTTTATTTTCACTTAGTTGCTCGCTTCTGTTGCCAACTTAGATCATTATTTACGTACTTACTTTTTTTTTTTTCTTACTTAGATAATTGTTAATGTACTTACTTAGGTTACTATTTACTAACTTACTCGCTTACTTGCTAACCTAGGACATTAGTTAAGTAGTTACTTACATTCTTACTCACATAATTGTAAATGTAATGACTGACTTGCATCTCTCTGACTTAGGTATTTTGTTTCCTTGCTTACTTAGGTCATTATTTAGGTAATTACTAAATTTATTTCTTACTTAGATAATTGTTAACGTACTTACTTGCATTCTCACTAACTAAGTAAGCTGCATTCTTGCTTACTTAGGTCATTATTTACGTACTTACTTACGTTGTTACTGAGATAATTGTTAATGTACAAATTTGCATTTTAAATTAGTTGCTCGCTTCCTTACCAACTTAGATCATTATTTAAGTACTTACTTACTTTCTTTCTTAGTTAGATAATTGTTAATGTACTTACTTAGGTTACTATTTACTAACTCACTCGCTTACTTGCTAACCTAGGACATTAGTTAAGTAGTTACTTTCATTCTTACTCACATAATTGTAAGTGTACTGACTTGCATTCTCTCTGACTTAGGTACTTGCTTCCTTGCTTACTTAGGTCATTATTTACGTAATTACTTAATTTATTTCTTACTTAGATAATTGTTAACGTACTTACTTGCATTCTCACTAACAAGTAAGTTGCAACCTTGCTTACTAAGGTCATTATTTACGTACTTACTTACGTTGTTACTGAGATAATTGTTAATGTACAAATTTTATTTTTTCACTTAGTTGCTCGCTTCGTTGCCAACTTAGATCATTATTTACGTACTTACTTTTTCTTTTTTTTCTTACTTAGATAATTGCTAATGTACTTACTTAGGTTACTATTTACTAACTTACTCGCTTACTTCCTAACCTAGGACATTAGTTAAGTAGTTACTTACATTCTTACTCACATAATTGTAAATGTACTGACTTGCATTCTCTCTTACTTAGGTACTTGCTTCCTTGCTTACTTAGGTCATTATTTAGGTAAGTACTAAATTTATTTCTTACTTAGATAATTGTTAACGTACTTACTTGCATTCTCACTAAGTAAGTTGCATTCTTGCTTACTTAGGTCATTATTTACGTAATTTACTTACGTTGTTACTGAGATAATTGTTAATGTACAAATTTGCATTTTAAATTAGTTGCTCGCTTCCTTACCAACTTAGATCATTATTTAAGTACTTACTTACTTTCTTTCTTAGTTAGATAATTGTTAATGTACTTACTTAGGTTAATATTTACTAACTCACTCGCTTACTTGCTAACCTAGGACATTAGTTAAGTAGTTACTTTCATTCTTACTCACATAATTGTAAGTGTACTGACTTGCATTCTCTCTGACTTAGGTACTTGCTTCCTTGCTTACTTAGGTCATTATTTACGTAATTACTTAATTTATTTCTTACTTAGATAATTGTTAATGTACTTACTTGCATTTCTAACTAAGTAAGTTGCAACCTTGCTTACTAAGGTCATTATTTACGTACTTACTTACGTTGTTACTGAGATAATTGTTAATGTACAAATTTGTATTTTCACTTAGTTGCTCGCTTCGTTGCCAACTTAGATCATTATTTACGTACTTACTTACTTTCTTTCTTACTTAGATAATTGCTAATGTACTTACTTAGGTTACTATTTACTAACTTACTCGCTTACTTGCTAACCTAGGACATTAGTTAAGTAGTTACTTACATTCTTACTCACATAATTATAAATCTACTGACTTGCATTCTCTCTTACTTAGGTACTTGCTTCCTTGCTTTTGTTTTAGGTCATTATTTAGGTAATTACTAAATTTTATTTTTACTTAGATAATTGTTAACGTGTAATTTATTTTACTTTGCATTCTCACCAAGTAAGTTGCAAACCTTTGTTTACTTTAGGTCATTATTATTTACGTATTTATTTTCGTTGTTGTTACTGAGATAATTGTTAATGTACAAATTTGTATTTTAAATTAGTTGCTGCTTTCCTTACCAACTTAGATCATTATTTAAGTAATTTACTTCCTTTCTCTTTTCTTAGTTAGATAATTGTTAATGTAATTTACTTTAGGTTAATATTTACTAACTTACCTGCTTACTTGCTAACCTAGGACATTAGTTAAGTAGTTACTTTCATTCTTACTCACATAATTGTAAGTGTACTGACTTGCATTCTCTCTGACTTAGGTACTTGCTTCCTTGCTTACTTAGGTCATTATTTACGTAATTACTTAATTTATTTCTTACTTAGATAATTGTTAACGTAATTTATTTGCATTCTCACTAACTAAGTAAGTTGCAACCTTGCTTTACTAAGGTCATTATTATTTACGTACTTATTTTTTACGTTGTTACTGAGATAATTGTTAATGTACAAATTTTTATTTTAAAATTAGTTTGCTCTTCCTTACCAACTTAGATCATTATTATTTAAGTACTTATTTACTTACTTTCTTTCTTAGTTAGATAATTGTTAATGTACTTACTTAGGTTACTATTTATTTTAACTAACTCACCTTACTTTACTAACCTAGGACATTAGTTAAGTAGTTACTTTCATTCTTACTCACATAATTGTAAATGTACTGACTTGCATTTCTCTGACTTAGGGTTTTGCTTCCTTGTTTACTTAGGTCATTATTTACGTAATTACTTTAATTTATTTTACTTAGATAATTGTTAATGTAATTTACTTGCATTCTCACTAACCAAGTAAGTTGCAAACCTTGCTTTACTAAGGTCACATTTACGTACTTAATTTATGTTGTTACTGAGATAATTGTTAATGTACAAATTTGTATTTTAAACTTAGTTGCCTGCTCTGCTGCCAACTTAGATCATTATTTTACGTAATTTACTTTCTTTTCTTTCTTACTTTAGATAATTTGTTAATGTACTTACTTAGGTTACTATTTACTAAACTCACTGCCTTATTTCCTAACCTAGGACATTAGTTAAGTAGTTACTTTACATTCTTACTCACATAATTGTAAATGTACTGACTTGCATTCTCCTCTTACTTAGGCAATTCTTTTCCTTGTTTATTTAGGTCATTATTTAGGTAAGTACTAAATTTATTTCTTACTTAGATAATTGTTAACGTATTTTTATTTGCATTCTCACCAAGTAAGTTGCATTCTTGCATTTACTTAGGTCATTATTTACGTACTTACTTCATGTTGTTACTGAGATAATTGTTAATGTACAAATTTGCATTTTAAATTAGTTGCTCGCCTTCCTACCAACTTAGATCATTATTTAAGTACTTACTTACTCTTTTCTTAGTTAGATAATTGTTAATGTACTTTACTTAGGTTAATATTTACTAACTCACTCGCTTACTTGCTAACCTAGGACATTAGTTAAGAAGTTACTTTTCATTCTTACTCACATAATTGTAAGTGTACTGACTTGCATTCTCTCTGACTTAGGTACTTGCTTCCTGTTTACTGAGGGGTCATTATTTCATGTAATTATTTTAATTTATTTCTTACTTAGATAATTGTTAATGTACTTACATTGCATTCTCACTTTTAAGTAAGTTTGCAACCCTTGCTTAATGTCATTATTTCATTTAATTTCACTTGCTTCTTACTTGAGATAATTGTTAAATGTAAAAATTTTTATTTTCACTTAGGTTTGCTTCTGCTTTGCCTTTTAGATCATTATTTTTAAGCACTTTACTTTCTTTCTCACTTAGATAATAACTAATGTACTTACTTAGGTTACTTTTCATTTACTAAACTTAATCCAACATTTCCAAACCCAGGACATTAGTTAGGAAGTTACTTTCATTCTTACTCACATAATTATAAATCCACTGACTTGCATTCCTCTCACTTCTAGGTATTTTGCTTCCTTTGCTTACTTTAGGTCATTATTTAGGTAATTACTAAATTTATTTCTTTACTTAGATAATTGGTAATGTACTTACTTGCATTCCCTTTTCAAGTAAGTTTAAAATTATTGATTTACTTAGGTCATTATTTGCAGTTACTTCATGCTGTTACTGAGATAATTGTTAATGCACAAATTTTTATTTTTAAATTAGTTGCCTGCTTTCCATACCAACTTAGGATTAGTCATTCATCAATTTACTTATTTACTTTCTTTTTTAGTTAGATAATAATGTGTTAATTAGGTTAATATTTACAAATTTAACTCACTATTCAACATGATCAATTTTAAAGTGGATACAAGGACTTGTTTTGTTAGTAGTTACTTTCAATTCTTACTGCCACATAAATTGTCAATTGTTCACTGACTTCAGTATCATCTCTCTGACTTAGGTAATTTTCTCGTTTGTTACTCTAGGTCATCATTTTGATTGCAATTCACTTAATTTATTTCTTCACTTAGATAATTGTTAATGCACTTACTTGCATTCCTAACTGTGAAGTGAATTTGCAAACCTTTTTTACTTGGCACAACATTTTACTTATCTTACTTAGTTACTGAGATAATTGTTAATATTTACAATTTTTATTTTCAATTAGTAGTAACCTAGACTTGCTGCCAATCTTAGATCATCATTTTATTGTACTTCTACTTTTACTTTCTCTCTAACTAGATAATTCATAAATGTAATTTCTTATTTTAGGCTACTTTTAACCTAATTGCCTACTTGCCAACCCAGGACCTAGGAGACATTAGTTAAGCTTAGTTACTTACATTCCCACACACACACCAAAAATCCAATTGACTTGCATCTCTCTTGACTTAGGCACTCTGCTTCCTGCTTCACTTAAGGTCATTTTTTTAAAGTACTAAATTCTATCAAAAACTTAGATACCAGGTAACGCACTTCTTACTTCCAAATATTAAAGTAATTTTAATTGTTGCTTACTTACCAACATTTATTTTACGTACTTACTTAGCTGTTACTGAGATAATTCCTTTGCACAAACATTGAAATTTTAAATTACCTTGCTTCGCTTCCTCACTGAAGGTACTCTTCATTTAAGGGTTTACTTACTTCTCTTTAGTTAGATAACTGTTAATTCCATTTACTTAGGTTAATAATGTACTTGATTAACCTACTCCCCTCACTACAAGCTGCAAACCTGAGACACTAATCAAGTAGTTATTTATCATTCCTATCCTACACCAAAGGTTACTGACAAATCTGCATCTCTCTGACTTAGCTAGCTCTGCTTTCCAATACAACTGAGATACCATTACGCAATGCAATTCTCTTAATTTGTTTCCACTTTTAGATAAATTGCTTAATGTACTTACTCCAGGCATTCCTCACTCAACATTTTTGCAAACTATAACCCACTGACTCCAGCACATTTCCATTTAGGTACTGTTCCCTAAGCTGTTACTGAGATAGGTAAGCACTCCAAAAATCTATCATTTCATAACTTAGCTGCTCCTGCACTCAAGCATGCTGCATCTGCATTTCCAGGCCTTACTTCTCTTCTCTTCTCTTCACTCTAGATAAATTGCTAATGTATAACTTGGTTAGGTTACAACTTTCCCACAAACCACCTTGCATTTACTCCTACCAACCTAGGACATTCTAAGCACCAGTTACTTACATTCTTACCTTACATAACTATAACCCAATTGACTTCCCATTAGAACTCCCGCACTTAGCCTACTTGCTTCCTAACCTCTAGGACACCCATTTTATTGCAATTACTAATTTATTCCTACTTAGATAACAGTAATTGTAATTTACTTTGCATTCCTTCCTGACTTAAGTTTGCAACTCCTTGCTTTACTATGTCACATTTTTCCATGCATTTACTCATGTTCCCACTGAGATAATTCATAATGCACAAAACCTAGGCCTTCACTTAGTTGCCTGCCTCACAAGCAACTTAGATCATTATTTTAAGTATCTTACTTACATTTTCTTTCTTAGTTAGATAATTGTTTAATACTACTTTACTTAGGTTACTATTTACTTAACTACTGCTTATTTACTTTTGTTTAGGTTATTTTTAGTTTAGTAGTTACTTTCATTCTTACTTACATAATAATTGTAACTTGTACTGACTTGCATTTTCTCTTACTTAGGTACTTGTTTCCTTTGCTTATTAGGTAATTTATTTTCATTATTTAATTATTTAATTTATTTCTTACTTAGATAATTGTTAATGTACTTACTTGCATTCTCACTAACTAAGTAAGTTGCAACCTTGCTTACTAAGGTCATTATTTTACGTACTTACTTACGTTGTTACTGAGATAATTGTTAATGTACAAATTTGTATTTCACTTAGTTTTTCACTTAGTTGCTCAAGCTTTTTTAGATCATTATTACGTACTTCATTACTTTCTTTCTTACTTACTTTCTTTACTTTTTTTTTTACTTAGATAATTACTATTTACTACTTACTTAGGTTACTATTTACTAAACTACTAATTACTTACTTACCTAACCTTAGGACATTAGTTTTTAGTTCTTTCTTACATTCTTACATAATTACTTAATTTTCTTATTCTTGACTTTATTCTCTCTTACTTAGGTACTTTTTTTTTTGCTTACTTAGGTCATTATTTATTTAGGTAATTAATTTAAATTTATTTCTTACTTAGATAATTAACTTAACTTACTTACTTGCATTCTAACTAAGTAAGTTGCACTTGCTTTTACTTATTTATTTATTTACGTACTTTGTTTACGTTGTTACTGAGATAATTGTTAATGTACAAATTTGCATTTTTAAATTAGTTGCTCGCTTCCTTACCAACTTAGATCATTATTTAAGTACTTACTTACTTTCTTTCTTAGTTAGATAATTGTTAATGTACTTACTTAGGTTAATATTTACTAACTCACTGCTTACTTACTAACCTAGGTTATTTATTAAGTAGTTAACTCAGGACATTTACTAACCATAGGACATTAGTTAAGTAGTTTCTTTCATTCTTATAACATAATTGTAACTTACTGACTTGCATTTCTCTTACTTAGGTCCTTGCTTCCTACTTTACATTTAGGTCATTATTTATTTAATTAATTTAATTTATTTTTACTTAGATAATTGTTAATGTACTTACTTTACTTGCATTTCTCAACTAACTAAGGTAAGTTGCAACCTTACTTTTTAAGGTCATTATTTAAATTTTATTTTATACTTACTGTTGTTACTGAGATAATTGTTAAATTTTTACAATTTTTTGTATTTTACTTAGTTTATTTTTTCTTGTTGCCAACTTAGATCATTATTTATACTTTACTTTCTTTTTCTTTCTTACTTAGATAATTGCTAATGTACTTACTTAGGTTACTATTTACTAACTTACTCGCTTACTTGCTAACCTAGGACATTAGTTAAGTAGTTACTTACATTCTTACTCACATAATTATAAATCTACTGACTTGCATTCTCTCTGACTTAGGTACTTTCTTACTTACTTACTTGTCTTATTTTTTTTCCTTTATTTATTTTAATTTATTAAATTTTAGGTAATTACTTAAATTTATTTCTTACTTAGATAATTGGTAACGTACTTATTTGCATTCTAACTTAAGTTATTTTGCATTTTTTTTTTAGGTATTATTTACGTTTATTTTTTGTTTTAATTGTTTGTTTATTACAAATAATTGTTATTTAAACAAATTTTTTATTTTAAATTAGTTGCTCACTTTATTATTATTTTACTTATCATTTTTATCATTTTTTTACTTACTTACTTTCTTTCTTAGTTAGATAATTCTGTTAATGTAATTACTTAGGGGTTGGCACTCCTTTACTAATCCCACTCTGCTACTTGCTAACCCCAGGACATTATTTGTTAAGTAGTTACTTTCATTCTTACTCAAATAATTGTAAGTGTACTGATTTTGCATCCTTCTGACCTAGGTACTGCTTGTTTCCTTTTTATTTAGGGGTCATTATTTACGTAATCATTTAATTATTTTCTATTTAGATTAGTTAAATTCCCATTTTGCCCCCTCACTAATAAGTAAGTTGTGTAAACCCTGTTTATTTTAAGGTCATTATTTCACGTGTACTTACTCCATGTTTTTACTGAGATAATTTCCTGTTAATGTACAAATTGATATTTTCAGTTAGTTGCCTTCAGTTTCCTGTTGCCAACTCTAGATTTTATTATTTATTTACGTACTTACTTACTTCTTCCTTTTAACTTAGATGATAATTGGTTAATGCATTTACTTGTTTTTATTTTTTACTAACCACCTCATTCATTTTCCTAACCTAGGACATTAGTGGCAAAGTTACTTATATTCTCACTCAAAATAATTGTGTGTAATTGAGGGACTTTGCATTCCTGACTTAGGTACTTGGTTTTCCTCCTTGCTTACTTAGGCCATTTAGGCAAATACTTAAATTTATTTCTTTACTTAGATAATTGTTAATGCAATTTATTTTACCTCCTCACTAAGTAAGTTGCATTTGTTGCTTACTTTAGGGGCATTATTTATTATTTTTATTTCCTTACTGAGATGTTGTTAATGTAATAAATTTTAAATTTGCATTTTTAAATTAGTTGCCTCAGCTTCCTTTACCAACTTAGATCATTATTTACGTACATAAATTACTTTCCTTCTTAGTTAGAAAATTGTTAATGTAATTTACTTAGGTTAATATTTTTAATAACTCACTCACTTTTCGCTTTTTTTAACCTAGACATTAGTTAAGTATTACTTAATATCTTCACTCACATCTTCTTATGGGAAAGTACTGATTTGCATTTTCTGACTTAGGTACTCTGCTTCTTTGCTTATTTAGTCATTATTTCATGTTCAATCAATTAATTTATTACCTATTTTCTACTTAGATAATTGTTAATGTACTCTTTTACTTTCCCTTCTCACTATTAAGTTGCAAACATTTGTTGTCATTATTTTACGCTGCAATTTTGTTTATGTTCTTACTGAGGTAATCGTTACTGTACAAATTTGTATTTTTTCCTTAGTTGCTCGCCTTGTTGCCAACATAGATCATTATTTATTGCACTTATTTTCTTTCTCTTTTTACTCTTTTCATATCATTGCTTAATGTATCACATTTTAGGTTGTTTATTTACTAAACTACATAATATTATTTTTCTTAACCTAGGGGACACATTAGTTAAAGCAGTTACTACATTCTTACTCACATAATTGATAACCCACTGACTTGCTTTTCTCTTACTTAGATAATTTGCTTCCTTGTTTTCATTAGGGGTATTATTTAGGTAAGTACTTTAATTATTTATTTTTACTTAGATAATTGGTAACGTACTTATTTTTACTGAGATTTGACTTAAGTAATTTTGCATTGTTGCTTTACTTAGGTCATTATTTTTACGTAATCATACGCTATTGCTTTTTAATTGAGATAATTGTTAATGTACAAATTTGCATTTTAAATTAGTTGCTCGCTTTCCTTACCAACTTATATCTTTATTTAAGTAATTTAATTTACTTTCTTTTCTTAGTTAGATAATTGTTAATCCATTCTTACTTATTTTACACATTTACTTAACTCACTTGCCTGGCCATTTGCTAAACCTAGGACATTAGTTAAGTTAGTTATTTCATTTTTTCCCAAATAATTGTAAGTGTACTGACTTGCATTCTCTCTGACTTAGGTACCTTTTTTTGCTGGTTTACTTAGGTCATTATTTACGTAATTACTTAATTTTATTTCTTATGTTAGATAATTGTTAATGTACTTTACTTGCTCACCCACCAAGTTGCAATTTTACTTACTAAGTCATTATTTACGTACTTAATTTACGTTCCTTACTGAGATAATTGTTAATGTACAAATTTTTATTTTATTTTAGTTGCTTGCTTCTTCCTGCCAACTTAGATCATTATTTATGTGTAATTTACTTTCTTTTTTTTTGTAATATTTACTTAAACCACTGCTTTTTTGCTAACCTAGGACATTAGTTAAGTAGTTACTTTACATTCTTACTCACATAATTGTAAATCTACTGACTTGCATTCTCTCTTACTTAGGTACTTGCTTCCTTTTGCTTTTATTTAGGGTCATTATTTAGGTAAGTACCAAAATTTATTTCATATTTAGATAATTGTTAACGTATTGCATTTTTGCATTCTCACAAAGTAAGTTGCAACCTTGTTTTAGGTCATTATTTCACGTATTTACTTTACGTTGTTACTGAGATAATTGTTAATGTACAAATTTGCATTTTAAATTAGTTGCTCGCTTCCTTACCAACTTATATCATTATTTAAGTACTTACTTACTTTCTTTCTTAGTTAGATAATTGTTAATGTACTTACTTAGGTTAATATTTACTAACTCACTTGCTTACTTGCTAACCTAGGACATTTGTTAAGTAGTTACTTTCATTCTTACTCACATAATTGTAAGTGTACTGACTTGCATTCTCTCTGACTTAGGTACTTGCTTCCTTGCTTACTTAGGTCATTATTTACGTAATTACTTAATTTATTTCTTACTTAGATAATTGTTAATGTACTTACTTGCATTCTCACTAAGTAAGTTGCAACCTTGCTTACTAAGGTCATTATTTACGTACTTACTTACGTTCTTACTGAGATAATTGTTAATGTACAAATTTGTATTTTTTACTTAGTTGCTCTCTTCTGTTGCCAACTTAGATCATTATTTTTACTTACTTACTTTCTTTCTTACTAGTTAGATAATTGCTAATGTACTTACTTAGGTTACTATTTTACTAAACTACTGCTTTTACTTGCTAACCTAGGACATTAGTTAAGTAGTTACTTACATTCTTACTCACATAATTGAAACTACTGACTTGCATTCTCTCTTACTTAGGTACTTGCTTCCTTGCTTACTTAGGTCATTATTTAGGTAAGTACTAAATTTATTTCTTACTTAGATAATTGGTAACGTACTTACTTGCATTCTCACAAAGTAAGTTGCATTGTTGTTTACTTAGGTCATTATTTACGTACTTACTTACGTTGTTACTGAGATAATTGTTAATGTACAAATTTGCATTTTAAATTAGTTGCTCGCTTCCTTACCAACTTATATCATTATTTAAGTACTTACTTACTTTCTTTCTTAGTTAGATAATTGTTAATGTACTTACTTAGGTTAATATTTACTAACTCACTCGCTTACTTGCTAACCTAGGACATTTGTTAAGTAGTTACTTTCATTCTTACTCACATAATTGTAAGTGTACTGACTTGCATTCTCTCTGACTTAGGTACTTGCTTCCTTGCTTACTTAGGTCATTATTTACGTAATTACTTAATTTATTTCTTACTTAGATAATTGTTAATGTACTTACTTGCATTCTCACTAAGTAAGTTGCAACCTTGCTTACTAAGGTCATTATTTACGTACTTACTTACGTTCTTACTGAGATAATTGTTAATGTACAAATTTTTATTTTCACTTAGTTGCTCGCTTCGTTGCCAACTTAGATCATTATTTACGTACTTACTTACTTTCTTTCTTACTTAGATAATTGCTAATGTACTTACTTAGGTTACTATTTACTAACTTACTCGCTTACTTGCTAACCTAGGACATTAGTTAAGTAGTTACTTACATTCTTACTCACATAATTATAAATCTACTGACTTGCATTCTCTCTTACTTAGGTACTTACTTCCTTGCTTACTTAGGTCATTATTTAGGTAAGTACTAAATTTATTTCTTACTTAGATAATTGGTAACGTACTTACTTGCATTCTCACAAAGTAAGTTGCATTGTTGCTTACTTAGGTCATTATTTACGTACTTACTTACGTTGTTACTGAGATAATTGTTAATGTACAAATTTGCATTTTAAATTAGTTGCTCGCTTCCTTACCAACTTAGATCATTATTTAAGTACTTACTTACTTTCTTTCTTAGTTAGATAATTGTTAATGTACTTACTTAGGTTAATATTTACTAACTCACTCGCTTACTTGCTAACCTAGGACATTAGTTAAGTAGTTACTTTCATTCTTACTCACATAATTGTAAGTGTACTGACTTGCATTCTCTCTGACTTAGGTACTTGCTTCCTTGCTTACTTAGGTCATTATTTACGTAATTACTTAATTTATTTCTTACTTAGATAATTGTTAACGTACTTACTTGCATTCTCACTAACTAAGTAAGTTGCAACCTTGCTTACTAAGGTCATTATTTACGTACTTACTTACGTTGTTACTGAGATAATCGTTAATGTACAAATTTGTATTTTCACTTAGTTGCTCGCTTCGTTGCCAACTTAGATCATTATTTACGTACTTACTTTCTTTCTTTCTTACTTAGATAATTGCTAATGTACTTACTTAGGTTACTATTTACTAAACTACTCGCTTACTTCCTAACCTAGGACATTAGTTAAGTAGTTACTTACATTCTTACTCACATAATTGTAAATCTACTGACTGCATTCTCTCTTACTTAGGTACTTGCTTCCTTGCTTACTTAGGTCATTATTTAGGTAAGTACTAAATTTATTTCTTACTTAGATAATTGGTAACGTACTTACTTGCATTCTCACAAAGTAAGTTGCATTGTTGCTTACTTAGGTCATTATTTACGTACTTACTTACGTTGTTACTGAGATAATTGTTAATGTACAAATTTGCATTTTAAATTAGTTGCTCGCTTCCTTACCAACTTATATCATTATTTAAGTACTTACTTACTTTCTTTCTTAGTTAGATAATTGTTAATGTACTTACTTAGGTTAATATTTACTAACTCACTCGCTTACTTGCTAACCTAGGACATTAGTTAAGTAGTTACTTTCATTCTTACTCACATAATTGTAAATCTACTGACTTGCATTCTCTCTTACTTAGGTACTTGCTTCCTTGCTTACTTAGGTCATTATTTAGGTAAGTACTAAATTTATTTCTTACTTAGATAATTGGTAACGTACTTACTTGCATTCTCACAAAGTAAGTTGCATTGTTGCTTACTTAGGTCATTATTTACGTACTTACTTACGTTGTTACTGAGATAATTGTTAATGTACAAATTTGCATTTTAAATTAGTTGCTCGCTTCCTTACCAACTTATCATTATTTAAGTACTTACTTACTTTCTTTCTTAGTTAGATAATTGTTAATGTACTTACTTAGGTTAATATTTACTAACTCACTCGCTTACTTGCTAACCTAGGACATTAGTTAAGTAGTTACTTTCATTCTTACTCACATAATTGTAAGTGTACTGACTTGCATTCTCTCTGACTTAGGTACTTGCTTCCTTGCTTACTTAGGTCATTATTTACGTAATTACTTAATTTATTTCTTACTTAGATAATTGTTAATGTACTTACTTGCATTCTCACTAAGTAAGTTGCAACCTTGCTTACTAAGGTCATTATTTACGTACTTACTTACGTTGTTACTGAGATAATCGTTAATGTACAAATTTTTATTTTCACTTAGTTGCTCGCTTCGTTGCCAACTTAGATCATTATTTACGTACTTACTTTCTTTCTTTCTTACTTAGATAATTGCTAATGTACTTACTTAGCTTACTAGGTTACTATTTACTAAACTACTCGCTTACTTCCTAACCTAGGACATTAGTTAAGTAGTTACTTACATTCTTACTCACATAATTATAAATCTACTGACTTGCATTCTCTCTTACTTAGGTACTTGCTTCCTTGCTTACTTAGGTCATTATTTAGGTAAGTACTAAATTTATTTCTTACTTAGATAATTGGTAACGTACTTACTTGCATTCTCACTAAGTAAGTTGCATTCTTGCTTACTTAGGTCATTATTTACGTACTTACTTACGTTGTTACTGAGATAATTGTTAATGTACAAATTTGCATTTTAAATTAGTTGCTCGCTTCCTTACCAACTTATATCATTATTTAAGTACTTACTTACTTTCTTTCTTAGTTAGATAATTGTTAATGTACTTACTTAGGTTAATATTTACTAACTCACTCGCTTACTTGCTAACCTAGGACATTAGTTAAGTAGTTACTTTCATTCTTACTCACATAATTGTAAGTGTACTGACTTGCATTCTCTCTGACTTAGGTACTTGCTTCCTTGCTTACTTAGGTCATTATTTACGTAATTACTTAATTTATTTCTTACTTAGATAATTGTTAATGTACTTACTTGCATTCTCACTAAGTAAGTTGCAACAACCTTCTTACTAAGGTCATTATTTATTTACGTACTTACTTACGTTCTTACTGAGATAATTGTTAATGTACAAATTTGTATTTTCACTTAGTTGTTGCTCGCTTTCGTTGCCAACTTAGATCATTATTTACGTACTTACTTTACTTTTTCTTTCTTACTTAGATAATTGCTAATGTACTTACTTAGGTTACTATTTACTAAACTACTCGCTTACTTCCTAACCTAGGACATTAGTTAAGTAGTTACTTACATTCTTACTCACATAATTGAAAATCTACTGACTTGCATTCTCTCTTACTTAGGTACTTGCTTCCTTGCTTACTTAGGTCATTATTTAGGTAAGTACTAAATTTATTTCTTACTTAGATAATTGGTAACGTACTTACTTGCATTCTCACAAAGTAAGTTGCATTCTTGCTTACTTAGGTCATTATTTACGTACTTACTTACGTTGTTACTGAGATAATTGTTAATGTACAAATTTGCATTTTAAATTAGTTGCTCGCTTCCTTACCAACTTATATCATTATTTAAGTACTTACTTACTTTCTTTCTTAGTTAGATAATTGTTAATGTACTTACTTAGGTTAATATTTACTAACTCACTCGCTTACTTGCTAACCTAGGACATTTGTTAAGTAGTTACTTTCATTCTTACTCACATAATTGTAAGTGTACTGACTTGCATTCTCTCTGACTTAGGTACTTGCTTCCTTGCTTACTTAGGTCATTATTTACGTAATTACTTAATTTATTTCTTAGTTAGATAATTGTTAATGTACTTACTTGCATTCTCACTAAGTAAGTTGCAACCTTGCTTACTAAGGTCATTATTTACGTACTTACTTACGTTCTTACTGAGATAATCGTTAATGTACAAATTTGTATTTTCACTTAGTTGCTCGCTTCGTTGCCAAGTTAGATCATTATTTACGTACTTACTTTCTTTCTTTCTTACTTAGATAATTGCTAATGTACTTACTTAGGTTACTATTTACTAAACTACTCGCTTACTTCCTAACCTAGGACATTAGTTAAGTAGTTACTTACATTCTTACTCACATAATTGAAAATCTACTGACTTGCATTCTCTCTTACTTAGGTACTTGCTTCCTTGCTTACTTAGGTCATTATTTAGGTAAGTACTAAATTTATTTCTTACTTAGATAATTGGTAACGTACTTACTTGCATTCTCACTAAGTAAGTTGCATTCTTGCTTACTTAGGTCATTATTAACGTACTTACTTACGTTGTTACTGAGATAATTGTTAATGTACAAATTTGCATTTTAAATTAGTTGCTCGCTTCCTTACCAACTTATATCATTATTTAAGTACTTACTTACTTTCTTTCTTAGTTAGATAATTGTTAATGTACTTACTTAGGTTAATATTTACTAACTCACTCGCTTACTTGCTAACCTAGGACATTTGTTAAGTAGTTACTTTCATTCTTACTCACATAATTGTAAGTGTACTGACTTGCATTCTCTCTGACTTAGGTACTTGCTTCCTTGCTTACTTAGGTCATTATTTACGTAATTACTTAATTTATTTCTTACTTAGATAATTGTTAATGTACTTACATTTTTTGCATTCTCACTAAGTAAGCAAAACTTACTTTGCTTATTAAGGTCATTATTTTTACGTACTTTTTGAGTTGTTACTGAGATAATTGTTAATGTACAAATTTTATTTTCACTTAGTTGCTCGCTTCTGTTGCCAACTTAGATTATTTTTATTTACTTACTTATTTTCTTTCTTAGTTAGATAATTGTTAATGTACTTACTTAGGTTACTATTTACTAACTTACTCGCTTACTTGCTAACCTAGGACATTAGTTAAGTAGTTACTTACATTCTTACTCACATAATTATAAATCTACTGACTTGCATTCTCTCTTACTTAGGTACTTGCTTCCTTGCTTACTTAGGTCATTATTTAGGTAAGTACTAAATTTATTTCTTACTTAGATAATTGGTAACGTACTTACTTGCATTCTCACAAAGTAAGTTGCATTGTTGCTTACTTAGGTCATTATTTACGTACTTACTTACGTTGTTACTGAGATAATTGTTAATGTACAAATTTGCATTTTAAATTAGTTGCTCGCTTCCTTACCAACTTATATCATTATTTAAGTACTTACTTACTTTCTTTCTTAGTTAGATAATTGTTAATGTACTTACTTAGGTTAATATTTACTAACTCACTCGCTTACTTGCTAACCTAGGACATTTGTTAAGTAGTTACTTTCATTCTTACTCACATAATTGTAAGTGTACTGACTTGCATTCTCTCTGACTTAGGTACTTGCTTCCTTGCTTACTTAGGTCATTATTTACGTAATTACTTAATTTATTTCTTACTTAGATAATTGTTAATGTACTTACTTGCATTCTCACTAAGTAAGTTGCAACCTTGCTTACTAAGGTCATTATTTACGTACTTACTTACGTTGTTACTGAGATAATTGTTAATGTACAAATTTGTATTTTCACTTAGTTGCTCGCTTCGTTGCCAACTTAGATCATTATTTACGTACTTACTTACTTTCTTTCTTACTTAGATAATTGCTAATGTACTTACTTAGGTTACTATTTACTAACTTACTCGCTTACTTGCTAACCTAGGACATTAGTTAAGTAGTTACTTACATTCTTACTCACATAATTGAAAATCTACTGACTTGCATTCTCTCTTACTTAGGTACTTGCTTCCTTGCTTACTTAGGTCATTATTTAGGTAAGTACTAAATTTATTTCTTACTTAGATAATTGGTAACGTACTTACTTGCATTCTCACAAAGTAAGTTGCATTGTTGCTTACTTAGGTCATTATTTACGTACTTACTTACGTTGTTACTGAGATAATTGTTAATGTACAAATTTGCATTTTAAATTAGTTGCTCGCTTCCTTACCAACTTATATCATTATTTAAGTACTTACTTACTTTCTTTCTTAGTTAGATAATTGTTAATGTACTTACTTAGGTTAATATTTACTAACTCACTCGCTTACTTGCTAACCTAGGACATTAGTTAAGTAGTTACTTTCATTCTTACTCAAATAATTGTAAGTGTACTGATTTGCATTCTCTCTGACTTAGGTACTTGCTTCCTTGCTTACTTAGGTCATTATTTACGTAATTACTTAATTTATTTCTTACTTAGATAATTGTTAATGTACTTAATTGCATTCTCACTAAGTAAGTTGCAACCTTGCTTACTAAGGTCATTATTTACGTACTTACTTACGTTCTTACTGAGATAATCGTTAATGTACAAATTTGTATTTTCACTTAGTTGCTCGCTTCGTTGCCAACTTAGATCATTATTTACGTACTTACTTTCTTTCTTTCTTACTTAGATAATTGCTAATGTACTTACTTAGGTTACTATTTACTAAACTACTCGCTTACTTCCTAACCTAGGACATTAGTTAAGTAGTTACTTACATTCTTACTCACATAATTGAAAATCTACTGACTTGCATTCTCTCTTACTTAGGTACTTGCTTCCTTGCTTACTTAGGTCATTATTTAGGTAAGTACTAAATTTATTTCTTACTTAGATAATTGGTAACGTACTTACTTGCATTCTCACAAAGTAAGTTGCATTGTTGCTTACTTAGGTCATTATTTACGTACTTACTTACGTTGTTACTGAGATAATTGTTAATGTACAAATTTGCATTTTAAATTAGTTGCTCGCTTCCTTACCAACTTATATCATTATTTAAGTACTTACTTACTTTCTTTCTTAGTTAGATAATTGTTAATGTACTTACTTAGGTTAATATTTACTAACTCACTCGCTTACTTGCTAACCTAGGACATTAGTTAAGTAGTTACTTTCATTCTTACTCAAATAATTGTAAGTGTACTGACTTGCATTCTCTCTGACTTAGGTACTTGCTTCCTTGCTTACTTAGGTCATTATTTACGTAATTACTTAATTTATTTCTTACTTAGATAATTGTTAATGTACTTACTTGCATTCTCACTAACTAAGTAAGTTGCAACCTTGCTTACTAAGGTCATTATTTACGTACTTACTTACGTTCTTACTGAGATAATCGTTAATGTACAAATTTGTATTTTCACTTAGTTGCTCGCTTCGTTGCCAACTTAGATCATTATTTACGTACTTACTTACTTTCTTTCTTACTTAGATCATTGCTAATGTACTTACTTAGGTTACTATTTACTAAACTACTCGCTTACTTCCTAACCTAGGACATTAGTTAAGTAGTTACTTACATTCTTACTCACATAATTGAAAATCTACTGACTTGCATTCTCTCTTACTTAGGTACTTGCTTCCTTGCTTACTTAGGTCATTATTTAGGTAAGTACTAAATTTATTTCTTACTTAGATAATTGGTAACGTACTTACTTGCATTCTCACAAAGTAAGTTGCATTGTTGCTTACTTAGGTCATTATTTACGTACTTACTTACGTTGTTACTGAGATAATTGTTAATGTACAAATTTGCATTTTAAATTAGTTGCTCGCTTCCTTACCAACTTATATCATTATTTTAACGTACTTACTTACTTTCTTTCTTAGTTAGATAATTGTTAATGTACTTACTTAGGTTAATATTTACTAACTCACTCGCTTACTTGCTAACCTAGGACATTTGTTAAGTAGTTACTTTCATTCTTACTCAAATAATTGTAAGTGTACTGACTTGCATTCTCTCTGACTTAGGTACTTGCTTCCTTGCTTACTTAGGTTGCTTACTTAGGTCATTATTTACGTAATTACTTAATTTATTTCTTACTTAGATAATTGTTAATGTACTTACTTGCATTCTCACTAAGTAAGTTGCAACCTTGCTTACTAAGGTCATTATTTACGTACTTACTTACGTTGTTACTGAGATAATCGTTAATGTACAAATTTGCATTTTAAATTAGTTGCTCGCTTCCTTACCAACTTATATCATTATTTAAGTACTTACTTACTTTCTTTCTTAGTTAGATAATTGTTAATGTACTTACTTAGGTTAATATTTACTAACTCACTCGCTTACTTGCTAACCTAGGACATTAGTTAAGTAGTTACTTTCATTCTTACTCAAATAATTGTAAGTGTACTGACTTGCATTCTCTCTGACTTAGGTACTTGCTTCCTTGCTTACTTAGGTCATTATTTACATCATGCCACCACTAAATGCCACCACTTGCC
>CM022677.1:3371921-3405724 GCA_012295275.1 Chrysomallon squamiferum
GAGAATGCAAGTAAGTACGTTACCAATTATCTAAGTAAGAAATAAATTTAGTACTTACCTAAATAATGACCTAAGTAAGCAAGGAAGCAAGTACCTAAGTAAGAGAGAATGCAAGTCAGTAGATTTACAATTATGTGAGTAAGAATGTAAGTAACTACTTAACTAATGTCCTAGGTTAGCAAGTAAGCGAGTAAGTTAGTAAATAGTAACCTAAGTAAGTACATTAGCAATTATCTAAGTAAGAAAGAAAGTAAGTAAATAATGATCTAAAGTAAGTAAGTACGTAAATAATGATCTAAATAATGATCTAAGTTGAGCAACTAAGTGAAAATACAAATTTGTACATTAACAATTATCTCAGTAAGAACGTAAGTAAGTACGTAAATAATGACCTTAGTAAGCAAGGTTGCAACTTACTTAGTGAGAATGCAAGTAAGTACATTAACAATTATCTAAGTAAGAAATAAATTAAGTAATTACGTAAATAATGACCTAAGTAAGCAAGGAAGCAAGTACCTAAGTCAGAGAGAATGCAAGTCAGTACACTTACAATTATGTGAGTAAGAATGAAAGTAACTACTTAACAAATGTCCTAGGTTAGCAAGTAAGCGAGTGAGTTAGTAAATATTAACCTAAGTAAGTACATTAACAATTATCTAACTAAGAAAGAAAGGAAGTAAGTACTTAAATAATGATCTAAGTTGGTAAGGAAGCGAGCAACTAATTTAAAATGCAAATTTGTACATTAACAATTATCTCAGTAACAACGTAAGTAAGTACGTAAATAATGACCTAAGTAAGCAAGAATGCAACTTACTTAGTGAGAATGCAAGTAAGTACGTTACCAATTATCTAAGTAAGAAATAAATTTAGTACTTACCTAAATAATGACCTAAGTAAGCAAGGAAGCAAGTACCTAAGTAAGAGAGAATGCAAGTCAGTAGATTTATAATTATGTGAGTAAGAATGTAAGTAACTACTTAACTAATGTCCTAGGTTAGGAAGTAAGCGAGTAAGTTAGTAAATAGTAACCTAAGTAAGTACATTAGCAATTATCTAAGTAAGAAAGAAAGTAAGTAAGTACGTAAATAATGATCTAAGTTGGCAACGAAGCGAGCAACTAAGTGAAAATACAAATTTGTACATTAACAATTATCTCAGTAAGAACGTAAGTAAGTACGTAAATAATGACCTTAGTAAGCAAGGTTGCAACTTACTTAGTGAGACTTAGTAAGAAAAAGAAAAAATTAACAATTGCAAAAGTACATTAACAATTATTAGTGAGTAAATTAAGAAATGCAAAATTACAAAATTATTAAGAATGCAAGTAAAGTTTACAATTATCTAAGTAAGAAATAAATTAAGTAATTACGTAAATAATGACCTAAGTAAGCAAGGAAGCAAGTACCTAAGTCAGAGAGAATGCAAGTCAGTACACTTACAATTATGTGAGTAAGAATGAAAGTAACTACTTAACTAATGTCCTAGGTTAGCAAGTAAGCGAGTGAGTTAGTAAATATTAACCTAAGTAAGTACATTAACAATTATCTAACTAAGAAAGAAAGGAAGTAAGTACTTAAATAATGATCTAAGTTGGTAAGGAAGCGAGCAACTAATTTAAAATGCAAATTTGTACATTAACAATTATCTCAGTAACAACGTAAGTAAGTACGTAAATAATGACCTAAGTAAGCAAGAATGCAACTTACTTAGTGAGAATGCAAGTAAGTACGTTACCAATTATCTAAGTAAGAAATAAATTTAGTACTTACCTAAATAATGACCTAAGTAAGCAAGGAAGCAAGTACCTAAGTAAGAGAGAATGCAAGTCAGTAGATTTACAATTATGTGAGTAAGAATGTAAGTAACTACTTAACTAATGTCCTAGGTTAGCAAGTAAGCGAGTAAGTTAGTAAATAGTAACCTAAGTAAGTACATTAGCAATGATCTAAGTAACAAAGAAAGTAAGTAAGTACGTAAATAATGATCTAAGTTGGCAACGAAGCGAGCAACTAAGTGAAAATACAAATTTGTACATTAACAATTATCTCAGTAACAACGTAAGTAAGTACGTAAATAATGACCTTAGTAAGCAAGGTTGCAACTTACTTAGTGAGAATGCAAGTAAGTACGTTAACAATTATCTAAGTAAGAAATAAATTAAGTAATTACGTAAATAATGACCTAAGTAAGCAAGGAAGCAAGTACCTAAGTCAGAGAGAATGCAAGTCAGTACATTTACAATTATGTGAGTAAGAATGAAAGTAACTACTTAACTAATGTCCTAGGTTAGCAAGTAAGTAAGTTAGTTAGTAACCTAAGTAAATAGTAACCTAAGTAAGTACATTAACAATTATCTAATCTAAGTAAGAAAGAAAGAAAGTAAGTACGTAAATAATGATCTAAGTTGGCAACGAAGCGAGCAACTAAGTGAAAATACAAATTTGTACATTAACAATTATCTCAGTAACAACGTAAGTAAGTACGTAAATAATGACCTTAGTAAGCAAGGTTGCAACTTACTTAGTGAGAATGCAAGTAAGTACATTAACAATTATCTAAGTAAGAAATAAATTAAGTAATTACGTAAATAATGACCTAAGTAAGCAAGGAAGCAAGTACCTAAGTCAGAGAGAATGCAAGTCAGTACACTTACAATTATGTGAGTAAGAATGAAAGTAACTACTTAACAAATGTCCTAGGTTAGCAAGTAAGCGAGTGAGTTAGTAAATATTAACCTAAGTAAGTACATTAACAATTATCTAACTAAGAAAGAAAGTAAGTAAGTACTTAAATAATGATCTAAGTTGGTAAGGAAGCGAGCAACTAATTTAAAATGCAAATTTGTACATTAACAATTATCTCAGTAACAACGTAAGTAAGTACGTAAATAATGACCTTAGTAAGCAAGGTTGCAACTTACTTAGTGAGAATGCAAGTAAGTACATTAACAATTATCTAAGTAAGAAATAAATTAAGTAATTACGTAAATAATGACCTAAGTAAGCAAGGAAGCAAGTACCTAAGTCAGAGAGAATGCAAGTCAGTACACTTACAATTATGTGAGTAAGAATGAAAGTAACTACTTAACAAATGTCCTAGGTTAGCAAGTAAGCGAGTGAGTTAGTAAATATTAACCTAAGTAAGTACATTAACAATTATCTAACTAAGAAAGAAAGGAAGTAAGTACTTAAATAATGATCTAAGTTGGTAAGGAAGCGAGCAACTAATTTAAAATGCAAATTTGTACATTAACAATTATCTCAGTAACAACGTAAGTAAGTACGTAAATAATGACCTAAGTAAGCAAGAATGCAACTTACTTAGTGAGAATGCAAGTAAGTACGTTACCAATTATCTAAGTAAGAAATAAATTTAGTACTTACCTAAATAATGACCTAAGTAAGCAAGGAAGCAAGTACCTAAGTAAGAGAGAATGCAAGTCAGTAGATTTATAATTATGTGAGTAAGAATGTAAGTAACTACTTAACTAATGTCCTAGGTTAGCAAGTAAGCGAGTAAGTTAGTAAATAGTAACCTAAGTAAGTACATTAGCAATTATCTAAGTAAGAAAGAAAGAAAGTAAGTACGTAAATAATGATCTAAGTTGGCAACGAAGCGAGCAACTAAGTGAAAATACAAATTTGTACATTAACAATTATCTCAGTAAGAACGTAAGTAAGTACGTAAATAATGACCTTAGTAAGCAAGGTTGCAACTTACTTAGTGAGAATGCAAGTAAGTACATTAACAATTATCTAAGTAAGAAATAAATTAAGTAATTACGTAAATAATGACCTAAGTAAGCAAGGAAGCAAGTACCTAAGTAAGAGAGAATGCAAGTCAGTACACTTACAATTATGTGAGTAAGAATGAAAGTAACTACTTAACAAATGTCCTAGGTTAGCAAGTAAGCGAGTGAGTTAGTAAATATTAACCTAAGTAAGTACATTAACAATTATCTAACTAAGAAAGAAAGTAAGTAAGTACTTAAATAATGATCTAAGTTGGTAAGGAAGCGAGCAACTAATTTAAAATGCAAATTTGTACATTAACAATTATCTCAGTAACAACGTAAGTAAGTACGTAAATAATGACCTAAGTAAGCAAGAATGCAACTTACTTAGTGAGAATGCAAGTAAGTACGTTACCAATTATCTAAGTAAGAAATAAATTTAGTACTTACCTAAATAATGACCTAAGTAAGCAAAGCAAGGAAGCAAGTACCTAAGTAAAGAGAGAATGCAAGTCAGTAGATTTATAATTATGTGAGTAAGAATGTAAGTAACTACTTAACTAATGTCCTAGGTTAGTTAAGTAGTAAGCGAGTAAGTTAGTAAATAGTAACCTAAGTAAGTACATTAGCAATTATCTAAGTAAGACAAAGAAAGTAAGTAAGTACGTAAATAATGATCTAAGTTGGCAACGAAGCGAGCAACTAAGTGAAAATACAAATTTGTACATTAACAATTATCTCAGTAACAACGTAAGTAAGTACGTAAATAATGACCTTAGTAAGCAAGGTTGCAACTTACTTAGTGAGAATAAAGAATATAAGTAATTAACATTAACAATTATCTAAGTAAGAAATAAATTAAGTAATTACGTAAATAATGACCTAAGTAAGCAAGGAAGCAAGTACCTAAGTCAGAGAGAATGCAAGTCAGTACACTTACAATTATGTGAGTAAGAATGAAAGTAACTACTTAACAAATGTCCTAGGTTAGCAAGTAAGCGAGTGAGTTAGTAAATATTAACCTAAGTAAGTACATTAACAATTATCTAACTAAGAAAGAAAGGAAGTAAGTACTTAAATAATGATCTAAGTTGGTAAGGAAGCGAGCAACTAATTTAAAATGCAAATTTGTACATTAACAATTATCTCAGTAACAACGTAAGTAAGTACGTAAATAATGACCTAAGTAAGCAAGAATGCAACTTACTTAGTGAGAATGCAAGTAAGTACGTTACCAATTATCTAAGTAAGAAATAAATTTAGTACTTACCTAAATAATGACCTAAGTAAGCAAGGAAGCAAGTACCTAAGTAAGAGAGAATGCAAGTCAGTAGATTTACAATTATGTGAGTAAGAATGTAAGTAACTACTTAACTAATGTCCTAGGTTAGCAAGTAAGCGAGTAGTTTAGTAAATAGTAACCTAAGTAAGTACATTAGCAATTATCTAAGTAAGAAAGAAAGTAAGTAAGTACGTAAATAATGATCTAAGTTGGCAACGAAGCGAGCAACTAAGTGAAAATACAAATTTGTACATTAACAATTATCTCAGTAAGTAACAACGTAAGTAAGTACGTAAATAATGACCTTAGTAAGCAAGGTTGCAACTTACTTAGTGAGAATGCAAGTAAGTACATTAACAATTATCTAAGTAAGAAATAAATTAAGTAATTACGTAAATAATGACCTAAGTAAGCAAGGAAGCAAGTACCTAAGTCAGAGAGAATGCAAGTCAGTACATTTACAATTATGTGAGTAAGAATGAAAGTAACTACTTAACTAATGTCCTAGGTTAGCAAGTAAGCGAGTGAGTTAGTAAATAGTAACCTAAGTAAGTACATTAACAATTATCTAACTAAGAAAGAAAGTAAGTAAGTACGTAAATAATGATCTAAGTTGGCAACGAAGCGAGCAACTAAGTGAAAATACAAATTTGTACATTAACAATTATCTCAGTAACAACGTAAGTAAGTACGTAAATAATGACCTTAGTAAGCAAGGTTGCAACTTACTTAGTGAGAATGCAAGTAAGTACATTAACAATTATCTAAGTAAGAAATAAATTAAGTAATTACGTAAATAATGACCTAAGTAAGCAAGGAAGCAAGTACCTAAGTCAGAGAGAATGCAAGTCAGTACACTTACAATTATGTGAGTAAGAATGAAAGTAACTACTTAACAAATGTCCTAGGTTAGCAAGTAAGCGAGTGAGTTAGTAAATATTAACCTAAGTAAGTACATTAACAATTATCTAACTAAGAAAGAAAGTAAGTAAGTACTTAAATAATGATCTAAGTTGGTAAGGAAGCGAGCAACTAATTTAAAATGCAAATTTGTACATTAACAATTATCTCAGTAACAACGTAAGTAAGTACGTAAATAATGACCTAAGTAAGCAAGAATGCAACTTACTTTTAGTGAGAATGCAAGTAAGTACGTTACCAATTATCTAAGTAAGAAATAAATTTAGTACTTACCTAAATAATGACCTAAGTAAGCAAGGAAGCAAGTACCTAAGTAAAGAGAGAGAATGCAAGTCAGTAGATTTATAATTATGTGAGTAAGAATGTAAGTAACTACTTAACTAATGTCCTAGGTTAGCAAGTAAGCGAGTAAGTTAGTAAATAGTAACCTAAGTAAGTACATTAGCAATTATCTAAGTAAGAAAGAAAGAAAGTAAGTACGTAAATAATGATCTAAGTTGGCAACGAAGCGAGCAACTAAGTGAAAATACAAATTTGTACATTAACAATTATCTCAGTAAGAACGTAAGTAAGTACGTAAATAATGACCTTAGTAAGCAAGGTTGCAACTTACTTAGTGAGAATGCAAGTAAGTACATTAACAATTATCTAAGTAAGAAATAAATTAAGTAATTACGTAAATAATGACCTAAGTAAGCAAGGAAGCAAGTACCTAAGTCAGAGAGAATGCAAGTCAGTACACTTACAATTATGTGAGTAAGAATGAAAGTAACTACTTAACAAATGTCCTAGGTTAGCAAGTAAGCGAGTGAGTTAGTAAATATTAACCTAAGTAAGTACATTAACAATTATCTAACTAAGAAAGAAAGGAAGTAAGTACTTAAATAATGATCTAAGTTGGTAAGGAAGCGAGCAACTAATTTAAAATGCAAATTTGTACATTAACAATTATCTCAGTAACAACGTAAGTAAGTACGTAAATAATGACCTAAGTAAGCAAGAATGCAACTTACTTAGTGAGAATGCAAGTAAGTACGTTACCAATTATCTAAGTAAGAAATAAATTTAGTACTTACCTAAATAATGACCTAAGTAAGCAAGGAAGCAAGTACCTAAGTAAGAGAGAATGCAAGTCAGTAGATTTATAATTATGTGAGTAAGAATGTAAGTAACTACTTAACTAATGTCCTAGGTTAGGAAGTAAGCGAGTAGTTTAGTAAATAGTAACCTAAGTAAGTACATTAGCAATTATCTAAGTAAGAAAGAAAGTAAGTAAGTACGTAAATAATGATCTAAGTTGGCAACGAAGCGAGCAACTAAGTGAAAATACAAATTTGTACATTAACAATTATCTCAGTAAGAAGTAAGTAAGTAAGTAAGTACGTAAATAATGACCTTAGTAAGCAAGGTTGCAACTTACTTAGTGAGAATGCAAGTAAGTACATTAACAATTATCTAAGTAAGAAATAAATTAAGTAATTACGTAAATAATGACCTAAGTAAGCAAGGAAGCAAGTACCTAAGTCAGAGAGAATGCAAGTCAGTACACTTACAATTATGTGAGTAAGAATGAAAGTAACTACTTAACAAATGTCCTAGGTTAGCAAGTAAGCGAGTGAGTTAGTAAATATTAACCTAAGTAAGTACATTAACAATTATCTAACTAAGAAAGAAAGGAAGTAAGTACTTAAATAATGATCTAAGTTGGTAAGGAAGCGAGCAACTAATTTAAAATGCAAATTTGTACATTAACAATTATCTCTCAGTAACAACGTAAGTAAGTACGTAAATAATGACCTAAGTAAGCAAGAATGCAACTTACTTAGTGAGAATGCAAGTAAGTACGTTACCAATTATCTAAGTAAGAAATAAATTTAGTACTTACCTAAATAATGACCTAAGTAAGCAAGGAAGCAAGTACCTAAGTAAGAGAGAATGCAAGTCAGTAGATTTATAATTATGTGAGTAAGAATGTAAGTAACTACTTAACTAATGTCCTAGGTTAGCAAGTAAGTAAGCGAGTAGTTTAGTAAATAGTAACCTAAGTAAGTACATTAAGTAAGTACATTAGCAATTATCTAAGTAAAAAAGAAAAAAAAGTAAGTACGTAAATAATGATCTAAGTTGGCAACGAAGCGAGCAACTAAGTGAAAATACAAATTTGTACATTAACAATTATCTCAGTAACAACGAAAGTAAGTAAGTACGTAAATAATGACCTTAGTAAGCAAGTTGTTGCAACTTACTTAGTGAGAATGCAAGTAAGTACATTAACAATTATCTAAGTAAGAAATAAATTAAGTAATTACGTAAATAATGACCTAAGTAAGCAAGGAAGCAAGTACCTAAGTCAGAGAGAATGCAAGTCAGTACACTTACAATTATGTGAGTAAGAATGAAAGTAACTACTTAACAAATGTCCTAGGTTAGCAAGTAAGAGTGAGTGAGTTAGTAAATATTAACCCTAAGTAACATTACATTAACAATTATCTAACTAAGAAAGAAAGTAAGTAAGTACTTAAATAATGATCTAAGTTGGCAAGGAAGCGAGCAACTAATTTAAAATGCAAATTTGTACATTAACAATTATCTCAGTAACAACGTAAGTAAGTAAGTACGTAAATAATGACCTAAGTAAGCAAGGTTGCAACTTACTTAGTGAGAATGCAAGTAAAAAGTACGTTAACAATTATCTAATCTAGTGAAAGAAATAAATTTAGTAATTACGTAAATAATGACCCTAAGTAAGCAAGGAAGCAAGTACCTAAGTCAGAGAGAATGCAAGTCAGTACATTTACAAATTATGTGAGTAAGAATGAAAGTAACTACTTAACAAATGTCCTAGGTTAGCAAGTAAGCGAGTGAGTTAGTAAATATTAACCTAAGTAAGTACATTAACAAATTATCTAACTAAGAAAGAAAAAGTAAAGTAAGTACTTAAATAATGATCTAAGTTGGTAAGGAAGCGAGCAACTAATTTAAAATGAAAATTTGTACATTAACAATTATCTCAGTAACAACGTAAGTAAGTACGTAAATAATGACCTAAGTAAGCAAGAATGCAACTTACTTAGTGAGAATGCAAGTAAGTACGTTACCAATTATCTAAGTAAGAAATAAATTTAGTAATTACCTAAATAATGACCTAAGTAAGCAAGGAAGCAAGTACCTAAGTAAGAGAGAATGCAAGTCAGTAGATTTACAATTATGTGAGTAAGAATGTAAGTAACTACTTAACTAATGTCCTAGGTTAGGAAGTAAGCGAGTAGTTTAGTAAATAGTAACCTAAGTAAGTACATTAGCAATTATCTAAGTAAGAAAGAAAGTAAGTAAGTACGTAAATAATGATCTAAGTTGGCAACGAAGCGAGCAACTAAGTGAAAATACAAATTTGTACATTAACAATTATCTCAGTAAGAACGTAAGTAAGTACGTAAATAATGACCTTAGTAAGCAAGGTTGCAACTTACTTAGTGAGAATGCAAGTAAGTACATTAACAATTATCTAAGTAAGAAATAAATTAAGTAATTACGTAAATAATGACCTAAGTAAGCAAGGAAGCAAGTACCTAAGTCAGAGAGAATGCAAGTCAGTAGATTTACAATTATGTGAGTAAGAATGTAAGTAACTACTTAACTAATGTCCTAGGTTAGCAAGCAAGTAAGCAGAGTAAGTTAGTAAATAGTAACCTAAGTAAGTACATTAACAATTATCTAACTAAGAAAGAAAGGAAGTAAGTACTTAAATAATGATCTAAGTTGGTAAGGAAGCGAGCAACTAATTTAAAATGCAAATTTGTACATTAACAATTATCTCAGTAACAACGTAAGTAAGTACGTAAATAATGACCTAAGTAAGCAAGAATGCAACTTACTTAGTGAGAATGCAAGTAAGTACGTTACCAATTATCTAAGTAAGAAATAAATTTAGTACTTACCTAAATAATGACCTAAGTAAGCAAGGAAGCAAGTACCTAAGTAAGAGAGAATGCAAGTCAGTAGATTTACAATTATGTGAGTAAGAATGTAAGTAACTACTTAACTAATGTCCTAGGTTAGGAAGTAAGCGAGTAGTTTAGTAAATAGTAACCTAAGTAAGTACATTAGCAATTATCTAAGTAAGAAAGAAAGTAAGTAAGTACGTAAATAATGATCTAAGTTGGGAACGAAGCGAGCAACTAAGTGAAAATACAAATTTGTACATTAACGATTATCTCAGTAACAACTTAAGTAAGTACGTAAATAATGACCTTAGTAAGCAAGGTTGCAACTTACTTAGTTAGTGAGAATGCAAGTAAGTACGTTAACAATTATCTAAGTAAGAAATAAATTAAGTAATTACGTAAATAATGACCTAAGTAAGCAAGGAAGCAAGTACCTAAGTCAGAGAGAATGCAAGTCAGTACACTTACAATTATGTGAGTAAGAATGAAAGTAACTACTTAACAAATGTCCTAGGTTAGCAAGTAAGCGAGTGAGTTAGTAAATATTAACCTAAGTAAGTACATTAACAATTATCTAACTAAGAAAGAAAGGAAGTAAGTACTTAAATAATGATCTAAGTTGGTAAGGAAGCGAGCAACTAATTTAAAATGCAAATTTGTACATTAACAATTATCTCAGTAACAACGTAAGTAAGTACGTAAATAATGACCTAAGTAAGCAAGAATGCAACTTACTTAGTGAGAATGCAAGTAAGTACGTTACCAATTATCTAAGTAAGAAATAAATTTAGTACTTACCTAAATAATGACCTAAGTAAGCAAGGAAGCAAGTACCTAAGTAAGAGAGAATGCAAGTCAGTAGATTTACAATTATGTGAGTAAGAATGTAAGTAACTACTTAACTAATGTCCTAGGTTAGGAAGTAAGCGAGTAGTTTAGTAAATAGTAACCTAAGTAAGTACATTAGCAATGATCTAAGTAACAAAGAAAGTAAGTAAGTACGTAAATAATGATCTAAGTTGGCAACGAAGCGAGCAACTAAGTGAAAATACAAATTTGTACATTAACAATTATCTCAGTAACAACGTAAGTAAGTACGTAAATAATGACCTTAGTAAGCAAGGTTGCAACTTACTTAGTGAGAATGCAAGTAAGTACGTTAACAATTATCTAAGTAAGAAATAAATTAAGTAATTACGTAAATAATGACCTAAGTAAGCAAGGAAGCAAGTACCTAAGTCAGAGAGAATGCAAGTCAGTACACTTACAATTATGTGAGTAAGAATGAAAGTAACTACTTAACTAATGTCCTAGGTTAGCAAGTAAGCGAGTGAGTTAGTAAATATTAACCTAAGTAAGTACATTAACAATTATCTAACTAAGAAAGAAAGTAAGTAAGTACTTAAATAATGATCTAAGTTGGTAAGGAAGCGAGCAACTAATTTAAAATGCAAATTTGTACATTAACAATTATCTCAGTAACAACGTAAGTAAGTACGTAAATAATGACCTAAGTAAGCAAGGTTGCAACTTACTTAGTTAGTGAGAATGCAAGTAAGTACGTTAACAATTATCTAAGTAAGAAATAAATTAAGTAATTACGTAAATAATGACCTAAGTAAGCAAGGAAGCAAGTACCTAAGTCAGAGAGAATGCAAGTCAGTACATTTACAATTATGTGAGTAAGAATGAAAGTAACTACTTAACTAATGTCCTAGGTTAGCAAGTAAGCGAGTAAGTTAGTAAATAGTAACCTAAGTAAGTACATTAGCAATTATCTAAGTAAGAAAGAAAGAAAGTAAGTACGTAAATAATGATCTAAGTTGGCAACGAAGCGAGCAACTAAGTGAAAATACAAATTTGTACATTAACGATTATCTCAGTAACAACGTAAGTAAGTACGTAAATAATGACCTTAGTAAGCAAGGTTGCAACTTACTTAGTTAGTGAGAATGCAAGTAAGTACGTTAACAATTATCTAAGTAAGAAATAAATTAAGTAATTACGTAAATAATGACCTAAGTAAGCAAGGAAGCAAGTACCTAAGTCAGAGAGAATGCAAGTCAGTACACTTACAATTATGTGAGTAAGAATGAAAGTAACTACTTAACAAATGTCCTAGGTTAGCAAGTAAGCGAGTGAGTTAGTAAATATTAACCTAAGTAAGTACATTAACAATTATCTAACTAAGAAAGAAAGGAAGTAAGTACTTAAATAATGATCTAAGTTGGTAAGGAAGCGAGCAACTAATTTAAAATGCAAATTTGTACATTAAAAGTTATCTCAGTAACAACGTAAGTAAGTACGTTAATAATGACCTAAGTAAGCAAGAATGCAACTTACTTAGTGAGAATGCAAGTAAGTACGTTACCAATTATCTAAGTAAGAAATAAATTTAGTACTTACCTAAATAATGACCTAAGTAAGCAAGGAAGCAAGTACGTAAGTAAGAGAGAATGCAAGTCAGTAGATTTACAATTATGTGAGTAAGAATGTAAGTAACTACTTAACTAATGTCCTAGGTTAGCAAGTAAGCGAGTAGTTTAGTAAATAGTAACCTAAGTAAGTACATTAGCAATTATCTAAGTAAGAAAGAAAGAAAGAAAGTAAGTAAGTACGTAAATAATGATCTAAGTTGGCAACGAAGCGAGCAACTAAGTGAAAATAAAAATTTGTACATTAACAATTATCTCAGTAACAACGTAAGTAAGTACGTAAATAATGACCTTAGTAAGCAAGGTTGCAACTTAGTTAGTGAGAATGCAAGTAAGTACATTAACAATTATCTAAGTAAGAAATAAATTAAGTAATTACGTAAATAATGACCTAAGTAAGCAAGGAAGCAAGTACCTAAGTCAGAGAGAATGCAAGTCAGTACACTTACAATTATGTGAGTAAGAATGAAAGTAACTACTTAACAAATGTCCTAGGTTAGCAAGTAAGCGAGTGAGTTAGTAAATATTAACCTAAGTAAGTACATTAACAATTATCTAACTAAGAAAGAAAGGAAGTAAGTACTTAAATAATGATCTAAGTTGGTAAGGAAGCGAGCAACTAATTTAAAATGCAAATTTGTACATTAACAATTATCTCAGTAACAACGTAAGTAAGTACGTAAATAATGACCTAAGTAAGCAACAATGCAACTTACTTTGTGAGAATGCAAGTAAGTACGTTACCAATTATCTAAGTAAGAAATAAATTTAGTACTTACCTAAATAATGACCTAAGTAAGCAAGGAAGCAAGTACCTAAGTAAGAGAGAATGCAAGTCAGTAGATTTATAATTATGTGAGTAAGAATGTAAGTAACTACTTAACTAATGTCCTAGGTTAGGAAGTAAGCGAGTAGTTTAGTAAATAGTAACCTAAGTAAGTACATTAGCAATGATCTAAGTAACAAAGAAAGTAAGTAAGTACGTAAATAATGATCTAAGTTGGCAACGAAGCGAGCAACTAAGTGAAAATACAAATTTGTACATTAACAATTATCTCAGTAAGAACGTAAGTAAGTACGTAAATAATGACCTTAGTAAGCAAGGTTGCAACTTACTTAGTGAGAATGCAAGTAAGAATGCAAGTAAGTACATTAACAATTATCTAAGTAAGAAATAAATTAAGTAATTACGTAAATAATGACCTAAGTAAGCAAGGAAGCAAGTACCTAAGTCAGAGAGAATGCAAGTCAGTACACTTACAATTATGTGAGTAAGAATGAAAGTAACTACTTAACAAATGTCCTAGGTTAGCAAGTAAGCGAGTGAGTTAGTAAATATTAACCTAAGTAAGTACATTAACAATTATCTAACTAAGAAAGAAAGGAAGTAAGTACTTAAATAATGATCTAAGTTGGTAAGGAAGCGAGCAACTAATTTAAAATGCAAATTTGTACATTAACAATTATCTCAGTAACAACGTAAGTAAGTACGTAAATAATGACCTAAGTAAGCAAGAATGCAACTTACTTAGTGAGAATGCAAGTAAGTACGTTACCAATTATCTAAGTAAGAAATAAATTTAGTACTTACCTAAATAATGACCTAAGTAAGCAAGGAAGCAAGTACCTAAGTAAGAGAGAATGCAAGTCAGTAGATTTATAATTATGTGAGTAAGAATGTAAGTAACTACTTAACTAATGTCCTAGGTTAGCAAGTAAGCGAGTAAGTTAGTAAATAGTAACCTAAGTAAGTACATTAGCAATTATCTAAGTAAGAAAGAAAGTAAGTAAGTACGTAAATAATGATCTAAGTTGGCAACGAAGCGAGCAACTAAGTGAAAATACAAATTTGTACATTAACGATTATCTCAGTAACAACGTAAGTAAGTACGTAAATAATGACCTTAGTAAGCAAGGTTGCAACTTACTTAGTGAGAATGCAAGTAAGTACATTAACAATTATCTAAGTAAGAAATAAATTAAGTAATTACGTAAATAATGACCTAAGTAAGCAAGGAAGCAAGTACCTAAGTCAGAGAGAATGCAAGTCAGTACACTTACAATTATGTGAGTAAGAATGAAAGTAACTACTTAACAAATGTCCTAGGTTAGCAAGTAAGCGAGTAAGTTAGTAAATATTAACCTAAGTAAGTACATTAACAATTATCTAACTAAGAAAGAAAGTAAGTAAGTACTTAAATAATGATCTAAGTTGGTAAGGAAGCGAGCAACTAATTTAAAATGCAAATTTGTACATTAACAATTATCTCAGTAACAACGTAAGTAAGTACGTAAATAATGACCTAAGTAAGCAAGAATGCAACTTACTTAGTGAGAATGCAAGTAAGTACGTTACCAATTATCTAAGTAAGAAATAAATTTAGTACTTACCTAAATAATGACCTAAGTAAGCAAGGAAGCAAGTACCTAAGTAAGAGAGAATGCAAGTCAGTAGATTTACAATTATGTGAGTAAGAATGTAAGTAACTACTTAACTAATGTCCTAGGTTAGCAAGTAAGCGAGTAAGTTAGTAAATAGTAACCTAAGTAAGTACATTAGCAATTATCTAAGTAAGAAAGAAAGTAAGTAAGTACGTAAATAATGATCTAAGTTGGCAACGAAGCGAGCAACTAAGTGAAAATACAAATTTGTACATTAACAATTATCTCAGTAAGAACGTAAGTAAGTACGTAAATAATGACCTTAGTAAGCAAGGTTGCAACTTACTTAGTGAGAATGCAAGTAAGTACATTAACAATTATCTAAGTAAGAAATAAAAATTAATTACGTAAATAAATAAATAATGACCTAAGTAAGCAAGGAAGCAAGTACCTAAGTCAGAGAGAATGCAAGTCAAGTCAGTACATTTATATTATGTGAGTAAGAATGAAAAAGTAACTACTTAACTAATGTCCTAGGTTAGCAAGTAAGTAAAGTTAGTTAGTAAAATTAACCTAAGTAAGTACATTAACAATTATTAAAATTATCTAAGAAAAAAGAAAGAAAGTAAGTACTTAAATAATGATCTAAGTTGGTAAGGAAGCGAGCAACTAATTTAAAATGCAAATTTTACATTACATTAACAATTATCTCAGTAACAACGTAAGTAAGTACGTAAATAATGACCTAAGTAAGCAAGAATGCAACTTACTTTAGTGAGAAAGCAAAGTACGTTAATTATTATTAGTAAGTAAGTAATTAACAATTAAGAAATAAATTTAGTACTTACCTAAATAATGACCTAAGTAAGCAAGAAGCCTAAGTACCTAAGAAGAGAATGCAAAGTATTTTTTAATTATGTAAGTAAGAATGAAAGTAACTACTTAACTAATGTCCTAGGTTAGGAAGTAAGCGAGTAAGTTTAGTAATAGTAACCTAAGTAAGTACATTAGCAATTAGAAAGAAAGAAAAAGAAAAAATAAAAGTAAGTACGTACGTAAATAATGATCTAAGTTGGCAACGAAGCGAGCAACTAAGTGAAAATACAAATTTGTACATTAACAATTATCTCAGTAAGAACGTAAGTAAGTACGTAAATAATGACCTTAGTAAGCAAGGTTGCAACTTACTTAGTGAGAATGCAAGTAAGTACATTAACAATTATCTAAGTAAGAAATAAATTAAGTAATTACGTAAATAATGACCTAAGTAAGCAAGGAAGCAAGTACCTAAGTCAGAGAGAATGCAAGTCAGTACACTTACAATTATGTGAGTAAGAATGAAAGTAACTACTTAACAAATGTCCTAGGTTAGCAAGTAAGCGAGTGAGTTAGTAAATATTAACCTAAGTAAGTACATTAACAATTATCTAACTAAGAAAGAAAAGAAGTAAGTACTTAAATAATGATCTAAGTTGGTAAGGAAGCGAGCAACTAATTTAAAATGCAAATTTGTACATTAACAATTATCTCAGTAACAACGTAAGTAAGTACGTAAATAATGACCTAAGTAAGCAAGAATGCAACTTACTTAGTGAGAATGCAAGTAAGTACGTTACCAATTATCTAAGTAAGAAATAAATTTAGTACTTACCTAAATAATGACCTAAGTAAGCAAGGAAGCAAGTACCTAAGTAAGAGAGAATGCAAGTCAGTAGATTTATAATTATGTGAGTAAGAATGTAAGTAACTACTTAACTAATGTCCTAGGTTAATAGTCCTAAGTTAGTAATAAGTAAGTAAGTAGTAAGTAAGTAAGTAAAAGTAACCTAAGTAAGTAATTAGAAATTATCTAAAAGAAAGAAAGTAAAGTAAGTAAACGTAAATAAATGATCTAAGTTGGCAACGAAGCGAGCAACTGAAAATACAAAATTTGTACATTAACAATTATCTCAAGTAACGTAAAAGTACGTAAATAATGACCTTAGTAAGCAAGGTTGCAACTTACTTAGTGAGAATGCAAGTGAGAATGCAAGTAAGTACATTAACAATTATCTAAGTAAGAAATAAATTAAGTAATTACGTAAATAATGACCTAAGTAAGCAAGGAAGCAAGTACCTAAGTCAGAGAGAATGCAAGTCAGTACACTTACAATTATGTGAGTAAGAATGAAAGTAACTACTTAACAAATGTCCTAGGTTAGCAAGTAAGCGAGTGAGTTAGTAAATATTAACCTAAGTAAGTACATTAACAATTATCTAAAAAGAAAAAAAAAAAGTAAGTAATACTTAAATAATGATATGGTAAAGTTGGTAAGGAAGCGAGCAACTAATTTAAAATGCAAATTTGTACATTAACAATTATCTCAGTAACAACGTAAGTAAGTACGTAAATAATGACCTAAGTAAGCAAGAATGCAACTTACTTAGTGAGAATGCAAGTAAGTACGTTACCAATTATCTAAGTAAGAAATAAATTTAGTACTTACCTAAATAATGACCTAAGAAGGAAAGCAAGGAAGCAAGAGAACCTAAGTAAGAGAGAATGCAAGTCAGTAGATTTTTATAATTATGTGAGTAAGAAATGTAACTAACTAACTTAATGTCCTAATGTCCTAGGTAAGAAGTAAGTAAGTTAGTAAAGTTAAGTAAATATTAAACTAAGTAAGTAATTATAAATAAGCAAATCTAAGAAAGAAAGAAAGAAAGTAAAGTACGTAAATAATGATCTAAAGTTGGCAACGAAGCGAGCAACTAATTTGAAAATACAAATTTGTACATTAATTATCTCAGTAAGAACGTAAGTAAGTAGTACGTAAATAATGCACTTACTTAGTAAGCAAGGTTGCAACTGCAACTTACTTAGTGAGAATGCAAAAAAAGCAAAATAAGTACATTAACAATTATCTAAGTAAGAAATAAATAAATTAAGTAATTACGTAAATAATGACCTAAGTAAGCAAGGAAGCAAGTACCTAAGTCAGAGAGAATGCAAGTCAGTACACTTACAATTATGTGAGTAAGAATGAAAGTAACTACTTAACAAATGTCCTAGGTTAGGTTAGCAGAAGTAGTTAGTAGTTAGTTAAAGTAAATATTAACCTAATCTAACTAATTAACAATTAAAATTAAAAAACAATTATCTAAAGAAAAGAAAGAAATAAAATAACTTAAATAATGATCTAAGTTGGTAAGGAAGCGAGCAACTAATTTAAAAATGCAAATTTGTACATTAACAATTATCTCAGTAACAAAAGTAAGTAAGTACGTAAATAATGACCCTAAAGCAAGCATGAATGCAAGTGAGAGTGAGAATGCAAGTAAGTAACGTTACCAATTATCTAAGTAAGAAATAAATTTAGTACTTACCTAAATAATGACCTAAGTAAGCAAGTACCTAAGTAGAGAGAACCTAAGTAAGAGAGAATGCAAGTCAGTAGATTTATAATTATGTGTAAGTAAAATGTAAGTAACTACTTAACTAATGTCCTAGGTTAGAAGTAAGCGAAAGTTTAGTAAATAGTAACCTAAGTAAGTACATTAGCAATTATCTCTATAGAAAGAAAGAAAAAAAGTAAAAAAAAGTAAGTAATACGTAAAATAATGATCTAAGTTGGCAACAACGAAGCGAGCAACTAATTAAAAAACAAATTTGTACATTATTAACAATTATCTCTAAGTAAGAACGTAAGTAAGTACGTAAATAATGACCTTAGTAAGCAAGGTTGCAACTTACTTTAAGTGAGAATGCAAGTAAGTACATTAACAATTATCTAAGTAAGAAATAAATTAAGTAATTACGTAAATAATGACCTAAGTAAGCAAGGAAGCAAGTACCTAAGTCAGAGAGAATGCAAGTCAGTACACTTACAATTATGTGAGTAAGAATGAAAGTAACTACTTAACAAATGTCCTAGGTTAGCAAGTAAAGTGAAGTAAGTAGAGTGAGTTAGTAAATATTAACCTAAGTAAGTACATTAACAATTATCTAACTAAGAAAGAAAGGAAGTAAGTACTTAAATAATGATCTAAGTTGGTAAGGAAGCGAGCAACTAATTTAAAATGCAAATTTGTACATTAACAATTATCTCAGTAACAACGTAAGTAATTAACGTAAATTACCTAAGTAAGTAAGTAAAAACAACTAAGCAAAATAATGTTAAATAATGACCTAATAAGCAAGCAATGCAACTTAATTTTGAAGAAAATGCAAGTAAGTACGTTACCAATTATCTAAGTAAGAAATAAATTTAGTACTTACCTAAATAATGACCTAAGTAAGCAAGGAAGCAAGTACCTAAGTAAGAGAGAATGCAAGTCAGTAGATTTATAATTATGTGAGTAAGAATGTAAGTAACTACTTAACTAATGTCCTAGGTTAGCAAGTAAGCGAGTAAGTTAGTAAATAGTAACCTAAGTAAGTACATTAGCAATTATCTAAGTAAGAAAGAAAGTAAGTAAGTACGTAAATAATGATCTAAGTTGGCAACGAAGCGAGCAACTAAGTGAAAATACAAATTTGTACATTAACAATTATCTCAGTAAGAACGTAAGTAAGTACGTAAATAATGACCTTAGTAAGCAAGGTTGCAACTTACTTAGTGAGAATGCAAGTAAGTACATTAACAATTATCTAAGTAAGAAATAAATTAAGTAATTACGTAAATAATTACCTAAGTAAAAATAAATTAAGTGACCTAGAATAGTAAATAATGAAGTAAAAGTAACAGTAAAAAGAAGCAAAATTAACCTAAAAGTAATAAAAGAGAGAATGCAAGTCAGTAACTTACAATTAAGTAAAGAATGAAAGTAACTACTTAACAAATGTCCTAGGTAACAAAGTAAAGTAGAGTAAAGTAAAATTAACCTAAGTAAGTAATTAACAATTATCTAAGAAAGAAAGAAAGAAAGTAAGTAAAAGTACTTAAATAATGATCTAAAGTTGGTAAGGAATTAGCAACTAAACAAAAATACAAATTTGTACATTAACAATTATCTCAGTAACAACGTAAGTAAGTACGTAAATAATGACCTAAGTAAGCAAGAATGCAACTTACTTAGTGAGAATGCAAGTAAGTACGTTACCAATTATCTAAGTAAGAAATAAATTTAGTACTTACCTAAAAATAATGACCTAAGTAAAGCAAGGAAGCAAACCTAAGTACCTAAGAGAGAGAGAATCAAGATCAGTAATTTATGAATAATTATGTAAGAAAGAATGTAAGTAAAACTTAACTAATTAGGTTAGGGTAGCGAAGTAAGCAAGTAAGTTAGTAAACCTAAAGTAAAACAGCAATTATCTAAGAAAGAAAGAAAGTAAGTAATTAAATTATCTAAGTAAGAAAGAAAGTCTAAGTGAAAAGTACGTAAAAATAATGATCTAAGTTTGGCAACGAAGCAACAACAACTAAAAAAAAAACAAATTTGTACATTAACAATTAAGTAAGTAACAGTAAGAAGTAAGTAAGTACGTAAATAATGACCAAAAGTAAGCAAGGTTGCAACAACTTACTTAGTGAGAATAAATTAAGTAAATTAACAATTATCTAAGTAAAGAAATAAATTAAGTAATTACGTAAATAATGACCTAAGTAAGCAAGGAAGCAAGTACCTAAGTCAGAGAGAATGCAAGTCAGTACATTTACAATTATGTGAGTAAGAATGAAAGTAACTACTTAACAAATGTCCTAGGTTAGGCAAGTAAGCGAGTGAGTTAGTAAATATTAACCTAAGTAAGTACATTAACAATTATCTAACAAGAAATAAGAAATTATCTAACTAAAAAAAGAAAGTAAGTAAGTAATGATTAAATAAATGATATAAGTTGGTAAGGAAGCTCATTAAGCAACTAATTTAAAAAACAAAATTTGTACATTAACAATTATCTCAGTAAAACAAGTAAGTAATAATACGTAAATAATGAAGTAATGCAACTTACAACAACTTACTTAGTGAAAAAATTACGTAAAGTAATAAATTTAATAAATCTAAGTAAGAAATAAATTAAGTACTTACCTAAATAATGACCTAAGTAGTAAGAGAAAGCAAAGTAAGTACCTAGAGTAATAAGAGAGAATGCAAGTAAGTAGATTTATAATTATGTGAGTAAGAATGTAAGTAACTACTTAACTAATGTCCTAGGTTAGGAAGTAAGCGAGTAGTTTAGTAAATAGTAACCTAAGTAAGTACATTAGCAATTATCTAAGTAAGAAAGAAAGTAAAAGTAAGTAAGTAAATAAATGAATAATCTAAGTAAAGCAACGAAGCAAAGCATGAAAGTGAAAATACAAATTTGTACATTAACAATTATCTCAGTAAGTAAAATAACGTAAAAAGTAAGTTAGTAAAGGTTGCAACTTAGTTAGAATGCAAGTAAAAGACATTAACAATTATCTAACTTAAATTAAGTAAATGTAAATTAAATTAAATTAACAAATCTAAATAAGAAATAAATAAAGTAATTACGTAAATAATGAGTAAGTAAGCAAGGAAGCAAGTACCTAAGTCAGAGAGAATGCAAAGTACAATTACTTATTAAATTATGTGAGTAAGAATGAAAGTAACTACTTAACAAATGTCCTAGGTTAAGTAAGTAAGCGAGTAAGTTAGTAAATATTAACCTAAGTAAGTAATTAACAATAATCTAAGAAAAGAAAGAAAGTAAGTAAGTACTTAAATAATGATCTAAGTTGGTAAGGAAGCGAGCAACTAATTTAAAATGCAAATTTGTACATTAACAATTATCTCAGTAACAACGTAAGTAAACGTAAATAATAAGTACGTAAATAATGACCTAAGTAAAAAGAATGCAACTTACTTAGTGAGAATGCAAGTAAGTACGTTACCAATTATCTAAGTAAAGAAATAAATTTAGTACTTACCTAAAAATAATGACCTAAGCAAAGGAAGCAAGTAGAAAGCAAGAGAGAATGCAAGTCAGTAGATTTATAAGTAAGAGTAAGAATTTAACTAAGTAATTTATAATTATAAGTAAGAATGTAAGTAACTACTAGGTAACTAGGTTAGTCCTAGGTTAGTAAAGTAAAGTAAGTAAGTTTAGTAAAGTAACCTAAGTAATTATCTAATTATCTAAGAAAGAAAGAAAGTAAGTACGTAAATAATGATCTAAGTTGGCAACGAAGCGAGCAACTAATTGAAAATACAAATTTTACATTAACAATTATCTCAGTAAGAACAAAAAAAAGTAAGTAAGTACGTAAATAATGACCTTAGTAAGCAAGGTTGCAACTTACTTAGTGAGATGCAAATAAGTAAATTAATTATCATTAAGAAAATAAATTAAGTAACGTAATTACGTAAATAAAGTAATTAAGTAAAAATGACCAAGAGAAAGTAAGCAAGGAACAATTTACCTAAGTATGTGATAAGAATGAAAGTACTTACAAATGTCCTACAATTATGTGGTTAAGAATGAAAGTTAACTACTTAACAAATGGTTAGGTAATTAAGTAAAGAAGTAAGTTAAGTAAATATTAAAGTAAAAGTAAGTATAATTAATAATTATCTAAAAAAAAAAAAGTAAATTAAGTAATTAAAAAAAATAATTAACAAAAATAACAAAAAAACTAATTTAAAATAAAAATTTGTACATTAACAATTATAAGTCAGTAACAACGTAAGTAAGTAAGTACGTAAATAATGACCTAAGTAAGCAAGAATGCAACTTACTTAGTGAGAATGCAAGTAAGTACGTTACCAATTATCTAAGTAAGAAATAAATTTAGTACTTACCTAAATAATGACCTAAGTAAGCAAGGAAGCAAGTACCTAAGTAAGAGAGAATGCAAGTCAGTAGAGAATTATGTGAGTAAGAATGTAGTTAACTATTTATAATTATGTAGAAGTAAAGTAACTTACTTAGTAAATGTCCTAACTAATGTCCTAGGTTAAGTAAGTAAGTAGTAAAGTAGTTTAAAGTAAAAGTAACCTAAGTAAGTCTAATTAGCAATAATCTAAAAAAAGAAAGAAAGAAAGTAAAACGTAAAAATAATGATCTAAGTTAACAACGAAGTAAAAGCAACTAAAAAAAATACAAATTTGTACATTAACAATTAATAAAAGTAAGTAAGTAAGTAAAGTAAATAATGATAAGTAAGCAAAGCAAGGTTTAACAACTTAATTAATGCAATTAAATTAACAATTATCTAAGTAAAAATAAATTAAGTAATTACGTAAATAATGACCTAAGTAAGCAAGGAAGCAAGTACCTAAGTCAGAGAGAATGCAAGTCAGTACACTTACAATTATGTGAGTAAGAATGAAAGTAACTACTTAACAAATGTCCTAGGTGTAGCAAGTAAGTGAGTGAGTTAGTAAATTAATTAACCTAACATTACAATACATTAACAATTATCTAACTAAGAAAGAAAGTAAGTAAGTAATTAAATAATGATCTAAGTTGGTAAGGAAGCGAGCAACTAAATTTAAAATGCAAATTTGTACATTAACAATTATCTCAGTAACAACATTAACAATTATAAACAAAGTAAGTAAGTAAGTGCAAAAGTAAGTAAATAATGACCTAAGTAAGCAAAGAATGCAACTTACTAAGTTAGTGAGAATGCAAGTAAATTACGTTACCAATTATCTAAGAAATAAAGAAATAAATTTAAGTAATTACCTAAATAAATGACCTAAGTAAGCAAGAAAGAAGCATTTACTATAAGTAAGAGAGAATGCAAGTCAGTAGATTTATAATTATGTGAGTAAGAATGTAAGTAACTACTTAACTAATGTCCTAGGTTAGCAAGTAAGCGAGTAGTTTAGTAAATAGTAACCTAAGTAAGTACATTAGCAATTATCTAAGTAAGAAAGAAAGAAAGTAAGTACGTAAATAATGATCTAAGTTGGCAACGAAGCTAAGAAAAAACAAAAAGTGAAAAAAATAACAATTTGTACATTAATTAACAATTATCAGTAAGTAAGAACGTAAGTACGTTAAATAAAACCTTAGTAAGCAAGGTTTACTAAGTGAGAATGTTGCAAAATTTATTAGTGAGAATGAAATAAATAAAATTAACAATTAACAATTATCTAAGTAAGAAATAAATTAAGTAATTACGTAAATAATGACCTAAGTAAGCAAGGAAGCAAGTACCTAAGTCAGAGAGAATGCAAGTCAGTACACTTACAATTATGTGAGTAAGAATGAAAGTAACTACTTAACAAATGTCCTAGGTTAGCAAGTAAGTTAAGTAAGTAAAATTAAGTAAATAATTAACCTAAAGTAATAATTAACAATTATCTAACTAAGAAAGAAAGAAAGTAAGTAAGTACTTAAATAATGATCTAAGTTGGTAAGGAAGCGAGCAACTAATTTAAAATGCAAATTTGTACATTAACAATTATCTCAGTAAAACGTAAGTAAGTACGTAAATAGTAAATAACGTAAATAATGACCTAAGTAAGCAAGAATGCAACTTACTTAGTTAATGAGAATGCAATTATCTAACGTTACCAAATTATCTAAATAAATTTAAATTTAGTACTTACCTAAATAATGACCTAAGAAAAGTAACCTAAAAGAAAGCAAGTAAGTAAGTAAGAGAAGAGAATGCAAGTCAGTATTATTTATAATTATGTGAGTAAGAATGTAAGTAACTTAACTAATGTTAACTAATGTCCTAGGTTAGTAAGTAAGTAAAGTAAGTTTAGTAAATAGTAACCTAAGAAGAAAAAGTAATTAGCAATGATAAGTAAAGAAAGAAAGTAAGTAAGTACGTAAATAATGATCTAAGTTGGCAAACGAAAAAAAGCAACTAATGAAAATACAAATTTGTACATTAACAATTATCTCAGTAAGAACGTAAGTAAGTACGTAAATAATGACCTTAGTAAGCAAGGTTGCAACTTACTTAGTGAGAATGCAAGTAAGTACATTAACAATTATCTAAGTAAGAAATAAATTAAATAATTACGTAAAAATTACCTAAAGCAAGGAAGCAACCTAAAGCAAGAGAAACCTAAGTCAGAAGAGAAAGTACCTTAAGTCAGAGAGAATGCAAGTAACTACTTTTATTGTACAATTATGTGAAAAGAATAAAAAGTAACTACTTAACTAATGTCCTTAGTAAGTAAGTAAGTTAAGTAGTAAAGTAAATATTAACCTAAGTAAAGTAATTAACAATTATCTAAGAAAAAAAAAAAGTAAGTAATAACTTAAATAATGATCTAAAGTTAAGAATTAACGAATTTAAACAAATTTAAAATTAACAAATTTAACAACATTAACAATTATCTCGTAAGTAACAACGTAAAGTAAGTACGTAAAAATAATGACCTAAGTAAGCAAGAATGCAACTTACTTAGTGAGAATGCAAGTAAGTACGTTACCAATTATCTAAGTAAGAAATAAATTTAGTACTTACCTAAATAATGACCTAAGTAAGCAAGGAAGCAAGTACCTAAGTAAGAGAGAATGCAAGTCAGTAGATTTATAATTATGTGAGTAAGAATGTAAGTAACTAACTAACTAATGTCCTAAGTAACTCCTTAACTAATGTAGGTTAGTTAGTTAAGTAAGTTTAGTAAGTTAGTAGTAAAATAGTAACCTAAGTAAGTACATTAGCAATTATCTAAGTAAGAAAAAAAAAGTAAAGTAAGTACGTAAATCTAATCTAAGTTTGGCAAAAAAGTGAAAATACAAATTTAACATTAAATTATCAGTAACAACGTAAGTAATTACGTAAATAATTATCTTAGTAAGTAACTTAGTAAATAAGTAAGTAGTAAATAACAACCTTAGTAAGTAAGAATGCAAAAAATTAATTAAGTGAGAATGCAATTAATTAACAATTATCTAAGTAATAAAAATAAATTAAGTAATTACGTAAATAATGACCTAAGTAAGCAAGGAAGCAAGTACCTAAAAGAAGAGAGAATGCAAGTCAGTAATTATGTAAATTATGTGAGTAAAGAATGAAAGTAACTACTTAACTAATGTCCTAGGTTAGCAAGTAAGCGAGTAAGTTAGTAAATAGTAACCTAAGTAAGTACATTATTACATTATCTAAGTAAAAAGAAAATCTAAGTAAAAGTAAAAAGAAAGTAAGTAAGTACGTAAATAATGATCTAAGTTGGCAACGAAGCGAGCAACTAAGTGAAAATACAAATTTGTACATTAACAATTATCTCAGTAACAACGTAAGTAAGTACGTAAATAATGACCTTAGTAAGCAAGGTTGCAACTTACTTAGTGAGAATGCAATTAAGTAAGTACATTAACAATTATCTAAGTAAGAAATAAATTAAGTAATTACGTAAAAATAATGACCTAAGTAAGCAAGGAAGCAAGTACCTAAGTCAGAGAGAATGCAAGTCAGTACACTTACAATTATGTGAGTAAGAATGAAAGTAACTACTTAACAAATGTCCTAGGTTAGCAAGTAAGCGAGTGAGTTAGTAAATATTAACCTAAGTAAGTACATTAACAATTATCTAACTAAGAAAGAAAGTAAGTAAGTACTTAAATAATGATCTAAGTTGGTAAGGAAGCGAGCAACTATTTAAAAAAAAAAAAATTTGTACATTAAATTTCAGTAACAACATTAACAATTATCTCAGTAACAACGTAAGTAAAGAACGTAAATAAGAACCTAAGTAAGTGCAAGAATGCAACTTACTTACTTAAGAAATAATGCAAGTAATTAGTTACCAATTATCTAAGTAAGAAATAAATTTAGTACTTACCTAAATAATGACCTAAGTAAGCAAGGAAGCAAGTACCTAAGTAAGAGAGAATGCAAGTCAGTAGATTTATAATTATGTGAGTAAGAATGTAAGTAACTACTTAACTAATGTCCTAGGTTAGCAAGTAAGCGAGTAAGTTAGTAAATAGTAACCTAAGTAAGTACATTAGCAATTATCTAAGTAAGAAAAAAAAAGTAAGTACGTAAATAATGATCTAAGTTGGCAACGAAGAAAGCAACTAAGAAAAATAAAAATTTGTACATTAACAATTATCTCAGTAACAAAGAAAGTAAGTAAGTACGTAAATAATGACCTTAGTAAGCAAGGTTGCAACTTACTTACTTTACTTAGTGAGAATGCAAGTAAGTACATTAACAATTATCTAAGTAAGAAATAAATTAAGTAATTACGTAAATAACCTAAAAGTAAGCAAGGAAGCAAGTACCTAAGTCAGAGAGAATGCAAGTCAGTTTTATTTACAATTAATTATGTGAGAAAGAAATGAAAGTAACTACTTAGGTTAATGTCCTAGGTTAGTAAAGTAAGTTGAGTGAGTTAGTAAATATTAACCTAAGTAAGTACATTAACAATTATCTAACTAAGAAAGAAAGTAAAACTTAAAAATTGGTACTTAAATAATGATAAAAAGTTTTAACAAAAAACAAATTAAAAAATTAAAAACAATTAACAATTATCTCAGTAACAACGTAAGTAAGTACGTAAATAATGACCTAAGTAAGCAAGAATGCAACTTACTTAGTGAGAATGCAAGTAAGTACGTTACCAATTATCTAAGTAAGAAATAAATTTAGTACTTACCTAAATAATGACCTAAGTAAGCAAGGAAGCAAGTACCTAAAGGAAGCAAGTACCTAAGAGAGAAGAATGCAAGTCAGTTTATTTATAATTATGTAAGAGTAAGAATGAAAGTAACTGTCTTAACTAATGTCCTAGGTTAGCAAGTAAGTAAAAGTAGTTAGTAAATAGTAACCTAAGTAAGTAACAATTATCTAATTATCTAAGTAAAAAAAAGTAAGTAAGTACGTAAATAATAATCTAAGTTAAGCAACTAAGAAAAGCAACTAATTTAAAAACAAATCAAATTTGTACATTAACAATTATCTAAGTAAGTAACAACGTAAGTAAGTACGTAAATAATGACCTAAGTAAGCAAGGTTGCAACTTACTTAGAAGAATGCAAAAGTAAGTACGTTAACAATTATCTAAGTAAAAGAAATAAATTAAGTAATTTAAATAAATAATAAGCTAAGTAAGCAAGGAAGCAAGTACCTAAGTAAGAGAGAATGCAAGTCAGTAGATTTACAATTATGTGAGTAAGAATGTAAGTAAACTTAACTAATGTCCTTAACTAACTTGTCCTAATGTCCTAGGTTAGTAAAGTAAGTTAGTAAAAGTTTAGTAAATAGTAACCTAAGTAAATACAATTATCAATTAAATCTAAAAAAGAAAGAAAGTAAGTAAGTACGTAAATAATGATCTAAGTTGGCAACGAAGCGAGCAACTAAGTGAAAATACAAATTTGTACATTAACAATTATCTCAGTAAGAACGTAAGTAAGTACGTAAATAATGACCTTAGTAAGCAAGGTTGCAACTTACTTAGTGAGAATGCAAGTAAGTACATTAACAATTATCTAAGTAAGAAATAAATTAAGTAATTACGTAAATAATGACCTAAGTAAGCAAGGAAGCAAGTACCTAAGTCAGAGAGAATGCAAGTCAGTACACTTACAATTATGTGAGTAAGAATGAAAGTAACTACTTAACAAATGTCCTAGGTTAGCAAGTAAGCGAGTGAGTTAGTAAATATTAACCTAAGTAAGTACATTAACAATTATCTAACTAAGAAAGAAAGGAAGTAAGTACTTAAATAATGATCTAAGTTGGTAAGGAAGCGAGCAACTAATTTAAAATGCAAATTTGTACATTAACAATTATCTCAGTAACAACGTAAGTAAGTACGTAAATAATGACCTAAGTAAGCAAGAATGCAACTTACTTAGTGAGAATGCAAGTAAGTACGTTACCAATTATCTAAGTAAGAAATAAATTTAGTACTTACCTAAATAATGACCTAAGTAAGCAAGGAAGCAAGTACCTAAGTAAGAGAGAATGCAAGTCAGTAGATTTATAATTATGTGAGTAAGAATGTGAAAGTAACTACTTAACTAATGTCCTAGGTTAGCAAGTAAGTAAGTAGTAAGTTAGTAAATAGTAACCTAAAGTAAGTACATTAGCAATTATCTAAGAAAGAAAAAAGTAAGTAAGTAAATAAAATAATGATCTAAGTTGGCAACGAAGCGAGCAACTAAAGTGAAAATACAAATTTTACATTAACAATTATCTCAACAAACAAGTAAGTAACGTAAAGTACGTAAATAATGAGGTTTAGTAAGCAAGTTGGTTGCAACTTACTTAGTGAGAATGCAAAGTAAATAAATTAACAATTATCTAAGTAAGAAATAAATTAAGTAATTACGTAAATAATGACCTAAGTAAGCAAGGAAGCAAGTACCTAAGTCAGAGAGAATGCAAGTCAGTACACTTACAATTATGTGAGTAAGAATGAAAGTAACTACTTAACAAATGTCCTAGGTTAGCAAGTAAGCGAGTGAGTTAGTAAATATTAACCTAAGTAAGTACATTAACAATTATCTAAGAAAGAAAAAGAAAGTAAAGTAAAGTACTTAAATAATGATCTAAGTTGGCAAGGAAGCGAGCAACTAATTTAAAATGCAAATTTGTACATTAACAATTATCTCAGTAACAACGTAAGTAAGTACGTAAATAATGACCTAAGTAAGCAAGAATGCAACTTACTTTAGTGAGAATGCAAGTAACGTTACGTTACCAATTATCTAAGTAAGAAATAAATTTAGTAATTACCTAAATAATGACCTAAGTAAGCAAGGAAGCAAGTACCTAAGTAAGAGAGAATGCAAGTCAGTAGATTTATAATTATGTGAGTAAGAATGTAAGTAACTACTTAACTAATGTCCTAGGTTAGCAAGTAAGCGAGTAGTAAGTTAGTAAATAGTAACTAAGTAAGTAAGTACATTAGCAATTATCTAAAAAGAAAAAAGTAAGTAAGTACGTAAATAATGATCTAAGCAAAAAACGAAGCGAGCAACTAAGTAAAAATACAAATTTGTACATTAACAATTATCTCAGTAACAACGTAAGTAAGTACGTAAATAATGACCTTAGTAAGCAAGGTTGCAACTTACTTAGTGAGAATGCAAATAAGTACATTAACAATTATCTAAGTAAGAAATAAATTAAGTAATTACGTAAATAATGACCTAAGTAAGCAAGGAAGCAAGTACCTAAAGTACCTAAGTCACACTTACAGAGAATGCAAGTCAGTACACTTACAATTATGTGAGTAAGAATGAAAGTAACTACTTAACAAATGTCCTAGGTTAGCAAGTAAGCGAGTGAGTTAGTAAATATTAACCTAAGTAAGTACATTAACAATTATCTAACTAAAAGAAAGAAAGTAAGTAATTAAAGTAAAGTAACTTAAATAATGATCTAAGTTGGTAAGGAAGCGAGCAACTAATTTAAAATGCAAATTTGTACATTAACAATTATCTCAGTAACAACGTAAGTAAAGTAACGTAAATAATGACCTAAGTAAGCAAGAATGCAACTTACTTAGTGAGAATGCAAGTAAGTACGTTACCAATTATCTAAGTAAGAAATAAATTTAGTACTTACCTAAATAATGACCTAAGTAAGCAAGGAAGCAAGTACCTAAGTAAGAGAGAATGCAAGTCAGTACATTTACAATTATGTGAGTAAGAATGTAAGTAACTACTTAACTAATGTCCTAGGTTAGCAAGTAAGCGAGTAGTTTAGTAAATAGTAACCTAAGTAAGTACATTAGCAATTATTAAGCAATTATCTAAGTAAATAAGAAAGAAAGTAAAAGAAAGTAAATAAAGTACGTAAATAATGATCTAAGTTGGCAACGAAGCGAGCAACTAAGTGAAAATACAAATTTGTACATTAACAATTATCTCAGTAACAACGTAAGTAAGTACGTAAATAATGACCTTAGTAAGCAAGGTTGCAACTTACTTAGTTAGTGAGAATGCAAGTAAGTACGTTAACAATTATCTAAGTAAGAAATAAATTAAGTAATTACGTAAATAATGACCTAAGTAAGCAAGGAAGCAAGTACCTAAGTCAGAGAGAATGCAAGTCAGTAGATTTACAATTATGTGAGTAAGAATGTAAGTAACTACTTAACTAATGTCCTAGGTTAGCAAGTAAGCGAGTAAGTTAGTAAATAGTAACCTAAGTAAGTACATTAGCAATTATCTAAGTAAGAAAGAAAAAGTAAGTAACGTAAATAATGATCTAAGTTGGCAAACGAAGCGAGCAACTAATTGAAAATACAAATTTGTACATTAACAATTATCTCAGTTAACAATTATCTCAGTAACAACGTAAGTAAGTACGTAAATAATGACCTTAGTAAGCAAGGTTGCAACTTACTTAGTGAGAATGCAAGTAAGTACATTAACAATTATCTAAGTAAGAAATAAATTAAGTAATTACGTAAATAATGACCTAAGTAAGCAAGGAAGCAAGTACCTAAGTCAGAGAGAATGCAAGTCAGTACATTTACAATTATGTGAGTAAGAATGTAAGTAACTACTTAACTAATGTCCTAGGTTAGCAAGTAAGCGAGTAAGTTAGTAAATAGTAACCTAAGTAAGTACATTAGCAATTATCTAAGTAAGAAAGAAAGTAAGTAAGTACGTAAATAATGATCTAAGTTGGCAACGAAGCGAGCAACTAAGTGAAAATACAAATTTGTACATTAACAATTATCTCAGTAACAACGTAAGTAAGTACGTAAATAATGACCTTAGTAAGCAAGGTTGCAACTTACTTAGTGAGAATGCAAGTAAGTACATTAACAATTATCTAAGTAAGAAATAAATTAAGTAATTACGTAAATAATGACCTAAGTAAGCAAGGAAGCAAGTACCTAAGTCAGAGAGAATGCAAGTCAGTACACTTACAATTATGTGAGTAAGAATGAAAGTAACTACTTAACAAATGTCCTAGGTTAGCAAGTAAGCGAGTGAGTTAGTAAATATTAACCTAAGTAAGTACATTAACAATTATCTAACTAAGAAAGAAAGGAAGTAAGTACTTAAATAATGATCTAAGTTGGTAAGGAAGCGAGCAACTAATTTAAAATGCAAATTTGTACATTAACAATTATCTCAGTAACAACGTAAGTAAGTACGTAAATAATGACCTAAGTAAGCAAGAATGCAACTTACTTAGTGAGAATGCAAGTAAGTACGTTACCAATTATCTAAGTAAGAAATAAATTTAGTACTTACCTAAATAATGACCTAAGTAAGCAAGGAAGCAAGTACCTAAGTAAGAGAGAATGCAAGTCAGTAGATTTATAATTATGTGAGTAAGAATGTAAGTAACTACTTAACTAATGTCCTAGGTTAGCAAGTAAGCGAGTAAGTTAGTAAATAGTAACCTAAGTAAGTACATTAGCAATTATCTAAGTAACAAAGAAAGTAAGTAAGTACGTAAATAATGATCTAAGTTGGCAACGAAGCGAGCAACTAAGTGAAAATACAAATTTGTACATTAACAATTATCTCAGTAAGAACGTAAGTAAGTACGTAAATAATGACCTTAGTAAGCAAGGTTGCAACTTACTTAGTGAGAATGCAAGTAAGTACATTAACAATTATCTAAGTAAGAAATAAATTAAGTAATTACGTAAATAATGACCTAAGTAAGCAAGGAAGCAAGTACCTAAGTCAGAGAGAATGCAAGTCAGTACACTTACAATTATGTGAGTAAGAATGAAAGTAACTACTTAACAAATGTCCTAGGTTAGCAAGTAAGCGAGTGAGTTAGTAAATATTAACCTAAGTAAGTACATTAACAATTATCTAACTAAGAAAGAAAGGAAGTAAGTACTTAAATAATGATCTAAGTTGGTAAGGAAGCGAGCAACTAATTTAAAATGCAAATTTGTACATTAACAATTATCTCAGTAACAACGTAAGTAAGTACGTAAATAATGACCTAAGTAAGCAAGAATGCAACTTACTTAGTGAGAATGCAAGTAAGTACGTTACCAATTATCTAAGTAAGAAATAAATTTAGTACTTACCTAAATAATGACCTAAGTAAGCAAGGAAGCAAGTACCTAAGTAAGAGAGAATGCAAGTCAGTAGATTTATAATTATGTGAGTAAGAATGTAAGTAACTACTTAACTAATGTCCTAGGTTAGGAAGTAAGCGAGTAGTTTAGTAAATAGTAACCTAAGTAAGTACATTAGCAATTATCTAAGTAAGAAAGAAAGAAAGTAAGTACGTAAATAATGATCTAAGTTGGCAACGAAGCGAGCAACTAAGTGAAAATACAAATTTGTACATTAACGATTATCTCAGTAACAACGTAAGTAAGTACGTAAATAATGACCTTAGTAAGCAAGGTTGCAACTTACTTAGTGAGAATGCAAGTAAGTACATTAACAATTATCTAAGTAAGAAATAAATTAAGTAATTACGTAAATAATGACCTAAGTAAGCAAGGAAGCAAGTACCTAAGTCAGAGAGAATGCAAGTCAGTACACTTACAATTATGTGAGTAAGAATGAAAGTAACTACTTAACAAATGTCCTAGGTTAGCAAGTAAGCGAGTGAGTTAGTAAATATTAACCTAAGTAAGTACATTAACAATTATCTAACTAAGAAAGAAAGGAAGTAAGTACTTAAATAATGATCTAAGTTGGTAAGGAAGCGAGCAACTAATTTAAAATGCAAATTTGTACATTAACAATTATCTCAGTAACAACGTAAGTAAGTACGTAAATAATGACCTAAGTAAGCAAGAATGCAACTTACTTAGTGAGAATGCAAGTAAGTACGTTACCAATTATCTAAGTAAGAAATAAATTTAGTACTTACCTAAATAATGACCTAAGTAAGCAAGGAAGCAAGTACCTAAGTAAGAGAGAATGCAAGTCAGTAGATTTATAATTATGTGAGTAAGAATGTAAGTAACTACTTAACTAATGTCCTAGGTTAGCAAGTAAGCGAGTAGTTTAGTAAATAGTAACCTAAGTAAGTACATTAGCAATTATCTAAGTAAGAAAGAAAGTAAGTAAGTACGTAAATAATGATCTAAGTTGGCAACGAAGCGAGCAACTAAGTGAAAATACAAATTTGTACATTAACAATTATCTCAGTAACAACGTAAGTAAGTACGTAAATAATGACCTTAGTAAGCAAGGTTGCAACTTACTTAGTGAGAATGCAAGTAAGTACGTTACCAATTATCTAAGTAAGAAATAAATTAGTAATTACGTAAATAATGAC
>CM022677.1:3405924-3415924 GCA_012295275.1 Chrysomallon squamiferum
AATAAATTATAGAAAAAAAGATAGAAAAATAATAAAATGTCATAAAATAAAATATTACTGAAATAGTAACAAGACCTGAAGATGAAGAAATAATAAAATTAGAGATCAAACTGAAAAAAGTTTAAAATAAAAAAGATAAATAAAACATCATGATGATGATTATTGATACCAAATTTAAATAATACTAATACTAATCATAATATTAATAACAGTAATAATAATAATAATAATAATAATGCTGACAATGATAATAATAATAATTAAAAATTATAAGGTAATCTGCGTTCTTCTTTAAGTTTGATAACAACAGCCAGAACAACCACTCTATTAAAAGGCTAATGACAGTCAGTTTAAGAAACAACAATGTAAACAAATGTCCAGTATCTCTGCTAAGAATTCAGTTAATGTCATTATGAGCGGAAAACATGTAAAAACTTAGATACTATACCATGCAGAAGTTGGCTCCTACATTTCACTTTCCATCCAAAGACAATTATTTTTGTTTTCTCTTATTATTTTTCAAGTTACAAACTTGTTCAAGTACCTTTGTATCCTGTTATCATTTAGAGTTACTTCCCCTAGACCGTCAATCAAAGAATTTCAAAATTTCGAGGTCAGCATATTTTGTACAATATCCGACAACCCAAACGACTGAAAGTGTGCTTCCGGTCTTTTATTTGTTTCATTTTATTTGTTGAAATTAATGTGAAATAAAGGCGTATAATGTATACAAAAAAATTAATTACGCGAATTTTATTTTAGGACTGGCGTATATTATGTATCTTAGAAAGCTGTAATCAGTATGAGTCTTAGTAAAACGTATGTACAGGGCTTCAAGTTATGAACATGTGGACTGTAAAATTAAGTCTATTTTATATCCTCAGCACCCATCAGAGGCTTAGCCAGGTTTGAAAGTTAAGGAGAGAAAACACGCACCGAGTATGTTTTAAACACGTTATACATCTTTATTTTGTAAAAAATAATAAAATAATAATAATAATAATAATAATAATAATAATAATAAAAAGCAAATAAAAAAATACATAATAAAAATATCCGTGTTTTTATATACTTTTTAATTAGTTTAATTTTAATTGTAAAATGAAAAAACGAAGCAATATCTAAACTGTATGAAGCAACAACAAGAGTCTGTCTAGGCTTCATTCCATCAATATTATTAACATATCATAATCCACATCGGTACCCGATTATCTTTCATTGGAGAGCAAGGTAACCCAGTCTATATTTGCTTTCTATAATAAATTAAAACAAAATGAAATATATAAGAAATATCAAGGGGCGCGTCTGTCGCAGGGGTAGAGTAATAGCACGGACTTCGATGAGTCGTAGTCAAGTTGTGAATATATAGCGTTAGCGTTAGGGTTATGGTTCGGGTTAGGGTTAGGATTAGCGTTAGCGTTAGGGTTAGGGTTAGGGTTAGGGTTAGGGTTAGCGTTAGGGTTAGGGTTATGGTTCGGGTTAGGGTTAGGGTTAGGGTTAGGGTTAGGTTAGGGTTAGGGTTAGGGTTAGGGTTAGGGTTTAGGTTTATTATAATTTATTACGATTCTTATAACAAGGTTAGTACTCTAGTGTTGGCATTCGAATTAAGTTTACCAACTTCGTTAGGGTTATGTTTAGAGTTAGGGGTACAGTCTCGCTTAAGGTTCTTTTTTTTGTTTTAATTCTTTCGTTTTTCTTTTTTGGCAAATGTACAGTTTACAAAACATAAATATACAAAATATAAATACAAGGAACAAAAACAAAAAATACTCACAGTACGTATAAAACGTATAACACATAGGGAATTTCACAACAGAGCTCTTTTTTATCTAATTGATATATCTGCATGGTTTATTAAATGTATACATTTAAAAAACAACTATAAGTTAAAACAAAATAAAATAAAACTGAAAAAATGACTTCTAGAACCGCAACAAAGATGCACCACGTTTTAATACGATTGTATTTGTAATATATATATATATTTTTGTTATCATATACTAATTTTTTACCATGGCTAGAAAACGAGGAAATGATACTGAAAGTGTTAGCTACACGAGCATTATATATATATATATATATATAATATATCGTTTTGTTATTAAAATTAAATGATTAAATATTTTTTGTCCTGATTTTGTACACCAAATATTATCTTTCTATCGTTCATAATTGTACAGAATCCAATAACATCAAAAATCCAAGATTCCAAAAAGGTCACTTTGGAACATTTTACAAAAAGGTGCATGATCGTTTCCTCGTGTTCTTTACAGCTTGTTTGAAGCTTGTTGCCAACGGTGAACAAATCATGAATGTGCTAGGAGACTTGTTACCATTGAGAAAGTAAAACATTACTCAGTAAGGAAACATTATTATTATCATTTCTATTTTTTGTTATGTTCACTTTTATTAGCTGATGCCCAACGCAATCTCTTTTTCTAAAATCTTATATCTAGTACAAATTAATGCCATTGTTTCAGACATAAGATTGTGAACTGGAAATCTGAAACTTACTATAATTGTTCTGTGATACAATATAATTATAAACATCAGGTCTGATCAGGTCAACGTCACATGGTCCAACCACAACTGATGTTCCAAACGGAATCCAGTCTAATCCTGCAGGAGGAAGGGGCAGCAGGCGCACGTTTCCATCTTGATAGATAACAAGTGTCTCACTGTAACCCTCTGACCAAGCAACTGGAAGAATTATTTTAAAATAGTCTACTTTTCTATAAAGCTTGTCAGTATTTTTTACATATACTTTCATGGTTTCCGGATTTCTGCACCAAAAGTCTACATCAACACCTGTAACAGTGAACTCGTTACTGGTGTATATAGGAAAATATTGTTCAGGTTTCATAGGTTTTCTTGCCAATTTTATTTCTTCCATACAAATGGAAAATACATCCTGTGTGGATAATGAAATTTTGATCAGATTTACGTTGTGTTCGATCAAAGAAAAGTTTGGGATTTGCCACTCGACATCAGTTTTCCCGGGTTGTAAACCAGCTTCTTTGAGCGCAATTAAATGTTTGTTTCTGTCTCTGTATGAAACCTGTAATTTTACAAATGAGGTCACTGGTTTGATTTTTAGACTGAAGATTTACCCAATATCAGCATCTATGTAACCTTCTGATCTTCCTTTTAACATGAATCGAATTTCAGTTACGGCTATTTTCGATGTATTAGGTCCTGGATACACTTTCAAAGTTGCCGAATTTGAAAATAAAAGATTATTTGTTTTGTTTTGTTCAGACAGAGGTGGGTAAAACTCCAGTAGAGAGGAGACAAAGCAACACAGTCAGTTCTTTGTTTTCCTACAGCTGCTGTTGATATATCTATGATTAATTTTGCTCGTGCATGTCCAAATCAGGAAGACATTGATTCTCAGACAACTGGCTGTGCTTACCCAGCTGTGAACATCTTCTGGAATTTATTTGGTAAAATGTCTTTGGTAAGCTTGCATTTATAAATAAAACTAAACTGTAAAGGAAATTCTGCAACATTATTACAGCAATTGTATTGGTTGTTTTAATTATAAAGAAAAATATTGTTTGTGTTTCTTTTTAATTTTTATTATTACTTTTTTTTTAATGAATAAAGTATAGTTTTGGATTAAGCTGATGAAAAAAGCTTTATCTATCTATTTATCTATCTATCTATCTATCTATCTATCTATCTATACATAATAATAATCAATATTAAAACAGATTTTGCAATCAACAATATAAAATATTATCATGTGAAACTTTAAAATAATTTTGAAATTTGAATTGTGAACTTTACTTGAACACCTGTGTTTTCTGTTAATTATCAATCTTATGTTAGTTAAAAAATAAACTGATAATAATCATTATATTTTTACTTCTGTTTATATTGTATATTATATTAATGTTTATATTATACTTTTATTTCTTTATAAGAACTTGACACCAGTTATTACAACAGTTAGTGATGGTTGTACAACTTCTCAAGTTAAAACAGTTGCCAGGCTGACTATGAATTATTTAACTGTACAAGGAAAAGTTAATGTCACAACACCCTTGACTCATCCATCTTTTAACAATGGTTTCTATGACAAGTTTATTTGTAACTTTCCAGGTAAATATCCTAAATAATCACTACATTCAACAGCTATTAAATCTTTATTTATTTGTTTGTTTATTTATTTATTTATTTGTTTATTTGATATTATTATTATTATTATTTATTATTATTATTATTATTATTATTAATTTTGTTGTTGCATTTTCCTTTGTTTTTGTTTTAAATATATTTTTCTTATTTATTTATATTCTGGTTCATCACCTGATATATAAATATAATATTTTCTTTATAGCAAAATATTTTTATTTATTTCTTTTAGTTTTATTTTTGTTCTTATAGCTTTGTCACTAATTGTTTGCAATTCTTGTTTACTGCTCCCAGATTCTTTTTTCTTCAGCAAACATAAATCTATATCATTTTACTGCCCTTGTTTTCTGCCATCCACCATCACCCATCACTTGCACTAGAAGCTTTCTTACAATAATTATTATTTTCTAAAACTTTATAACATATTAATATACAGGGTAGACTGAAATAATAATAATGATAATGATTATGATAATGATCATGATCATGATACATGATACAAAACAAATCACTATATGGTAAAACTATCATTAGTCTCTATGTTTGGTAAATAATAGTGAATTATATTTTAAGATAAGTGAGTCATACATTTATTTACAACAGTACAAGTAAAAGAGGTGACACTATTAAACATCAGTTCACAGAAAGATAAAATACAACTCAGAGAAGGTTTTGTCTCACGTCACCTAGCAACCCAGTCTCGTCTGTTTACTGGTACAAGAATAATCAACAGATAAACACAGGAATCACCAACATAAATATCACATCAGGTGACCTGACTGTAAGAAAGAGTTCTGTGTCACTGACACTGACTGAGTCAGATGATGGACACAGTGTTTACTGCAAGGCAGGGGTTCCTGGACAAACTCTTGTGACATCCAACACTGGAATACTTGATGTGTCGTGTAAGACTTTTAACATTAGACATTTTAAAAATGTTTAAATAACTAAATAATTTCTAAATTATCTTTTTACTTTTATTTGTATAAAAATATAAAATTTAACTTACATTGTTAATACATATTTAACACGGTGATCAATTTATTATTATTAAAATCATCTTTAAGTAAATTTCTTTCTGCTTCTTTTCCTGATACAGTTTTCAGAAATATCAGTTACAATTCTAAATATTTCACTATTTGATTAAATTTTACAGATCACAGAATGGTGTCATTGTCAGTTTTACAAATGGACACATTTTAGTCGAAGGGCGACCTTTGACCTTGACCTGTAGAACACTGACACCTGTTAAACCAGATGTGGATTTCACCTGGAAGTTTAAAGATGGAACACATATAAATGGAACAAGGGGAGATAAACACGGTTCATCAGGAAATACTTGGTTTCAAATACTGACACTGACACCCAGAAGAGTACAGAATGGGAAGACAATCCAGTGTACTGTGCAGAACACACATACACAGACTGAGTCTACAGGAGAGAAGTTTCTGGATGTAAAATGTAAGTTTATAAGAAATTAGACTTTGAGATAATACATATTTATTTTTATAATGATTTTTTTCTTGACTTTTTTTAAGACTTATAAATATTTCTGATATCAGATCCATCGAGTTCATTTCCAGTTGTTTCAGGAACAATATTTCCTGTGTTTGATGGTGAGACTGTCACACTGAACTGTTTTACAACTGGTGGAAACCCAAAACCAAATCTGAAGTGGACATGTTATAGTCCTGTAAACTGCTCTGACAGAGAACATGTACAATATCTTTCATGGCTAACAGGACTCAGAATAACAAAGTGTGTGAGTGTGTTTCTAGTTGGAAGTATGGTGACTACAATGAGAGGAAAAGCAGAAACATGACTGTTCACTGTAAGTACTTTTTATATTGTTTATAATTTATACACATATCAACATAGTTTAGTGGGTAGATTCAGAATTAACATGTACAAATATTACAATGCTTCTGTTATCACATCAAATATATTTTTGTTTCTGTAAATTTTATTCATGTTTACCAAATTAGTGAGGCTTTTAAATTATACATGACTAACATAATCAATTCACTAAATTTATTTTATTTATATATAATTTATGTTAGATAAACATGATTAATTTCCACTATTCCCTCTTTCTTATCAATGCTAGTAATCAATGTTTAATTATAGTTAACAATGCAGATCTAACAGTAACAGTGACTTGTCATTATTAGATTGGTAATTCCTTTGTAAAATCACCCAGTTGGCTTTACTGCACTACTTACGAATTTGCTGTAAGTTAGCAGGTCTGTTTGTTGTGAGTGGGAAATTAATTAAAAGCCTCAATATTTTAGAAAATACCACAGTTTGGATAAGGAGAACAGGTTAGACCCTTGTTTCTCTGGAATAAATGTAAATAATTACTTTTAATAGGAATGGATAAATGTGTTTGTCTTGTATTCAATTTACATCTCAAAAGAAAATAATGATAATATCTTCACACAATTACATATAAAACAATATGTACATGTTTTACTGCTTATTTAAATGAAAAAAACAAACAAATAAAAAACGAAAAAATAGAAATAAATAAAATAAAATAAAATAATAATAAAACATGCTTACACCAATTAAAATGAGAATATTTTAAATAGATCCTCCAAGCAGACCAACACTTTCATCAGATCCTGAACAGCCGTGGCTAGAAAACACAGGAGGCTCTTTGATTTGTTCTTTACCTGACAGTGGTAAAGGAAATCCAGCAGCTCAGTTTTACTGGATTAGAAATGGATCTGATGTACAACACACAGGATCTAATTTGTCACTGACACCTACAAAGGAAGACATCATGGCAGAACCAGTTCAGTCTACTCTGCATCAGGATTTTTAAAATCTGTTGTTCTAAAGTAAATTTAGTTCTGTATATTATTTCTACACTGCTAATATTAATATTCTAACATCCACTATGAAATGCAGGTGTTTTTTTTTTTTCCACACCACATTTACCACTTTATTTTCTGTTACATGAATGATTAACTGTATACCAAAGCCTGCATTGATATTTTCCATGTTACAGATTACTTTTGTTATCAACAGTGTTTGTGAGTAAAATATTTTTCAGTCAGAATCATAATAAAATAACAACTGAATTCAAAAATTCAGTTAAAAACAAAAATATATTTTGATGTTTTAATTAACTGGTACATAAGTGTTTAACATTATTATTATTATTGTATTGCAGCAACACCAACGGTTACTATGGAGACCAAGGCAAACAGTATCCTGGGAGTTGAGATTGGGAAACCTATCAGACTAATCAAATCTGTGTTTTCCAAACCAAACTTCACAATATTTGCTTGGAGTAACTTGGAGTAATTTTTCTGAAGTTGACATTGGAATGTACAAACTGACTGTCTGTAATGAAGTTGGATGTTCTGTTTTCTGTGAACCTAACTGGAGCAGGTCCACCTCTTCCTCCTAAAGAGTTCCAACAAGAAAGAGAATCAACATCAGACACAGTGTTCTTGTCATGGCTACCTAACTACCCAGGTGGTAATTTCAAACAAAGATTTATACTGCAGAACAAAGTACAAAGTGACTCTAACTGGATTACTGCTTGGCAAAGTAAATGGTTTAATGACTCAAAACAAGGACAGCAAATGTTTTATAACATCACCAGACTGAAAGACAAAACAGTTTATGATGTGAGAATTTCGGCTGAAAACATGAGAACTTCAGACAATAGAAGTGATTATGTCACCATTCAAACAATTACAAAAGGTTAACTAGCGTCTTCTATTAATATCATCAATTTTTGTGCTGTTATTTCCTTTCACTTTATTGATTTATTTTATTTATTTTGTATTTTATTATTATTTTATTTTTATTTATTTATTAATTAATTAATTAATTTAATTTTTTTTTTGTAAAACTTTTCAGAGCATTCAAATGAAGGAAAAAAAGTAAAATACTTGAAAATCAGTGCAATTGCTGTCAAAATGTTTGTGAAGTTCTTGGATTCTTGGATGTATATATGAAGTATATAACTATAAATGTTAATAATTAAAAGATAAGAAAAATAATGATTTAAAAAATAGGAAATAAATAACTTTCATATTTTTGCTTTAGTTCAGAATAAGGAGTGGAAAGCTGACTACTTCATATTTGGCATTCTAATGCTAACTGAATTTGTATATTTTATGATAGAATCTTTCGTTAGAATTTTTTTTTTTTTTTTTTTTTTTTTTTTTTTTTTAAATTAAGAGATATTTCTTACTTAATTTTATTCCCTTCTCAAGAGGTGAAGAAGCATTAAAAGTTTCAATTTTTTTTATCATAGTTTTATAATAAGCATCTTTTTATTATATCTGTTTCTATTTACTACACATTTAAAAGAACAAATTGTTATTATGTTTGTTATTTATCTATTACAGCTTCAGAAGAACAGAGTGGTTCTAGTTCTCTGCTTGGTGCAGCTGTAGGAGGAGCTGTTGGTTCTGTGACTGTCATTGTTGTCATAGTGATGCTGATTGTGTTACTTAGAAGTGGAATATTACCTGGATTGTCCACTAAAAAAAAGTAATTTTTCAGCTTGTAAGAAATATATTTATTGAAAACAGGAAATTTTTAAAAAGTGTATGTATTTATTATATTTGTTGTCAGTGAACTTGAATAATCAAGGAAGCAAAAATATAAACAAAGGGATCACTTTGAAGTTCATTGTGAATTTCTTTATTAATTTGACATCACTGACTTGTGACTTGTGACTAGCCCTTTGTTATCATATGGCTTATATTGTGCATCATATTAGTACAGCTTATGTAGCTGCGTATGATTAATTCTTTCAAACAGTTCATGCCATTCAAATTTAAGTATGTTAAGAAAAATAATGTTTGAGAATACTTCTATCTTACTAAAGTCCTGAAAGGAATGTGCCTTATAACTGAGCATATTTTAATTTTTCCTTTGTGTTGACAGCATTATATATTTTTTAATTTTCTATTTCAGTGAGCTAATTTTTGTATAAAATAATTCATTTGTCATTTCACATAATTCAAAACCACCCACCCAAAACGCAAACATTTAACCAAATAAGTTTTATTTGATGTATAATAAAGACAAATAGTTATATAACAAAAAGTTATTTGGAATAATTAGTGATTGTTTGAATATTAATATAGAAATTTGTTAGTTTATTAATCTTGAATCACTGTTTAGAGAAATCCCTTTTTTTAATTTTAAGTTTTTTAATTTTTCATTTATTTATTTATTTTTTTTATGAAAAAATATTTATTATTGCTTATATATTTTTTTCTACTAATTTTTACATTTCAGCCAAGGGTGATGAAAATGCTTTGAGAGTATTTTCCTTATTATTATTATTATTATTATTATTAGTAGTAGTAGTAGTAGTAGTAGTAGTAGTAAAAGGAGATGAGTAAAAAAGAAAAGGGAAAAAAATAATCCTAATCTGTTGTTAATTCCCTTGTTATTTTGTTCTATTGCATTCTGTAGATGACTATAATAGGCAATTTTAATGTTTGTATTTCAATAGTGATTATTTATATGCCACTGTAAATTCTTTTTATCCTTGTGAGAAACATAGTTAAAGTTTGTTATTTATTAACAGCTCTCATTGGAACAATCTTCATTCAGGTATACCAGATATGCTTTTAGTTTTGATTATCATATTTATTAAATATGCTTGGGTCACGTACAAGGAAACATTTACATGCAGATAATGTGACACAAACAGATAGCCTGGATTCCGCCTAATTATTCATTTAAAACTCCAACAAATTCCGGAATTAAACAAAATATAGAACTTGAAAAACGAGAAATCATATTCACAAATGAAAACTTACATACTTTTAATTTGAAACATTAATATTATGATAATTTAAAATGAAATTCTATATGCTGTACA
>CM022677.1:3420924-3438424 GCA_012295275.1 Chrysomallon squamiferum
AGCAGCATGGAGATGGCTACAGACAGTTTCAGCATGAATTCTAGTGCCTGAGGTTTGCTGCAAAGTATGAGCTAAACATGGAACTTTTTTGAAGCTATGACATAGATATGACATGACTGAATACCTGTCTTTCCTTGGAGTAGTTAATCGCAGTCTATTAGAACGAGGTTGATTTAGCATTTGCCCAGTTTAGTGTATGTGTTGTCGGAGTTGCGATGTGGTACTGTCATGTACACGAAAGTACTGAGAGACATCGTGTCCACGTTGACCAGCATTAAGCCGTCCCATTGCTTCATGACTTTCAGTTAAGCTTGGACATTATAACAGGATAAAGTTTTCCTTTCGTTTTTGGATAATGTTGGTTGAGTGCATCTAAACGTGATTTCAGTGCTTCTGTACTGCACACACGTCTGTGACAGCATGTGGAGTAGGCATAGCGGTGTGTGATATGACAAATGTTGTTCTTTTCATTAACGAAAGCGACAGGGCATTCCCAACTAACATATTACTAACTTTTATAACTATTTTAATTTATTTGGTTAAGTAACAGTATATATAAATATATATATATATATATATATATATTTTGATTAAAAAAAGTTTAACAAGTTTTTGTAAATGACTGTTGCTTCCAAATAAATTAAAATATATATATACATGTATTAAGCTGATGCCATTATGATTATTTCATCTGTACTGTGTTTGTTACTTTTATTTCTTTTGCTGGCAGACAAATACTAATGCAGAATGTGTATTACCAGATAATCCCACAGTTCAGTTTTGTTTTAACTGAAATTTACAAAATTAACAGCCCCTGAAAAATATAATTATTAAAAATATCAAATAATTGTGAAGGTGAAACTGATCTGATTCAAAACAAATTATTGTTTTTTTTTTTTTTTTGGGGGGTTATTCTGATTCATGATAAACTTCTGAAATGAAAATGCAATATATTTATGTCTTAAATAACTGATTTGTACAGATCTTGTGTGAAAATATCCGTTATTATTTTCAGCAGATAAGATAGAAGTATTCATTATATAAGTTCATGAAACGAGGATGAAATTATATGTCGTCTTATAGATAAATAAATAATCAAATATCTTTTACAAAAGTGACAAACACTTCAGTAAACTCTGATATTTATTTTTTAACATTACTTCATGTTGTATCTATGTTATTCTCAATCATTTTAACAGGTGATTCAAATTTGATATTTGTGGCCAAAGTGAGCTGAACCACCAGTCTTCAGACCGACATATCTCAGTAAACAGCAGTCTGTTACAGTTGATGGAAAGGTAATTCCTTACCAAATCCAAATTCGTGATTACTTTTAGCATTGTAGGTCAAATGTTCATAACCTTACTCTTCATAAGTAAGCTCTAGCTTCCTTTTTTAAAGTTTCTGTCGGAACAGCAATTGTTTTTTTCTTTTAACTTTTTTTTTTTTTTACTAAAAAATAGACACGGATTTCAGCTTTATTAGCTTTTCATTTGCAAACAAGATATAAACATGAATAGGACTTTTCTGTTAAAATTTGAAATGTACTTTCATTGCTTGTGTTTCTTCATCAGTTTCTTCTCAAGATTCTTTTCAGTAAGTTTAATTAGGTATTCACAGCATACCTGGTCACATAATAGATTAGTTGTACAAACAACTTTTTGGTAAATATCCAAATCTGACCAGTATTTTAAAACATCCACAATATTCTTCAACAGCCCTTCAAGGACAGTGTATTATAAATATCTATCTTCTGTTTTCTATAACATTAAAGGTTTTGAACCACTATGTAGATTTTGAATTTTCTTTGTTAATGGTACATGGATATCAACATATAATGGTGAAAGATTTTCACACAGTCAGTGAAATCTTCGAGCAATAAACCCTGTCTGAATATTTTGTGAAACTCAAAATCTGAAAATAAATATTTTACCCTGTGCCACTTCACCACCTGTTGTTTTGTTGTACAGCCCTATTACTAATATTAAGGTTAACAATGCTTTCCATATTACTAATAAAAATAATAAATCAAATTAAAATCCTTGTTTTCTTCCATTTGGAAGTATATGTTTTATAATGGTAAAAATTATTAATGATTAATTCACAGGATTTCTGTATTTATTGTTTTATTTTCATTTTCAAGTTCCTTCGCAAAAATGTTTCTATAACAACTGGATCAACTGCAGTAAAGCCAGCAATTCTTACACAGATGACCTGTTCAACCGAACCTTGCCATCCAGAAGCTGTAATCACATGGAGTTTAAATGGTTCAAAGATAACAGACGGTATTATCAGCTCCACTGAGACAAGTGCTGACTCTGGTATTGTAACAAGGAGCAGTTTCAATGAAAAATTTAATACATATGATAATGGGAAAAGTTTGGTTTCTTCAGTTACTAATGGCGATGGTTACTAGTTACATTCTGTTTCTGTCTTATATCAACATTATTACAAAACATTCACGTCTAATAATTGTTAATAATAAAATATTACACATTTGGTGAACACAGTATATTGCAATCTCTCTCTCTCATGTACTTTTAAAATAACAAACCCAACATACAGAAAGGAGAACATTTTAACAACTTTAAGAATGTTTTATATAATAAATCATTAACAAATGTAACTATTTTAAAGATAAAAAATTCACTTAAAATAATAGAAGAAAAAAGTGAAAGCGTTATTGTCAGTGTTGAAATTGGAAACATTCAGTATATGTATAATTAAGACGTGTACATAGAGCATGGATATTAAAGCATTTCACACATAATTTCTATAATATTACGAAATGTACTCGCACCCAGAATTAATATGGAACAATAGTGGATTTTTTGGAATGTTACAGATCGTTTTACCAAAAAACCAAAATAAAAAATTATGTTTTTTATCTTTATTTGACCATAAGCTCTGGTTGATAACCGTCTCCAATTTTTTAGCAGAAATAATAATAATAAATAAATAGATACCTAACTAAATAAATAATAACCTTTGAAATTCATGTATTGAATCATTGTATTATTTAAAAAATTAGTCTCATAATACAGATGAGTTTATTTTAGCCGTTTTAACGCGAATAGCGAAAACCTGGCAGCTTAGCAAGGCACGCCATGCTGTACGAGTGCGTGAAAGAACATAACATACCAAGTTAGGCACACTTCAAAATTCAGAGTCTTTTTAATGACATCTTCAAAATTTACATTTGAACAGACTAAATTCAAACATGGAAAGGCTTCAGTTAAAATAAATAAAGTAGAAATAACACCACAGTTGAAATTTGAAACTGTTTAAATATGGAACAAAAAAAAAAAAATTACATTAAAGCACTTAACAATGAGTTTCAATAATTTTATAAATATTTAAACACTTTAATAACTGTAAGAATACTAATAACCAACGTCAACACTTTTCTTTTAAAAATTTCTTCTTTTCTGAAATGCTTTGAAAGGTACTGAAAATATACCAGCATTCTAACTGATCACTTACTTCTGATCTGTAATTCTAACAAGAATTTGGCAGATGTATACTAATTCACTATTTATTTACAAATGATAAAAAGAAACTCGTAATTATTACGTAACTAATAATTATAATCTGCTTAACAAACATTCTATTACCGCCAGAAAAAAAGTTTTAAATTCTATCCAATTATTCTAAAAATAACTGTCAAAATATTATAAGATCAGTCTTTCACTCTAAATAAAATATTGCATTTACTTACAAATTAAATTCTAGAACCATACATATGTAATATATTTCATTTAGGGATGTATAACTAGAAAAAATTAAAAAAAAAAAAAAAAAAAATACAATCAGATTAAGACATATATAAATATTCAAAGTAAGTTATAATACTAATAATAATAAAAAAAAAAAAAAAAAAAAAAAAATAATAATAATAATAATAATAATAATAATAATAATAATAATAATAATAATATTGAGGATAAAACCCAAAGAAAGAAACAAGAATATAATTTAGATCGTTGTCAGTATTTTATACATCTCATATCTCAGTGTTTATCTATCTCTGAGGAGTCTGTAGATCTACAGCAAACCAGTGATGACTAAAGTGTTGACAAACCTGAAGAAAGATAAAATAAAGATGAAACAAACATGATAAACAAAGAATTATTACACACACGGAAATAGATAAGCACAGAGAAAGGCACACACATAAAAAAAGACAACATATATAGATAGACATCATTACATCCACTGATACAGGCACATATTTACATGTACATATAGATAATACATATATACGTACATACACAAATACTAGAAAAGAAGACGGTCCGACAGAATAGTAGATATACAGAATCACAGATACAAACAGACTGAGCGATACTAGACATAGGTACAGATGATACATGCAGATATACTGAGAGGAAAGCTGATAAAATTAATATTACAATAAAATAACAAATAAAAAGAAAATAGTTACAAGATTACTTACATGATTATTACATAAATCATTGAAGAAAATATGGAATCGCTTCCGTTTATTTGATCTAAAATAAATAAATAAATAAATAAATAATCTTTTAATTACTACCAAATATCTGGCAGCAGACATACACTCATATCTTTCAAGCTCTTATATCCGTTCGTAATGACCTTCAAAAATTCAGTTGCTGACAGCAGTAAAAACCTGTTTCTCAAAGTGTTTTTGCGGTCCTAGAGTATTGACTTAATTGAAATTAGCCTCTGAAACTCAAAGCAGAGAATAGTAAGTTGTTCTTTAAGCAGAATGAAATTAACTTCCTATTGATCATCTGCCTATGTAAGGCAAATGGCTTCTTTACATAATATATAATTGCATACAGTCTTCAAAGAACTGCCATAGTGAACCATTAACTCTTACTGTTTGGTGTTTCTTTGTATTTCCAAAGAAGTGTATTGTGGGAAACATGTTATTTGCAATTTAAATTTGAGTTAAGAGAACTGTGTGATAGATAGATAGATAGCTAGATATATAGATACATGTTTATATATACAGGCCTGTACATGTATATTCATTAGAAGAAACTGCTGTAAATATTTGAATTCCCTGGAAGTTAAACTATTTTACTAATACTTTTCAGTTTTGAATTATCAAGTATCAATTTTAGTTAATATATTTTAATCTGTCATGGAAATTATTACTGCAAACATTATAATTAAAACTGTTAAAATGTCTTTATAAAAGGTTTTACAGCATAATAAAAGAGCAGATTTGCATTTATCTCACTCTGTGAGTGTGTGTCTGTGTGTGTGTGTGTGTGTGTGTGTGTGTGTGTGTGTGTGTGTGTGTGTGTGTGTGTGTGTGTGTGTGTGTGTGTCTGTATGTGTGTCTGTGTGTGTGTGTGTGTGTGTGTGTCTTGTGTGTGTGTGTGTGTGTGTGTGTGTGTGTGTGTGTGTGTGTGTGTGTGTGTGTGTGTGTGTGTGTGTGTGTGTGTGTGTGTGTGTGTGTGTGTGTGTGTGTGTGTGTGTGTGAAAGACAGGCATTAAGCTGTAACTTTATCTATGTTAATAAGCATATTACTCAGTGTGGAACTTAAACAGTCAGCATAGTATAAACTTCTTTTTAAAGCTTTTTTTTTTATATCAGAATTAGAAGATAGAAATAAAGCTATTCCTTGATTAGTTAAGCAGAATCCACAAACAATCACTGGCATCTAGAAATTATCTAAATAATGAAGAACGTAGCTAAGTGTACTGAGCTGAAGCAAATAAAAAGTTTGGAATAAAAAACAAATTAAATTTGAAACTGCTTCATTTGTTTATAATTTGATTTTCATATCAATAGTAGTAATATGTTTTGTTTTCTGTTGATCAACATTATTGTGATTCTGTCTGGTTGGATGTTGGCTCTCTGCTGTATTGTCGCTCACATCAGTTTTATTCAGTGAATCAGTGACTGACTGTTGACACACTTCAGATCTTGTGTGTTCTTCACAGACATCTTTACTGACTGGTTGATTTGCAGGTTTTACATTTGTCTGATTATATGAGTAATCTTCAGAACTTTCATTATCTTCATCACTTCCATTGTTACCTGACATATTGTACGAAGATTCATTAGCAATCGTATCTTTGACAGACTGTGAAGTTTCTACATCTTCAGTGTCATGTTTTTTGTCAGTGTTCTCTTGAACGTTACAATTTTCTTCTGCTTTGATATCAACAGAAACCTCAGTTTGAGACTTTTCAGTGTTCATTTTACTGCTCAGTTCAATATTTGTAGTTTTATCATTTTTCTTTGTGTTTTGGTTTCTTAGTGATATCAGACAGCATGTTATGATTATACAAAGGCCTGTGACAGTGATAACTGCAATGAGGATAATACAAACTAAGTTACAGCCAGAACCTGATCCCAGGTTTGGAGTTGTTGTAGGAACATTTGTTTAATTTCTTTCTTTTGCTAAAAAAGAAAAATGTCATTCACTGGTCCTTCCATAACTTAAAAAATTAAAGTCTGGAAATAAAAAAAATTCTTGACCCTATCAAAATGATCTATCATTTTCTATGTCAATAAAGTTATGTCTGTCACAAATGAAAATATACCATACCTGTCACTAAACTGTTTCTAATTTGCCGTGATATTTTAATTTGTTCATGTTGTTCAAAGCCAAATAAAACTCTGCAATGAAGCCAATAACAGCAGACTCTGGTATCAAAATTAAGTTACTGACTGGGACATAATTATTCATCTGCTCGTGTTTCAAGGAGTAAACCCGGATCTCGCTGCCTGAATAATTTCTGAATAGGGCAACAAATCATTCTCTGAAGAAAACTCAAATATTCCTGATATTTGTTCCATTACAGTGAGATTTAATTAATCTTAAAGCACACGCACACTATTTTACAGTTAGCAGCACCGAATCAGTTCTGTACAACTAATCTAAATTAAAATGTTACAAATCATACAGTTCAAATAAACAGTATTTGTTAGGTGCTGGTTACTTTCAGACTTGTTACTAAAAAGCAAACATTCACGTACACACACATGTACACACACACAAACATACACACACAACATGCATTACATTTGAAACTACTGCTTCATTTATCAAAATAAAAATTAAAAAATGTGTAATTACCTTATATATGTAGTTCAATTTTGTTACTTGATTTGACAGCAGGGATACTATCGTTAATCATCAAGTCATTTTCAGCAGCACAGAAAACTTTCTGACCATCATGATCTCTGCTGACTTGTATCACTCTATCAGAAGTTATGGGAGATCCAGTGATGCTGACAGGAAGCTTGTTACTGTCTGCGTACCACAAGATCTGTGAAACAGTCGGTGCTGGTTTGGCTCCCTGTACAACACAGGTAAAAACAGCAGAGTTTCCCTCAGTTATCTGAAGTGAGTTTGGTCTTTTTCGAGAAATGTTCGTGTTCACAAAATTAACTGGAGCTGGAAAAGGAAGATAAAGAAAATTCACTGTACTATTCCTTATGATGTAATCAAACCATAAAACACAGATATGTATTAAGTTTACGTCAAATAGCAAATATTAACAAACAGAAAACAAGATATAGTTCTTATTAAATGACCTTAAAAGAGTTATTTTAATTAAATGGTAAAAATGCTGAATGTATATTCAGTAATGGCAAAACTATATTATTATCAGTGCACATTTTAATAATTTCAAATAGATTTGTCTTCAATCAGATAAAAAATATATATATATATATATATATATATATATATAAATAATAATGAAATATAAGAAATCCCTGTTTCAATGAAGCAGATATGTCACAAAAATGGGCAACTTGTTATTTTTGCAGAAAATAAGAAAGTTGGCATTAAGAAATGTTGAAGACAATTTAGTAAAAATTGTACTAGATTATATATATTGTTATATTGTTATAATGTTCTACTTGGGATATAAAATTATTCTAGGAAACCTTTACCTCTGTAAATTTAAAACATTTCTGAGTGTACTGATGCTGCCTTCTAAATATGATATGTTATGATTTTTATGTCATTATTGTTTTTGCTTTCTTTTTTGTTTATTTATTATAATTTAAATTTCAATACACATTTTCTAGAACTATTAATTTTAGATCTTCAGTTTAACATATTTCTTTTATGCACACTTGAAGACATTTCCAGTGTAAAATTCAGAATATATATATTTTTTAAATCTCCTAGTTTACAATGATCAGCCTCTTGTTTAAACAAGTGTCATTTTATTTAAAGTAAATTTTGTGTGGGTAAAATCTGAATTTTTTGTTGTTTTCTTTCTTGTATTTCTTTTAATAAATGAGTTATTAAATACATTTTACATGATTTTATGGTTTTCATTTTCATTACACCATGAAAAATATTTGTATTACACACAAAATACAAATATTATCATACTTGGCAATATGTATTAAATGCAGATTGTAAAAACTTGTGTTACTATAAGATATGCCTTAAGTGTATAATGCCCCATATAATATATATGTGGCAGAGTTCTTTTTTTTCCATATTTCCAGTCATTCTTTTTCTTTATTTTTTTTATTATTTTCTTTTCAGCTGACTTTTCCCAGTTGTCTTTTTTCTAATGCCTTGAACCTAACAGTAAACCACTTTAAATTGGTAAGATACTGTATTATAGCTCCCAAAATAGTTTGAAATATATATAACAATGTGATTTGCATATTTATTAGATAGCTGCCAGTCACAACTTGCTCTAAATTGCTAGAATATAGATTCTGGGTCTTCAGAGAGTGCAAAATATATTGCAATGCAATTGGGTAACTCCAAATTTGAATAAATGACATTTTAAAACAAATGTGTGTAACAGAAACTGGATGTGGTTCTTTTCTTTAACATTTTAAAACAAATGTGTGTAATAGAAACTGGACACAAAAATATACAGAGGTGGGACACATCTCTCTCTCTCTCTCTCTCTCTCTCTCTCTCTCTCTCACACACACACACACACACACACACACACACATTGTATTCATTTTTTTTAATTAGGATGTAAATAAGTTCTTGGATTTTTCACATATTTCAACTGAACAATGTATTTTACAGAATAAGTAAACTAATGGTTGAAGTTCCATTCTTAGGTCAGACATTTTTTTTTTTTTTTTTATGTTGTAGATCACCATGAACAAAATTCATAGTCGTATAGGAATCAGATGCCAAAAATGAGATTGTGACTGATTTCATTTCATTTGGATATGAACTAAACAAAAATCTTTGGAATCAAATTTTATATATATATATATTTATAAATGTCAACAATGTTAATCAGTATGGAATTTTATTTGATATACAAGATATAGGCTGACATCACTGAAGTTGGTGAAGTAGTTCCAAAGATATGCCATTTTCATATAATAAATTAATACCTTGATGTTAAAAATTATAATTGAATAATATTTTGTCTTTGCTGATTTTACAGTTTCACATATTTTCATTTTATATCCAACTTGATGTAACATAAGACATAATTCTTTAATGGAATATTTGTTTATATATAAAAAAAAATAATAATAACTATAAATGGTAGCTGGAAAAAAGAATAACATTTAAAATAAATAAAATGTATTATTTTATCATATTAAAAACAAATAACTTACTGAAAATTTGTAAATCAAATAAGTTGCTAGAACTTTCACCATATGTACACAACCATGAACGTTCATCTGTAAAACGGAGGTTGTTTATTGTCAGACTGAAGAGTTTAGAAGTTCTGATCTGACCAGCACATTTACACGAGTAACCCCTAGCAGCACTGGCTTCAGCACAGTTTGTCGTGACTGAACATATAGTAGCTATATTTCTTACAAAGCTGACAGGTGAAGTGATGTTGTCTGATACAGAACACTGGAATGTGTAGGTCTTACCTATCACACTATTGCCAACACCCGTTATGTTCATCAAACCTGCAAAAATATATACAATACAATTGTTTCAGTTGGTTGTTATTTTTCTACATTCTGCTAAATGATTTCAATATTAGAAAAAAAATTGCTAATACAGTTATTTCTAAGGGAGTATTGCCATTTCACATGTCAATTTTATTTAAAATAAAAGAAATGGATTCCATTTTGCAACATTCTCTGGATTCCAAATTTAATTTTGTAGTGTAAGCACTGGTAGTAGATAATTCCAAGGTGACTTTCTGTTTTGGAAATACAACCTAACTATAACTGTAGATCTTTTATCCTGATTTCAGTGATCACAATTTCTAGGTTTTCAGTAGAATAATTCCATGATGTTAATACTTAATTTATGGTGTGATTTGCACGCTGTTACCATTTCAAACAAATCTCAATTTTGTTCCATGTCTCTGCAAAGTACACTTACATTGTTAAGTGAACCCAAGTTGGTAAATATCCATTGCTGCTAGACCATTCACATGATTAAAATTTAAATCTTTGAGAATTCAAAACTTCCCTTCTCTTTGTACTATGAAAAGTTGTTTTACCAAATTAATTAGTGAAAAGATCTAAATAGTAAATGATGAAAAACATTTAGAAGGGATAAATTAGAAAATCTTAAATATTCAGGGGATAGAACTTTTTTTTCTTAAAGCAGCTGCATTTTTCTCAGCATCGAGGTACAGTCTTAGTTCCTCTGATGACTTTATAATAATACAAATGACTTGTTGAGTGTTCTTTCCTGTGAAAACATTCTGTTGCACAGAAATATTTAAGAAACTTTACTGAAATAGTTCATCAAGGTTTTCTGATGCTTTTGGTATGCGAATACATTTATTTTGGATTTACAAATGAAACTGAAAGTTTGGATTTTCGTTTGGTTGAGTAAACCGTAGTATTTATATTTTACAAAATTAAAAGGTGAGGAGATACCTCAACATCTTTCTGCTAATATTAAATGATCAAAGAAATGTCCTAATTTACATTTTAATGCCAACAAGACCCACTTTTGGATCCTTAAAACTGCCACACACATGCCAAATGTTCTTAAATAGTAGTGAAGTCTTTTCTGCAGGTAGAAGACACCTCATTTCTTATTACATAACTGTGAAATAGTGGACATTTCATTTGTAATAAGGCCTGCATTGAAAAAGATTACACACACAGGGATAGAATTTTAATTTCTTTTAAAGACAAATGTTGGAATTGCATCAATGCAAACATTTCCCTTAAAGTACAGGCACCATGGCAACTTAATTTTTTTTGTTTTTCTTTTTTCACAGAAGTATTTGATGGGTTTGCTACTGAAGGCCTCTGACTGACGGTAACATGGTGGCTGTTTATTTATTACTGATTATTGTTTTTTAATTCTTAATGTCTGTCCTACCTAAAATGTAATCTTCCCTGCTAATGGTGACCTGAATATTTCCCTCCAGTTTGTTGTCAAAGATACTGTTTAAAAAAGTTCAGAAAACAAACCTGTATGTGATAATTAAGAAAACACAAACCTCACACCCTCCAAATAGACCAATCTTAATGCTTTATAGTAATTTTGTGATGATGCAAGCTGACAGCATATGTTTTTCAACTGCATCAGTAACACAGTTTTTGCCAAATACCAAATATTTTATGCAATGTTAGCATGATTGATAATCATTTAATTAGGAGTTATCATTCAACAGGTATCAGCCTTGGAAAGAGCATTGTTCAAATGAATGCAATCATTAATCACCATGCACACTGACAGACATTCAGAAGTAGTGCAACCAATATGCCTAATCTTTGAAGTTCAACAGCTAAATTTATTCAAATCACTTGTACCTGAAAAAACTCGATAGCTTTGCATGTTTTCTGACTGAAGATCTTAGGTCCTGCTCTTTGTGCCATTTTATTCTTTATTGCTGTAGCATTTCTAATTTAGGCAAAGAGAAATCTAATTAAGATAATACTGATTTTGTTTTTTATTTGACAAGCTCGGTGAATCAATGGGATTTATGTAAAGGGCAGCCATTATGTTTTATTGCCATGGAAATCATCCAGATTTTAAGGCAAGTATGGAGGGCTAAACATTGTGTCATATATATATATACAAACACACACACACACACACACACACACACACACACACACACACACACACACACACACACACACACACACACAAAACACACACACACACACACACACACACACACACACACACACACACAAACAATGTTTAGTATCTGCATTGCTTCCTCAACACAGTGAACACTGGCTTACTGGTTGCAGATATATGGAGCTTATATTATAATGGCCAACTGTGTTTGAGAAGAAAAATATTCAAATTACAAGTTATTAAAAATATAAACAACATGCATTGAAAGCAAGTTTATACATTAAGGTATTTTCATAACAATCATTTGAAATAGTGACAGCCCTTTCTAGTTGCACATAAAAACTGTCATCTTCACTAAACAGGAAAAGGAATTTATGGCCATTTTGCCAATAGTGAGACCATCTTGGCAATATCTATACCAATTTTTATCAAAATCTGAATCATTTTGGTTCTGACAGGACATTTATTGGCTGATCTGTCATGGAATGACCCATTAAATTAATGCTGAGCAATTGGTTAAATTGCAAGGCTGACAAGGTTGCATGGGTTTGTGCACTTTCACATGCCCTTTCTATACTGGCATAAGCAGTTTATCAAAATACTTAACCAAAAATACTGAATAAGAGTTCAAATAGATAACTTACTTAAACTGAAAAAGACTATGTATATTTTATATATGTTTACATGTAGAGTAGACTGACCTACATTTATGTGAAACTAAATGGTGCCAAAAATGATGATATCATTTAAACACATTAGCAGGAATTACAAAATACTAAGCTGAGAGCAAACTATACAAACAGTAATCACATCCACTAGAGAAATAAATACTAAGCTGAGAGCAAACTATACAAACAATAATCACATACACTAGAGAAATAAATACTAAGCTGAGAGCAAACTATACAAACAATAATCACATCCACTAGAGAAATAAATACTAAGCTGAGAGCAAACTATACAAACAATAATCACATCCACTAGAGAAATAAATACAAAACACTAGGTGAAGACCTAATCACCATTTAATATGAAACAGATAACAACAACAATACTTCTAAACCATATAAAGTAAATCACTATAGTAACTTAGTAGAATATTTGTCAGAATCAAACAATAATGTGAGCTAGTATCATTCATTAATGTGAGTAAACATTTTCAAAATAGGACTTTATGAAATCTACACAGACTTAAATATTTAACCAATAAACAATACATTTGTATTACATTTTGGACCTAGTTACAACATATACTTTATGTATTGTTCTGTTAATAATCACTTACAAATAATAGTTATTTGCATTTTGAAACATAATTTAATACACAGAAATCTGCACACGACAGGTGGGTGACACATGATAAGGTTTTCACATTCCTTATGTTATTTTGACTCACTGTGGGCACCATATTTTACAAATCAAAAAAACAAAACAATGTTTTTTAGAAATTAATAATAAATAAAAATTGTGTTATTTGTGTTGTTAAGTTATTGTGGTCATTATGTACCAATTGTGCACATCAAATATATGGCTTTCTTATTGTAACTATTCTGCCCATGTGGTGAATATTATTATTATTATTAATTGTATATATATATCCACTGTATTAGAATAAAAAAAAAACATGTATGATAACACTACGTAAGTTCAATAATATAAAATTTGAAAAAGCATTTTTCTTCACATAAATGGATGATGCCTGGGTGAGATGGTCATATTCCTCATTTCTCTCTGTTTAAAATGGTTATATTATTAAATTCATTATCATTCATTGCATTCTTGAACACACTTCTTACAACAGAAATGATGACCAAACCATGTACCATTCTGGCTGTTGTATGTATTTGAATGCAAATAAAGACATCTGTCAACTGTTTTATACCAAATGCATCCTCTGATGCTAATGTCAGATGTAAGAATTAAGATCATTAATCAATCCTAACCTTATTCTGTATATATTACATTTACCCCAAGACACACACTCACGCATAGTGAGTGATACGGTGCCACCTTTAGACTTAACAGTTTCCATCATAAATGTAATTTCAGAGGCATTTACTATCAATATTTATCATGTTACAATATTTATATTAACAGTTAATTAACTTTAATTGTAGTAATAATAATAATAAAAACAACAAAAAAACAACTATTTTTCTGTCCAAAAACTGGTAAAAAGCACTATAAATTATAATGAACTTTGAATGTATCGGGGGAGTTATTAAAGTAACTGCTGATTTTATTTCTGTTTTACATGTAATATGACCTTTAATGCATTTAAAATGGAAATAAATAATACCAAAAAAAAAAAAAAAAAAAAAAAAAAAAAAAAACAAAACAACCGCCAATGTCTGTGAATATTTGAAAAAAATATAATAATACGAAACGGGTACGAAGTGGCATGAGGTCAAAGTTACCCTGAAAACAAACCAAAAAATGGAAAACGACCTTTGCAACAATTTCTATTCAATAACAGATTTCTGTATCTACGAGTTGTTGATTATATGACACATTTCAACAAATTACTTGTAATAATCCGTGTAGAATAAACTGCATTATGAAGGAATATACGTTTAAAAGTTGGTAAATACTGCCGGGTGGGACGCTGCGATCTTGGATTTCGATCGGAAATACCCGTGAGCGATCGTAAACCGATACGTCGGGCTGTTAAAATGCCAGATTGAAGAGTTTTACATCCATGTTCTGTATTGTTTGTGGTTATAAAGGCATGAATGGTTGTTCATATTCTTACCAAACCATGTAGAACACTTCTCCTGACTACATTTTTACTTTAATCAAACTTTTTAAACTGGATTATCGTAGCGCAAACGCATGCATAGTAAATCGAAAGTATAATGGTATAGAAGATTAACGTATTCAGTTTTCTCACTCGCTATGTTCGTCGTGTCAGAACCCATCAGAAAATAGCTTTCAGGCAGAGTTTGTACAATTAAATACCATTTTTTCCCCCGCAGACACAACTTATGCCGTCACGAGTTGTCGTTCCTGTCAGTCCATGTTAAAGTGTAAAGATTTGTTTGCGCTGTTATATATATATATATGGGAATTGGTACTTATAGGCGGCAGCTCAGAAATAAAATTATTTATATATTTTTTTTTAATAAAAACCCTTTCACTGAGAATATTTTTCAGTTTTTTTCCAGTACTTTTTTGTTTTACTCCTGATAGGTCTATATAAAGATAGTCAATTACATAATTAAAAAATTGTACACATCCACTGTACCTGGTTAAACTTGGCAGACCATCCTTTTTCTTACCTTTATAAACTGTCATCTTGTCACCATAATTGGTGTATCATGTATGTATGCAAACATTTCCATGTAACTTAAACATTCTAGTGAGCATAAATAATCTATTTCTGGAAAGGTATATGGCTATTTATTATATTACATTTTATTTATTTAATTAATTTTATTTAAAAAAACAAATCTGCTTGATGCACTTGACTTATTTTGGTCATAGTGAACTTTTAATGATAACCTAACCCACATGAACAAATGGCTGCCTGTGTTATAGTGGTCGACAAAAAGAAAAAAAAGGAAGACTTTGAGAAACAGAAACAAAAAATTGTTTATGATTTTAAATTATGTTTTTATATCATAACTAAGTAAAACAAAAAAGAAATCCAAATACTGTAAAACCTTGGATATCATGGAGTTGTCCTTCACTGTAAGATTACCAATAAATTACTTTCTCACATCCTTTATATATGTCTCTCTCAGTTTTTCTGTTTATTTACTAAGTTACTCATTGCATTGAACATAGGACTGTCAACCATTAATAAATACAATTTATGGAATCAGCAACCATCAAATACCAACAGGCATTTCATCAGTTTGGCCGTTTAACCCGCTGAGATAACCAGACAAGTTGTTACAAATTATACAATCAGTCACAAACATGTTATTTATATGAATGTCTTTTGAAGAACTAGAACTGTAGAAGTCAACTGAAATTAACAAAGTGTTATGAATTTCTTTTATTTTTAATTTGTATTATGAAATGAAGTATGTGGTGGTAACACACACACACACACACACACACACACACACACACACACACACACACACACACACACACACACTTGTTACCACTGTGCTGCACTACCAGTGGATCTGTCATTGTACACACACACACACACACACACACACACACACACACACACACACACACACACACACACACTCTACTGTGCTGCACTACCAGTGGATCTGTCATTGCAGCCACTGACTGATCCAGTGACTATGAAGGGGAAGATGGTTAGACATATATTTAATAAATGGTATATAGAATATACCTATAAATAAATCACAGCACATATCATTATTAGTTAACAAATAATATATAAAAATCATAATGAAACAGTATTCAGTATTTAAACTTAGTGTGTGTCTGTAAGATAATTACTAACTGTTTCTACATTCTAAGGTCAATTTCATGAAATTTTTGTCACTGAATTGTTGTTAAGACATTAAGTACTTTTGTTAGTTGTAGTTGATTCCTCACTATATTTATCTACTGTAATTTATACATCTGCTATATTCATATTCAAACATGGAATGCTTTTATTTCAGATCAGGGACAGGCAAACACCAGCCCGCCAAACTGTTCACAATTAACAAAACAGCAAAATAAAAGTAGAGATTTGAGAATGTTCAACAAAGTTATTAATATTTCCATAAACTCTTTGTACATATTTTGATAAACTATTTTTATGTTTATATTTTCTAGAAAATATTTATTACAGAAATTGTTACCGGCATTTGGAAAAATATTCTTAAGCGCTTCTTTTTAATTCATTTAATTTACTGCAGTTTCTTTGAATTTACCACACTATTGTATATAAAACAAAACTGATAATGTTCTTTTAGTCTTTGTTGAAAGTACTTATTAATTGTTCAAGCTCTTCACGAAGTGAATAAAATATGTGACTGTATGTAACTGTCTGCCTCTTTGTGTGTATGGGTTTAAGATCCACTTTAATTTGAATCGTTTTATGATTAAAGAGACAACGTCTTTGCAAAGGAAAGTGCTCTAGTAAAACTAGGATCTAAAAACGATATTCAAAACACTGGATTTCTTATTTTACCTGAATGAACAGGTGTTTCCTGGACAGAATCCATTGATACATAATAAGAAAAAATATACTGGTATCTCATTCAAGTATATTTGGTTTTACTAGCATTGCATTAACGAGACAATCACATACTTGCTTTAAACATAAGTAATGATATGATATAATTATGGACTTTAGACATACTAGTGTCTATGTCAATACAAGGTATGCAGGTAATTTAGAAAACAGAAAATGAATATCTATTATCATAGTAGTGTTCAGAAACATTTCAACACAGTATTTATGTATGTATTTCTCCTTCATTTTTGCTGTCTGAATCTGTAAGATACATTTATAGTTGTATTTTACAAGCTAAATAAGTACTCTTACATTGAAATAATTGGATGAAAAAAGAAAGAAACAATTATTCAAATAAATAAATGAAAAC
>CM022677.1:3443424-3457916 GCA_012295275.1 Chrysomallon squamiferum
AAAATGTTTTCTTTAACAGCCTTGAGTAACTAACAGTTTTACAATATTACACTCAGAAAGTCATTTTCATGGACAATTTCTGATTCTTGTTATTAATTTCTAATCTGACCACATATGCAATCATAAAAGTTAAGCATACAAACATTATAAATCCTTACTAATGTTGTATTAAGCTAAAACATAATGATAATATAATCTAAACAGTTATAATATTGTAATTTTATTTTTAACTTCTTAAAATTATTTCAGTCAGAAAGGATTTTTAAATTCTGTTTACAACAGAACCAAAAAAAAATCATTATATACAATATCCAACATTACAGTAAAAAAAAATGTATTCACTTTATATAAGTAACATTCAGCAACTTAATTAATCATCTATTATATGTTCCATGAATTAATTTTTCTCTTTTTTTATTTATACACATTTATTTAAATTTTTACTTTTGCACTTTACTTTCAAAAAATGTCACATTTGCTTACAGCATAATATATATTTTGTTTTCTAATATTCAAGATTGTTCATTTAATTTCACAATTTATGATGATGTTGACCACATTTATGAATAATGATGATAAAAACAATAGAAAAGTAATTTTGGTGTTTTATTTTGTCAATCACTGTTACCCCGGTGCAGTAGGTCTCCCAGCCCTGTACCAAGTACACGGTGCACACCTAGAATTGTGTGTGTTTCCCCTAAACTGACAACAATGTCATGAAGATTAGTTGTAGGTGTTGTTTGATGGTGATTAATCTACTCAAAATAATAGTGAAGCAAATTATATTGTTTTAAGTTATTAAGTGATCTGCACTTTAATAGCTAAAGTATAAACTTTTATTTTGTATTTTGTATTTATTACTATTTGCATGTAATATATAAAAGAGCATTTTGAGAGATAATTTAATGTTTTCACTAGGATTTATTAATGTTTCAGTATTTTTAAGTTCAACTTTGTTTTATTCAGAGCCTGAAATATGATCAAGAAATGATTTATTGTTATTTCATTTATGTTAATGGTGTATTTTAGTAATGGATCTAGATGAGTGATTTTAGGAAATCTGTAGAACTGTTTGTTTAGGAAATTCCAAGCTTCTGTCAGCAGTTTTTCTTATTGTATGGATTGCATCACTTTACTTTTTTATTTTTAGTAGCTCTCACTCATGTGTTTCCATCTTATCCGGACTATAAATAATAATGGATAGCTAGAAAATATCAACAATTTTGTTTTTCTTTAAAACAAAAAACAAAAGCCCCAAGAAGGATTGTAAAAGGATATAGTATATAATACACATTATGTTTTCACTGATCAGTAACAGATTTTGTTTTGTCTTCCCACATTTTATTTCTTCATTAACTTTACATTGTTCTCAAAATGGTTTTACTTATTAATTATATCAGGGTTTATTAATCAGTTTTAGAAATAACAATATAGCTATTTAAATGTACTAATTCATTTTGTATTTATGCTTAAGTCAAATGTGTTCAACTGCATTTATCTTTTTTCTTCTGAGAAATTATAAGAAAATTGTCAGATTTTTTCAGATTAAATTAACAATTAATTAAATTTAAATATTTACACTGTTTGTCTTCTTTGATGATTTTATTTTTATATACTGATAATTTTATATAAATGTTTTATAAAGCAAACCTATTTGCTTGATATGTTAAGTTTAGCTAGTACAGAATCAATGTAATAATGGTTTATGCACCAACAAACCTTGTAATAATTTACACGCCAGCCTAATAGAGCAGTGAACAGAACAGTTGTATAAATTTGTAATTTGCTATTTTTAATATCTCTCCCTAATCTCAGAAAAAAGATAGATTTAATACAGGTGAAAGAAATTTACAATATTAATCTGATTGAAATTAAGAATATAAAAACCTTTAATAAATTATTTAAATTTTAAATTGCATGGAAAAAATACAAATTTGGACTAAAATTCTTCTTGATAAGACAATGAAATGCAGTTAGAGCGTCTTTCACTTTATTTTATGTTTAGTTTATTAATGAATATCATATTTTGTTGTAGGATCCTAGACAACAGATTCAAGCTGCCTCAGCCAGCACTGCATTTTCAGAAAAGATTCACCAGAAAACTATTACATCAGTCTTTCAAGAGAAAATCTGTCTGAAATGTAATTTGAATTGTGAAAATTCAGTGATCTCCAAGAGACTGCATTGTCAATGTGATGAGAACATCCAGTGTACACATTGTACTTCATAGCAGCTTGCACTGTTTTTATCATTGATGTGTGCTTGGTTATTCTAATCTTTCTCACTGAAAGAAGAATGGAGATTCATCATTGCTATGGAATACCATCTTTGTAAAACTATGTAATTAGAGGTATTTGAACTTTTTATTAAAACACAATAAAACAACATTTTTTCTTTATGTTATTTAAATCAGGGTAAAATCAGGGGTTTGCTGGGGGTAATAAATGTAAATATAATTGAAAACACACATACACACATATTTACGTACACACTCTCTCTCTTAATATCGTATTTAATTATTTATTCTTATTATCTATTTATCTATCTATAAATATATTTCTTTATCTATCTATTTATGCCATATACATAAGCAACAGACTCAGTCTTTCTTACAGTCGTGCAGTATATACTGATGCCTCCTTGCATCTATCTAGCTTTTTTCTGTCTTTCAGTTTACATCTCTATCCACCCTTTTTACACACACACACACACACACACACACACACACACACACACACATATGTAGGTACATACTAATCATCTTTAAACACACAAATACATTATCATTCCTATATACACACACACACACACACATATATGTAGGTACATATACATACTAATCATCTTTAAACACACAAATACATTATCATTCCTATATACACACACACACACACACATTCCTTAACATCTATCTATGTCTATCAGTCTGTCTACAAATCAGTCTACCAAACTAGTAACATACCTACATATCAGTTTATCTCTCTAGCTTATACGTCTGTTTTTCAATAACCATCTCTCAATCATATGTCCAGCTACCTGAATATCTAACTATATACTACTTCAAACCTCGCTATCTTGCTGAATGTCTCTCTATATAATCTATCTATATTTATTTCTGTTTATCTGTCTATATAATCTATCTGTATTTATTTCTGTGTGTGTATATATACACACAGAGATAAATAATTACATCTTTCTGTATTTATCTCTTTTTATCTATATATATATCTGTATTTATCTCTGTATATCTATCTACATAATCTATCTGTATTTACCTTTGTATGTTCGTCTATATAATCTATCTATATTTATTTATCTCTGTGTATCTGTCTATATAATCTGTCTGTATTTATTTCTATATATCTACATATAATCTATCTGTATTTATTTCTATATATCTATATATAACCTGTGTATTTATCTCTGGATATCTATCTTTAAGTTATCAGTTCATCACTAACGCAATCCTAACATGGATCCAATCCTCTCTGTCTTCTGTCTGTCTCTGTGTGTATTTATCTATGTACATTTACATCATCATATCCACTTTACCATCATACTTGCTTACACCTATCTATTTATCCATCCATCGAACTCTAAGGAAATGCCTCCCTATATATGCTTCTCTATCCATCAATAACAATCCCTTGAATCAGCTATTCATCTTCTTGACTATCTCCCTAAATTATTATAACTACGTTTTGTATCTATCTTTCTGTGTTACTGTCCATTTATAACTCTCATTCACAATTCCATTATTTAGCGATCCTTATCAATCACTGGTACACACACACACACACACACACACACATGCACTTTCTATGTCACATATCTATATGTATCTCTATATGTATATCTATGTACACAATTTCTCATTCTATCTACTTAATCAACCTACCTAACAGTTTATATATCAATAACATCAATCAGTCATTTAAACATCTTCTTGTCTACATACCTATGTATCACCTTCAAATCTCCCTATATTTCTATATGTTTGCACAAATATATACTCAATATATTCACTCTTCAAAAAAAAGACAAGCAATGTTTCCATCTATATACTATTCCCTGCTCCAGCTTACATACCTACACCTGTAGCTATATATATATATATATATTCAGTCTTCCACCTTACCATCATACTTGCCTACACCTACCTGTCTGTCTGCTACATAACTGTCTACATATATCTACATATCAACCTACTGAACTACTGACCTACCCACCTGTCTGTCCCTCTGTGTGTCTGCTGTCTGTTAGTTAACTATCTACATACATTTACATATCAACCTACTGAACTACTGACCTACCTGTCTGTCTCTCTGTGTGTCTGCTGTCTGTTAGTTAACTATCTACATACATTTACATATCAACCTACTGAACTATTGACCTACCCACCTGTCTGTCCCTCTGTGTGTCTGCTGTCTGTTAGATAACTATCTACATACATTTACATATCAACCTACTGAACTACTGACCTACTTACCTATGTGTTTAACTATCCACATTACAACAGATCAATAACCATCCATCAATCATATATCTAATTCCCTGTCAAACTACCTACATACATAACTAACTATGCCTGCATTACAACCTGTATGATTTAAGTATACATCTGTATGTCTACACTCTCAGCCTGGCACACAAACACAAGACAGAAAGAAGAAAACACAGAATAGATAAATCGACATTGTCATGTTCACCTATCTGCCTAAATTCATCTACATCTATCAATTCATCTACATCTATCAATTCATTTGTTAACTTCTACTGATCTAACTGTCTATCAGTCTATCAATTCATTTGTTAACTTCTACTGATCTAACTGTCTATCAGTCTATCAATTCATCTACATTCAATTCATTTGTTACCTTCTACTGATCTAACTGTCAGTCTATCAATTCATCTACATCTATCAATTCATTTGTTAACTTCTACTGATCTGTCTATCAGTTTATCAATTCATCTACATCTATCAATTCATTTGTTAACTTCTACTGATCTAACTGTCTATCAGTCTATCAATTCATCTACATCTATCAGTTCATTTGTTAACTTCTACTGATCTAACTGTCTATCAGTCTATCAATTCATCTACATCTATCAATTCATTTGTTAACTTCTACTGATCTAACTGTCTATCAGTCTATCAATTCATCTACATCTATCAATTCATTTGTTAACTTCTACTGATCTAACTGTCTATCAGTCTATCAATTCATCTACATCTATCAATTCATTTGTTAACTTCTACTGATCTAACTGTCTATCAGTCTATCAATGTTTCCCTTTCTTTCTGTATATCTTCCTGTGTATCTCTTTACCTGTTAACCTCCCATCAGACAGTCAGACTCATATCTCTGTCAATCTTCTCTCCTTTCCTTTAAATCACCTACAGCTGCTCTAAGCTTGCTAATATTGTCTATGAAAACAACATTAAGCTGGAACTTGCTAATATTGTCTATGAAAACAACATTAAGCTGGAACCTGCTTGTTGTCTATGAAAACAACATTAAGCTGGAACCTGCTAATATTGTCTATGAAAACAACATTAAGCTGGAACTTGCTAATATTGTCTATGAAAACAACATTAAGCTGGAACTTGCTAATATTGTCTATGAAAACAACATTAAGCTGGAACTTGCTAATATTGTCTATGAAAACAACATTAAGCTGGAACCTGCTAATATTGTCTATGAAAACAACATTAAGCTGGAACTTGCTAATATTGTCTATGAAAACAACATTAAGCTGGAACTTGCTAATATTGTCTATGAAAACAACATTAAGCTGGAACTTGCTAATATTGTCTATGAAAACAACATTAAGCTGGAACCTGCTAATATTGTCTATGAAAACAACATTAAGCTGGAACTTGCTAATATTGTCTATGAAAACAACATTAAGCTGGAACCTGCTTGTTATCTGTCTGTAAATATCATTGCTCCACATATTTTCATTTCTTCTATAATTTGTAATGTAGAAACACACAAAGCTTTTGCACTGTCATTAATCTTGACAGTGGAAGTTTTTTGTTCCCTTCCATAATAACCAAGAACCATCCACTGTTAACTATTGGAGAATAATCAATCCACACTGGTGTGTACTGTCAACAACTTTCATAATAACCAAGAATCATCCACTGTTAACTATTGGAGAATAATCAATCCACTGTGTAATCAACAACTTTTTGAACCATCCACTGTTAACTATTGGAGAAAATCCATCTTTTGTGAATAATGATAATTGTGCTTTGGAAAGAAAAATCCATCTTTTGTGAATAATAATAATTGTTCCATATCAGTAGATACCTCATCTGTTTAAATTCTTCTCCCTCTTCTTGTAACTGAAGCTGATTCCAGAATCTTGTCTTTCCTGTAGATACAACAATAAAATGTAATAGAATAATAAGTATTTTTTGATTGTGTTTAATTGTCTGTAATGTTAGAAAGAAATTATTATAAATAAACATCATCTGTCTCTTATTGTAATAGATTTTAATAATAAATCACAAATAATTTAAACAAAAAATATATATCTATAAAAAAGTATCACTACAAATTTTACATTCTGGTCAATTTAAAAAAAACAATTGTCTTTTATAACCGAATTCATAAAAATATGTGAAAGTATTTCTTTATGAAATATTTTAAAGTTAAGCAATACAAACATAACATGAAAATGTAATAATAATAATAATACAAATACCACTAATATTTCTCAAAGCTGAAATCCATAAAATTGTGAATTCTCCTCTGAATCTTCAGCACTGACCTGCCTTGCACTGTAAGGGAGAGAGTGAGATCTGAAAACCTCTGTCTTTGTACAAGTGTTTAAAAGAAATTCAAAATCTGACATGGACTTGACAGTTTCCACCTGTAAATTGAAAAGAATTCATTATCACCAGCCTATAAAAATGACAGGCATTTTAGTTAAATAACTATTTGATAAGTTCTGTCATTTATTCATTTACTAACAGATACCAAAGCTTTTCAGTTCTGTGTCACTCTCCACCAGGTATCTCAATCCAGTCACTTTGATTACAAGCTGCATTACTTTTTTGGAACACTTAGAACTGATTCTATACATCTAATTTTAGATTTGATTAAAAATATATAAGTTAATAATCTGCCTACAACATTAAATTTATCCACAATAATAATCTTTTAATCCCAAAAGATCAAGAGAATTCCAATTAATTACAAATATTTAACATTTTAAAATGTGATGATATAATTAATTTAAACCACAAAAAAGTCCTTTATACCTACAGATCTTTTTGTTATATTTAAGAAAAAAAAAGAAAATTTTTTTATAACATTAAATGACAGCTGAATAAATTCATAAAAAATAAACATTATCTGTGAATATCATTCAGTTCATCAGCTAGTTTATGTATATTATTCTAACACAAAACTGCAGTGATTAAAATGTTGAAGTGTTATCTTGATCTGAACTGAACTTTTATCACCTACAAATCTATGTTTATTAAAGTTAACAGGTTTGAATCCTGAATGAGGAAGTGATCCAGCTGATAAAAAACAAAACAATAAATGAACGAAATAATGCAGACACTGCAAGAGTAACACAGAAACTAATCAACTCTTTGTCATCTCATATATAAAGTTTTGACTGGTAGGAAACAGAGTTGTAAGGATTTACATCTGCTTCTTCCTGAACAATGGCAGTTTATAGCATAATTACCATCAACTTGATTACTATGCATTTCGAAGGTACATTTTTAATGAATATCGAGGAATTTTTATAAAACAGAATCAAGAAATGAAGTACTGGTTTTGACATAAGTATAAAATCTACTGATCTGTCTTGTATCTGAGTTACCTGAAAGGTCTTCCAAGCTGGTCAACAAAATCCTCTGAAATGCTGAATCAAAGTTTGTCTGGTGGTATGATAGCTATATTTAAACAACTATCTTGTTTCATGTATGAGTCACTGTTTCTTACTATTTGTTCAAGGTCAGGAAATTTTGTGAATTTTGTACATTCCCCATTTTTTACCCAGATTTATCTAAATAAATAAATATAGAAAGAAAAATTAATAAAATAAAATAAAAATAAATAATAAATAAAAAGTAAGCATCAAATTTATCATTCTAAATCTTAACGTACATTATTTAAATGACAATTTTTTTACCTATTCCAGGCTAGGAGCATATGATTAATTTATTTGGGAAGAAATATCTCAGTGATGGAAAATTATTATAAATTATCAATGAATTTAACTTAAACAATGTTTTAATACTGACTTTATTTATCTGGATATAGTGGTAACATTCAAGAAGCAGCAAAAATAACATTAAAAAGGACTAAATCCTTTGCCACTGGCCATTACAAGCCCTGCATTCATACGTACATATGTACTTAAACACATTACTATTATTAATTATTATAAAACATAATGATACCACTTACTTTAGAACAGTTCTCTGTTTTATTGATTTCCTCTGTCTAGTATCAGTATCAGATGAATTTGTCATCTTCAGGTTTTTTTTCTCATTATCACCTGCAAAACAAAATTACTTATTTAGCAATTTTGGAAGTAAAGCTGGATTAGCCACAATTAATAAACTCAAAATGGTTTCCAGCTTACAATTTGTTATATCTGTATTCACTGAGTACATTTCTCTCTTTTATTTCCTCTTTCATCTTGAACTTCTACAATGATCTAGCAGACTGTTTTGGCAGGCATCCCGGCTATTATTATAATATATGATCCTAAAATTGTGACAGAATTATATCTCATATCAAAAAACAACAACACATTTATAAATAAAACTTAATGAAAGGCGTTTAATCCAAAATCAAAACTAATTACTTCTGCTAGTTAGATTCTTCAACAGAATGAAAGTCACATCTATAGCTGATGGATGCTATTAATTTAAATGTTATGATAAACATGCAGAGAAGTTTTGAATGCCAGTATTTTTAAAAATAAATATATAAATAAATAAAATATCAAAAATAAATTAAAAATTAAATATAAATAAAAAAAAAGATATAAAAAGATAAAAGTAAAGATAATGAAGATAAACTAAAATTCTCAACTTTATAGTGAAATAAATCAACATTAAAATAAAAATCATTGCACAATGCAGAACAGAATTGTTGAACGTATTAAACTTGTTAAAAAACTTGTCAAAGATCAACATCAAAAAAAAAAAAAAGGCAAATTTAAAGTAATAAAAATCAAAACATCTGCCTAAAAATTGTAATTTTAAACTTTTATTTGAAGTTGTAAAATTATTTAAAGTAAAACATAACAAATAATGCATTTTCTAATAACCTAACAAAATGAACTATAAGTATTATAACCAAACTGATTAAAACGAAAAAAAAACAGAAGAGTTAAAAAATTAATAAATTATTTATATTTTAATTACAATGAAAATAAATTTCAACTTTACAAACAAACAAACAAACAAAACACAAAATTGATAATACCCTGTCAAAATTTGCCTGTTTGTAAATACCATATTTATTATAAGGCCTGAAATATAATATTAATTTATTAATAAGTATCATTTCTACGAACTCTATGGAAAAATAAATAAATATATTGAAAATAGCTAACCTGAAATATATTTTATTTGATATATTTATCTAATTATATAAACATAAAACAACTTCCAGTAACATATAACTTGGAATTAATCAAACAATTACATTTTCTTCGATATATTTTTATAAAATTAATTTATAGTGAAAACTAAAATGTAAACAAGTATGACAAAGTAATATTTATTTCCTTATTAAACTGAATTATAAGTCTTAATAAAAAGACTATCCAAATTAAGGCAAATAACAGTGCTTGAGCTATATTTGAAGAGTTATATATCTTGATATAATTAAAATTCTATATTCTTGCTGGAACTTTTTTAAATTTCATCATATTTTATTTTACTGTAATCTACATAATACTGATGCTGACATCTGTTTTAAAAAGGTTATTTTATTAAGTTTTGCTATGCTTGTATAAGTCATAACTTTATTATTAAACTGTTAAGGTTTATTATGACAAAAAAGTACAGAAGTTGGTAAAATTTTAACTTTATTTATAAAAAATATATATTTCCTTAATTGTTAGAATCATCGAGTGTACAAAAAACTATATGATATAAAAATATTTTTGTTGTAAAACAAAAACTGGAGCAAATTAATAATAAATAATAATAATAATAATAATAATAATAATAATAATAGTAATATTGTTATTACTCTTACTATTATTATTATTATTATTAAATTAACATTAGCATAATCACCACCATTATTATCATAATAATTTCTGTTACTATGTTTTCTTAGATGCTCATTACTAAGAACTGACAGGTAATAATATGAAAAGATAGTTCACCTTCTGTGTATCTCCTTGACATCTGCAGCAATCTGGTGGATTACACATTATATATTTATTTAATAATTTTCCAAATGATGCAGTTGTTGCATAACCATGTAGGAAAGAAATAAAATAAAACAAAACATGAATTTACATTCCTTTATAAAATGATGTGATCAACCAAGATTTTAAAATATAATTTTAATTTAGTTACTGATGTTGATTTATATATGTGTATATATATATATATATTTGTCTTCCTGTTTTACTAATTTCCTATAGTTGGCATGTACATTTCGTATTTAAAATGATTTTACACAGATAAAAGCTGAAGATAACCTTTACATATTAAAAAAGATGTTTGTTGGGTTTTTGTAAACATTTTCTCTATTAACTGTTAAATTAATCATCATGATATAATCATAAAACATCTTATTGTTGATAAGAAAACAGGAGAGTGAAAATAAATAAATATGTAATGTGTATTGCTAGTTAATATTCTCAGTAATACCAACGTGTGAAGTCAACACAGAAAGTGAAGGTGTATTTGTTATAAATCTAAAAAGTTAACAAATCTTCTGAATGCTCACAATGATTTAGTTTTAAATATCTAAGAACAAATTGATATAAAAAGAAATACATCATCAACAGTTAAAAAGAAAAGATTTAAGGAAAAAAGAAGAAAAGAAACATTTATCTAATTATCAGTTACAGTTTGTTACACAAATGAAACTTAAGTCTAAACACAGGTATTTATCCATCCAAGAAACAAAAACAATACTTTTTCTCCTGTATCATTACATCCATACAAAACATAATTAAAACTTTACTTACCTTTTCACCATTTTCTGCAGTTTCAGCAGGCTTATTGTCATTCGTTCTGAAAGACAAATAACAGGTCTAATAAGTTAGCAGGTAATTTTAAATTACTAAGAATTACTAAGAAATGTATTTAAAATAATTTTAAAAGAAATAATAAAAAAAAAAAATCATTAACACAAACTGAAGTGTGTCAAACATGCTTAAACTGATGCTGTTTTAAATAAACACTTTCTCCCTAGCTAGCATTACAAAAATATGTGTCTATAAGTGTGTGTGTGTATATAAAAACAAAGCAAAAAAACATTACTGTACTGGATATTTAAATACAACATATTCTTTTGATGGTTTAAAAAAAATAATAATTGGGATAAAAAATTATGGCTATATATATATTATAATCTGGCACTTAGAAATAGAGAAATGAAATTCAATTTAACAAAAAAGGTTGATAAAATTGTATGTAATACATTTGTTTTTGCTCCAATGAGTGGCAATAAAAACATTTTTTAGTCCTTTTTCCTAAAAGCTCATAGAAATGACAAAGTTTCCCATCAGTGCAACAACTACCACAGAGCAGTGGAACTAACCTTAAACCTGTAGTCACCAAGATCAACATTAACATACTACAGTAAGCTTCTACACCAATAACAAAATGTGTTACTGTAGAAAACAGAAGACATATATGCTTGAAGTTTAACTTCATTACCTAGCTAAAACCTTAACTAAGACAAATAAATGTAAGTGAATGTTATATGTGTTTCAGAACAGCAAAACATTTCACTTGCAGTTTTGGCTTCCATACTGCCAGAAGACCCTGTGTGAGTTATTGTACTTGATGTCTGTACAGGATGTACAGCCTGCTCCAAAATACTTCCAAGTCGCACATCTGAACACTGCAAATGCAGCACCATGATTTATGGAGTTCACTGACACAAGAAGGGAAGGAACTCTGCCCGTTACACTTACTGTGGTACAATAAAATACAAATTCACTATCTAAATTTTATCATTTTATCATCATGACAAAAACAACAAACAATTTGCGATGAAATGTTCCAGCTAAAAATCACTGATCAGTCTGTTTCAAGGGAGAAAACTTACTGCCTTGTAAGCAGGGAGTGCTTATTGTTTGAAAGTGAGCATGTGTGTGTGTTTTTATTTTATTTTGGCACTGATTTTGGCTCACACTTACCCCACTAGATCAGGAATATCTGAAAATATAATCATCACAGAACAAATTTTCAAACTATGAATGAAAGCGCAATGGTGGTAGTTTCTAAAAAGTAGACACTGGAAAGAGAGAAACAAAAAATGCAAATCTTCTTACCCTTTAAGACCTTTATAAATTATTTTTCAATCCAATCCATTAAGTTATTTTAAAAACGTTTTTTTATCTGACATCATTATAAAACTATTTCATAAATAATTAATTTAATTAAAATGAACATTATATAATTTAGATTAATGCTACTCCTGGAATAACCATTAACTAATTATAGAAACACTATTAAGACCTATAACTATGAAGTTGTTTATATTTTAAAATGAAGACAAACATTAAAGAAAGAAAGAAAACAGAGACAAGAAAAAGTATTTTTTGCATGTTTGAAGTCATGTTAAAAAAGTGTAATATTGTATGATAAAAGCTTCTCAACTTAATTTTTTAATTTCTGTTTTACATTATAAACTTTTTAGACAATATGAACAATATGTTTAAGAAAATTGTGTAAAATCTTTATTAACTGGAAATTCATCTAATTCCCAAAACTGGCATTATATAGTGGTAAATAAATCAGGAAATTAAAATAAAAATTAGCAAAACAATAATAGAGGTAAAATAATAATAATAATAATAATAATAATAATAATAATAATAATAATAATAATAATAATAAAGAAAAAAGAAAAGAAAGAGAGAAAAAGTAACAGAAAAATTGAAAAAAAAAAAAAAAAAAAAAATGAAGAAAGAAATAGAAAGAACACTTAGCTACTGTGTCAGAGTATTTGTCTTTGTGATGTTTATCTGTGTGAAATGCTGCTATTGTCACTTTGACCATCACAGTGACCAGTGTCCTCCTCGATCTTCAAGGTTGATAATTTTATTGATTCTGTGAAAACGTAAGTTTTATGTTATTTGAGAGTGTGCCTAGAAAAATAAATTACTTAGGAAGACAAAAAAGGGATTCACACAGAACAAGAATATCAATGTTAAGAATTACATTCTGTTAGAAACATGAAATATAAAACTACCACAACATTTAGTGCAAAACTACTTAAAATTCTATAAATAAAAATAAGAGGAATTTTAAAGACCAAATTATTCCTAGGAAAAACATACTTAAAATAACCAATCAAATTCAGTTTTAATTAACACACTGTACTGCTTTGCATTTGAAACTAAATTATACCTTAAAATTAACATATCTAAATTTAAAGGCTGAAAGTCTTACCTGCTGTCTTACTCTGGTATTTATTATTTGCTATCACAGCTTTAAAACTGTAGCATCTTATGCCAGAAGATGAATCTGTTTCTTCTTTGTCACCACAGTTCAAGGTTATGGTGCAGCTCCCTTGTCTCATATCTTGAACAGTACTTTGATGATAGCTTGTGTGTATTCCAGTGTGTATTCCAGTGTGTTGAACTGCTGCAGGTAGTAAGGTTTGCATTATGATCCAGTCCAGAATGACACCTCGGATGGGCAGGACAGGGTACAGTATGGCGGAAGTTAACTGACATCAGACACTGACTGATTCAAGTCAAATCAATGGTGGTTTAAGCTTTTTCACTTTTTGTTGAACTTGGATAATTTCTATCACCTGAAATTACATTAAAAAGTTGTTTATAATAGCCACAGCAGGTCTCTGATGTTAAAATATGCAAATATGTTAAACACTTTTTAAAACAGAAATTTAATTAGATTATTGCATGTGTTCTGTGATTTATTTCATAGCTTTTCTTTTATTAACAGATGTAACTAATATGAATTAATACAAACCAGAACATCAGGAGCTGTCTGACTGTTTGCTAGTCTGCTTTTAACTGACTCTGTCTCTTTAGTAATTTCAGCTTTCAGTGCATCAGTTGTTAAACCAGTGTTCTAGAAAAATAGATAGGTTAGACAAATGTATTCAAAACAATTTATTATTACTTTATTATTATTATACTTATTACTATTTCATATATATGTTTTTATATTTTCTTTTCATAGTGAAAATAAACTATAATAAAATTAGCATTTTTTAATTTCTTTATCGTTTTATTTTTATTATTAATTTGTTATTAAATATCTTTGACACAAAAAGTTTATA
>CM022677.1:3458116-3460616 GCA_012295275.1 Chrysomallon squamiferum
ATTAAAGGAAGAGTATCTATGAAAACTAGGATTACCAAAACGATATTCAAAACACTGGATTTCTTATTTTACCTGAATGAACAGGTGTTTCCTGACAGAATCCATTGATACATAATAAGAAAAATATACTGGTATCTCATTCAAGTATATTTGGTTTTACTAGCATTGCATTAACGAGACAATCACATACTTGCTTTAAACATAAGTAATGATATGATATAATTATGGACTTTAGACATACTAGAGTCTATGTCAATACAAGGTATGCAGGTAATTTAGAAAACAGAAAATGAATATCTATTATCATAGTAGTGTTCAGAAACATTTCAACACAGTATTCATGTATGTATTTCTCCTTCATTTTTGCTGTCTGAATCTGTAAGATACATTTATAGTTGTATTTTACAAGCTAAATAAGTACTCTTACATTGAAATAATTGGATGAAAAAAGAAAGAAACAATTATTCAAATAAATAAATGAAAACACACACACATATATATATAAAGTTAAAGAGTAAAAATATTAAAAATATAAAGTAAGAAAGAAAGATAATTTTGAATTAAATACTTAAAAACTACAATAAAATAAATATGAAATATTCAAAACAACAAAACAATAACTAATGAATGAGTCTAAAATTAAACTGACTTCGGATGGTGTAACCTCTTCTCCTCAACATGAACAGAATAATTATTGCAGGAAAGCAGAGCAGAAGTATTCCTGCTACAAGACCAATTCCAGTTCCAGTTCCTAGTGTTGCCGTGGACGAAAATTCTTCTAAAGTAATTATAATACCAAGTTCAACACATAAATGAAAGATCTGCATTAACGTTTAAGTTTCCTTTGGTTTTAAAATTATTATAATTCTTTCTTCTAAAGATCTTTCATTACATAACGTAAATAGTTTGGACAATGTCAGAGTCACCAAGACCTGTAAACAAGTACTGCAAAAAAAAAAAAAAGAAACAACAACAAACAAAAACACATAACTAAAAGAAAATAAAAATGAACATTTTCCTGAAATTTTAGATGAAAATCGAAAACTGTACATGCTATTTTACTATATTTTATTGTTGTTAAAGTGGTAGAGTCAAACAGTAACGGTTTTCATTTTTATTTGCAAAAGAATACATTTTAAAGTGATAGGAAGAATTGGACTTCAGATGAGAAATGTGTAAAGAAAAAGTCTTGTCGTCTGTCTTATTGTCTGACACTTGCAGACTGATAGACTGGTCTTCAGTAGACAAGCGTTGTTCAATAGTGAATCTAGTGAACTTGTTTGTGTTGTACTTCCACTTGAGATCTACTGAAGTTTGTGTCTCATTTGTTCAGTAACACAAATTCAGGAGCTGATTCAAGAAATAAAACGTGAGAAAGGATTTATATGTGTTTTAATTTCATCTGCAATAAATTTAATAATATTGGATGGGAATAATATGTATGTGTGTGTCTTTGTGTGTGTGTGTGTGTGTATGTGTGTGTGTGCGTGTATCTATATATATATATATATATATAGACACACCAGCACCCACATTTTCCTAAAGTCTAAATATAAAAATTGACACTGGCTTGTTCAGACTGGTATGGAAACAATAACAAAATCAGTTGCATTTGCTAACAAAGGTGACATGAAAAAAGTGTAAATGAAGTTACCTGTAACAATGACACTGGCAGATCCTGACACTGAAGTGTTAAAAGAAGTTTTTGAAGTTGCTGAACACGTGTACTCTCCTTGGTCTGACTGTTGAAATGAGGAGATTTGAAACAGAGAACTGTCAGTGAGGTGTTTTGTACCAGTTCGCCATTCAAATACAACACTGTCTGGATTACTGTCATCTGTACAGCGTAATATCACAAGTTTTCCCAGTTCAACTCTGATGTGACTCTGATAAAATTCTCACTCTGGGTGCATCTACACAGATTGAAATAAAAGTTAAAAAAATATTAAGAGTCAAGTGGAAAGATCAAGACTGCAAACTACTAATCTTTCTTTGGGTTTTCCCATGGATCTTCTTAACCATGTTTGATGAAAAATTCAAACTGTGATATATCCTGAACTACTGAGGTGGTGCAATAAATATTTTGAACGTTAGCAGATACTGGCTGAACCGTATACTTCTGACAATATGTGGTGAAGGAAAGTTCAGTAAATATGTCAGCCTATTTTTTGTTGCAATTTCAACATTTTGTGTCCAAACTAAAATATCATCAATAATCATTGAGAATTCATATTTATATGATGTTTCTGAATATCACTGGATATGAAAAGGAGAACCATAATTTCCAGTTATAATTTTATTTCAGAAATTACTTTTGTTAACATTTTGTATGCATAGATATATATGTGCACACATGTGCAAACATTCACAACCAACACCATGACATACACAAACATAAAAAATACATTACATATACAGATTCACACCCACACAAATACACCATTACGCTCTAATTGTCAACCTGCCCCTTCCATCAGAAATGATAGAAGTACCGTTGTTA
>CM022677.1:3463116-3521267 GCA_012295275.1 Chrysomallon squamiferum
GTTGAACTGGTGTTGACAGATAAAATGGTGCAGATGAACATCTCATTATTTGACATCCCTGAGCAGCTTGGCTAATGCTTATCCTTATTTTCTGTTCACTTTCTCCTTTTTTACTCTTATTTCTTCTCTTTTTTATTTCATGTTGCATACTTGCGTATATTTAGCTATAATTTACATTGATAAAACAGATAAAATACTTTAATACTAATAAACATTATATATTTTCACAGAGACATAACTTTTATTTCTGTGTGAGTGCGATCTAATGGAAGTAATGGTTACTCGTGTTGAAAACATTAAATGATCACACAAAAAACATCAATTCACAATTTTGTTCATTAAATCAACCAATATTATAATTCATTTATAACAGCTTTGGAATACATACATACTGAAGTCATATTTGGATGTTATTCTTACTTCAAAATGTTTTCTTTAACAGCCTTGAGTAACTAACAGTTTTACAATATTACACTCAGAAAGTCATTTTCATGGACAATTTCTGATTCTTGTTATTAATTTCTAATCTGACCACATATGCAATCATAAAAGTTAAGCATACAAACATTATAAATCCTTACTAATGTTGTATTAAGCTAAAACATAATGATAATATAATCTAAACAGTTATAATATTGTAATTTTATTTTTAACTTCTTAAAATTATTTCAGTCAGAAAGGATTTTTAAATTCTGTTTACAACAGAACCAAAAAAAAAAATCATTATATACAATATCCAACATTACAGTAAAAAAAAATGTATTCACTTTATATAAGTAACATTCAGCAACTTAATTAATCATCTATTATATGTTCCATGAATTAATTTTTCTCTTTTTTTATTTATACACATTTATTTAAATTTTTACTTTTGCACTTTACTTTCAAAAAATGTCACATTTGCTTACAGCATAATATATATTTTGTTTTCTAATATTCAAGATTGTTCATTTAATTTCACAATTTATGATGATGTTGACCACATTTATGAATAATGATGATAAAAACAATAGAAAAGTAATTTTGGTGTTTTATTTTGTCAATCACTGTTACCCCCTGGTGCAGTAGGTCTCCCAGCCCTGTACCAAGTACACGGTGCACACCTAGAATTGTGTGTGTTTCCCCTAAACTGACAACAATGTCATGAAGATTAGTTGTAGGTGTTGTTTGATGGTGATTAATCTACTCAAAATAATAGTGAAGCAAATTATATTGTTTTAAGTTATTAAGTGATCTGCACTTTAATAGCTAAAGTATAAACTTTTATTTTGTATTTTGTATTTATTACTATTTGCATGTAATATATAAAAGAGCATTTTGAGAGATAATTTAATGTTTTCACTAGGATTTATTAATGTTTCAGTATTTTTAAGTTCAACTTTGTTTTATTCAGAGCCTGAAATATGATCAAGAAATGATTTATTGTTATTTCATTTATGTTAATGGTGTATTTTAGTAATGGATCTAGATGAGTGATTTTAGGAAATCTGTAGAACTGTTTGTTTAGGAAATTCCAAGCTTCTGTCAGCAGTTTTTCTTATTGTATGGATTGCATCACTTTACTTTTTTATTTTTAGTAGCTCTCACTCATGTGTTTCCATCTTATCCGGACTATAAATAATAATGGATAGCTAGAAAATATCAACAATTTTGTTTTTCTTTAAAACAAAAAACAAAAGCCCCAAGAAGGATTGTAAAAGGATATAGTATATAATACACATTATGTTTTCACTGATCAGTAACAGATTTTGTTTTGTCTTCCCACATTTTATTTCTTCATTAACTTTACATTGTTCTCAAAATGGTTTTACTTATTAATTATATCAGGGTTTATTAATCAGTTTTAGAAATAACAATATAGCTATTTAAATGTACTAATTCATTTTGTATTTATGCTTAAGTCAAATGTGTTCAACTGCATTTATCTTTTTTCTTCTGAGAAATTATAAGAAAATTGTCAGGATTTTTTCAGATTAAATTAACAATTAATTAAATTTAAATATTTACACTGTTTGTCTTCTTTGATGATTTTATTTTTATATACTGATAATTTTATATAAATGTTTTATAAAGCAAACCTATTTGCTTGATATGTTAAGTTTAGCTAGTACAGAATCAATGTAATAATGGTTTATGCACCAACAAACCTTGTAATAATTTACACGCCAGCCTAATAGAGCAGTGAACAGAACAGTTGTATAAATTTGTAATTTGCTATTTTTAATATCTCTCCCTAATCTCAGAAAAAAGATAGATTTAATACAGGTGAAAGAAATTTACAATATTAATCTGATTGAAATTAAGAATATAAAAACCTTTAATAAATTATTTAAATTTTAAATTGCATGGAAAAAATACAAATTTGGACTAAAATTCTTCTTGATAAGACAATGAAATGCAGTTAGAGCGTCTTTCACTTTATTTTATGTTTAGTTTATTAATGAATATCATATTTTGTTGTAGGATCCTAGACAACAGATTCAAGCTGCCTCAGCCAGCAGTGCATTTTCAGAAAAGATTCACCAGAAAACTATTACATCAGTCTTTCAAGAGAAAATCTGTCTGAAATGTAATTTGAATTGTGAAAATTCAGTGATCTCCAAGAGACTGCATTGTCAATGTGATGAGAACATCCAGTGTACACATTGTACTTCATAGCAGCTTGCACTGTTTTTATCATTGATGTGTGCTTGGTTATTCTAATCTTTCTCACTGAAAGAAGAATGGAGATTCATCGTTGCTATGGAATACCATCTTTGTAAAACTATGTAATTAGAGGTATTTGAACTTTTTATTAAAACACAATAAAACAACATTTTTTCTTTATGTTATTTAAATCAGGGTAAAATCAGGGGTTTGCTGGGGGTAATAAATGTAAATATAATTGAAAACACACATACACACATATTTACGTACACACTCTCTCTCTCTTAATATCGTATTTAATTATTTATTCTTTTATCTATTTATCTATCTATAAATATATTTTCTTTATCTATCTATTTATGCCATATACATAAGCAACAGACTCAGTCTTTCTTACAGTCGTGCAGTATATACTGATGCCTCCTTGCATCTATCTAGCTTTTTTCTGTCTTTCAGTTTACATCTCTATCCACCCTTTTACACACATATACATACAATCATCAAACACACAAATACATTATCATTCCTATACACACACACACACACACACATATGTAGGTACATATACATACAATCATCTTTAAAACACACAAATATACATTATCATTCCTATATACACACACACACACACACACACACACACATATATATGTAGGTACATATACATACTAATCATCTTTAAACACACAAATACATTATCATTCCTATACACACACACACACACACACACACACACATATATGTAGGTACATATACATACTAATCATCTTTAAACACACAAATACATTATCATTCCTATATACACACACACACACACATATATATGTAGGTACATATACATACTAATCATCTTTAAACACACAAATACATTATCATTCCTATATAAACACACACACACATTCCTTAACATCTATCTATATGTCTATCAGTCTGTCTACAAATCAATCTACCAAACTAGTAACATACCTACATATCAGTTTATCTCTCTAGCTTATACGTCTGTTTTTCAATAACCATCTCTCAATCATATGTCCAGCTACCTGAATATCTAACTATATACTACTTCAAACCTCGCTATCTTGCTGAATGTCTGTCTATATAATCTATCTATATTTATTTCTGTTTATCTGTCTATATTATCTTTCTGTATTTATTTCTGTTTATCTATATATATACACACAGAGATAAATAATTACATCTTTCTGTATTTATCTCTTTTATGTCCGTCTATATATATCTATATTTATTTATCTCTGTATATCTGTCTATATAATCTATCTGTATTTATCTCTGTTTATCTTGTAGGTTCTGTATATAATCTATCTATATTTATTTATCTCTGTGTATCTGTCTATATAATCTGTCTGTATTTATTTCTATATATCTACATAATCTATCTGTATTTATTTCTATATATCTATCTATCTGTATTTATTTCTATATATCTATATATAACCTATGTATTTATCTCTGGATATCTATCTTTAAGTTATCAGTTCATCACTAACGTGATCCTAACACGGATCCAATCCTCTCTGTCTTCTGTCTGTCTCTGTGTGTATTTATCTATGTACATTTACATCATCATATCCACTTTACCATCATACTTGCTTACACCTATCTATTTATCCATCCATCGAACTCTAAGGAAATGCCTCCCTATATATGCTTCTCTATCCATCAATAACAATCCCTTGAATCAGCTATTCATCTTCCTGACTATCTCCCTAAATTATTATAACTACGTTTTATATCTATCTTTCTGTGTTACTGTCCATTTATAACTCTCATTCACAATTCCATTATTTAGCGATCCTTATCAATCACTGGTACACACACACACACACACACACACACACACATGCACTTTCTATGTCACATATCTATATGTATCTCTATATGTATATCTATGTACACAATTTCTCATTCTATCTACTTAATCAACCTACCTAACAGTTTATATATCAATAACATCAATCAGTCATTTAAACATCTTCTTGTCTACATACCTACGTATCACCTTCAAATCTCCCTATATTTCTGTATGTTTGCTCAAATATATACTCAATATATTCACTCTTCAAAAAAAAGACAAGCAATGTTTCCATCTATATACTATTCCCTGCTCCAGCTTACATACCTACACCTGTATATATATATATATATATATATATATTCAGTCTTCCACCTTACCATCATACTTGCCTACACCTACCTGTCTGTCTGCTACATAACTGTCTACATATATCTACATATCAACCTACTGAACTACTGACCTACCTACCTGTCTGTCCCTCTGTGTGTCTGCTGTCTGTTAGTTAACTATCTACATACATCTACATATCAACCTACTGAACTACTGACCTACCTGTCTGTCTCTCTGTGTGTCTGCTGTCTGTTAGTTAACTATCTACATACATCTACATATCAACCTACTGAACTACTGACCTACCCACCTGTCTGTCCCTCTGTGTGTCTGCTGTCTGTTAGATAACTATCTACATACATTTACATATCAACCTACTGAACTACTGACCTACCTGTCTGTCTGTCTCTGTGTGTGTAACTATCCACATTACATCTACATATCAACCTATTGAACTACCATCCATCTATCCACATTAATCAATAACCATCCATCAATCATATATCTAATTCCCTGTCAAACTACCTACATACATAACTAACTATGCCTGCATTACAACCTGTATGATTTAAGTATACATCTGTATGTCTACACTCTCAGCCTGGCACACAAACACAAGACAGAAAGAAGAAAACACAGAATAGATAAATAGACACTGTCATGTTTACCTATCTGCCTAAATTCATCTACATCTATCAATTCATCTACATCTATCAATTCATTTGTTAACTTCTACTGATCTAACTGTCTATCAGTCTATCAATTCATTTGTTAACTTCTACTGATCTAACTGTCTATCAGTCTATCAATTCATCTACATCTATCAATTCATTTGTTACCTTCTACTGATCTAACTGTCAGTCTATCAATTCATCTACATCTATCAATTCATTTGTTAACTTCTACTGATCTGTCTATCAGTTTATCAATTCATCTACATCTATCAATTCATTTGTTAACATCTACTGATCTAACTGTCTATCAGTCTATCAATTCATCTTCATCTATCAATTCATTTGTTAACTTCTACTGATCTAACTGTCTATCAGTCTATCAATTCATCTACATCTATCAATTCATTTGTTAACTTCTACTGATCTGTCTATCAGTCTATCAATTTATCTACATCTATCAATTCATTTGTTAACATCTACTGATCTAACTGTCTATCAGTCTATCAATTCATCTACATCTATCAATTCATTTGTTAACTTCTACTGATCTAACTGTCTATCAGTCTATCAATGTTTCCCTTTCTTTCTGTATATCTTCCTGTGTATCTCTTTACCTGTTAACCTCCCATCAGACAGTCAGACTCATATCTCTGTCAATCTTCTCTCCTTTCCTTTAAATCACCTACAGCTGCTCTAAACTTGCTAATATTGTCTATGAAAACAACATTAAGCTGGAACTTGCTAATATTGTCTATGAAAACAACATTAAGCTGGAACCTGCTAATGTTGTCTATGAAAACAACATTAAGCTGGAACCTGCTAATATTGTCTATGAAAACAACATTAAGCTGGAACTTGCTAATATTGTCTATGAAAACAACATTAAGCTGGAACCTGCTTGTTGTCTATGAAAACAACATTAAGCTGGAACCTGCTTGTTGTCTATGAAAACAACATTAAGCTGGAACTTGCTAATATTGTCTATGAAAACAACATTAAGCTGGAACTTGCTAATATTGTCTATGAAAACAACATTAAGCTGGAACTTGCTAATATTGTCTATGAAAACAACATTAAGCTGGAACCTGCTAATATTGTCTATGAAAACAACATTAAGCTGGAACTTGCTAATATTGTCTATGAAAACAACATTAAGCTGGAACCTGCTTGTTATCTGTCTGTAAATATCATTGCTCCACATATTTTCATTTCTTCTATAATTTGTAATGTAGAAACACACAAAGCTTTTGCACTGTCATTAATCTTGACAGTGGAAGTTTTTTGTTCCCTTCCATAATAACCAAGAACCATCCACTGTTAACTATTGGAGAATAATCAATCCACACTGATGTGTACTGTCAACAACTTTCATAATAACCAAGAATCATCCACTGTTAACTATTGGAGAATAATCAATCCACATTGATGTGTACTGTCAACAACTTTCATAATAACCAAGAATCATCCACTGTTAACTATTGGAGAATAATCAATCCACACTGGTGTGTACTGTCAACAACTTTCATAACAACCAAGAATCATCCACTGTTAACTATTGGAGAATAATCAATCCACACTGGTGTGTACTGTCAACAACTTTCATAATAACCAAGAATCATCCACTGTTAACTATTGGAGAATAATCAATCCACATTGATGTGTACTGTCAACAACTTTCATAATAACCAAGAATCATCCACTGTTAACTATTGGAGAATAATCAATCCACACTGGTGTGTACTGTCAACAACTTTCATAATAACCAAGAATCATCCACTGTTAACTATTGGAGAATAATCAATCCACACTGATGTGTACTGTCAACAACTTTCATAATAACCAAGAACCATCCACTGTTAACTATTGGAGAATAATCAATCCACACTGGTGTGTACTGTCAACAACTTTCATAACAACCAAGAACCATCCACTGTTAACTATTGGAGAATAATCAATCCACACTGGTGTGTACTGTCAACAACTTTCATAATAACCAAGAACCATCCACTGTTAACTATTGGAGAATAATCAATCCACACTGATGTGTACTGACAACAACTTCCATAACAACCAAGAACCATCCACTGTTAACTATTGGAGAATAATCAATCCACACTGATGTGTACTGTCAACAACTTTCATAATAACCAAGAACCATCCACTGTTAACTATTGGAGAATAATCAATCCACACTGATGTGTACTGTCAACATTTTCTCTGGAATCTGCTTTGGAAAGAAAAATCCATCTTTTGTGAATAATAATAATTGTTCCATATCAGTAGATACCTCATCTGTTTAAATTCTTCTCCCTCTTCTTGTAACTGAAGCTGATTCCAGAATCTTGTCTTTCCTGTAGATACAACAATAAAATGTAATAGAATAATAAGTATTTTTTTATTGTGTTTAATTGTCTGTAATGTTAGAAAGAAATTATTATAAATAAACATCATCTGTCTCTTATTGTAATAGATTTTAATAATAAATCACAAATAATTTAAACAAAAAATATATATCTATAACAAAGTATCACTACAAATTTTACATTCTGGTCAATTTAAAAAAAACAATTGTCTTTTATAACCGAATTCATAAAAATATGTGAAAGTATTTCTTTATGAAAGATTTTCTAATATTAAACAAGAAGAATGCACTGATTAGGTCAAAATATTTTAAAGTTAAGCAATACAAACATAACATGAAAATGTAATAATAATAATAATACAAATACCACTAATATTTCTCAAAGCTGAAATCCATAAAATTGTGAATTCTCCTCTGAATCTTCAGCACTGACCTGCCTTGCACTGTAAGGGAGAGAGTGAGATCTGAAAACCTCTGTCTTTGTACAAGTGTTTAAAAAGAAATTCAAAATCTGACATGGACTTGACAGTTTCCACCTGTAAATTGAAAAGAATTCATTATCACCAGCCTATAAAAAATGACAGGCATTTTAGTTAAATAACTATTTGATAAGTTCTGTCATTTATTCATTTACTAACAGATACCAAAGCTTTTCAGTTCTGTGTCACTCTCCACCAGGTATCTCAATCCAGTCACTTTGATTACAAGCTGCATTACTTTTTTGGAACACTTAGAACTGATTCTATACATCTAATTTTAGATTTGATTAAAAATATATAAGTTAATAATCTGCCTACAACATTCAATTTATCCACAATAATAATCTTTTAATCCCAAAAGATCAAGAGAATTCCAATTAATTACAAATATTTAACATTTTAAAATGTGATGATATAATTAATTTAAACCACAAAAAAGTCCTTTATACCTACAGATCTTTTTGTTATATTTAAGAAAAAAAAAGAAAATTTTTTTATAACATTAAATGACAGCTGAATAAATTCATAAAAAATAAACATTATCTGTGAATATCATTCAGTTCATCAGCTAGTTTATGTATATTATTCTAACACAAAACTGCAGTGATTAAAATGTTGAAGTGTTATCTTGATCTGAACTGAACTTTTATCACCTACAAATCTATGTTTATTAAAGTTAACAGATTTGAATCCTGAATGAGGAAGTGATCCAGCTGATAAAAAACAAAACAATAAATGAACGAAATAATGCAGACACTGCAAGAGTAACACAGAAACTAATCAACTCTGTGTCATCTCATATATAACGTTTTGACTGGTAGGAAACAGAGTTGTAAGGATTTACATCTGCTTCTTCCTGAACAATGGCAGTTTATAGCATAATTACCACCAACTTGATTACTATGCATTTCGAAGGTACATTTTTAATGAATATCGAGGAATTTTTATAAAACAGAATCAAGAAATGAAGTACTGGTTTTGACATAAGTATAAAATCTACTGATCTGTCTTGTATCTGAGTTACCTGAAAGGTCTTCCAAGCTGGTCAACAAAATCCTCTGAAATGCTGAATCAATGTTTGTGCTGGTGGTATGATAGCTATATTTAAACAACTATCTTGTTTCATGTATGAGTCACTGTTTCTTACTATTTGTTCAAGGTCAGGAAATTTTGTGAATTTTGTACATTCCCCATTTTTTACCCAGATTTATCTAAATAAATAAATATAGAAAGAAAAATTAATAAAATAAAATAAAAATAAATAATAAATAAAAAGTAAGCATCAAATTTATCATTCTAAATCTTAACGTACATTATTTAAATGACAATTTTTTTACCTATTCCAGGCTAGGAGCATATGATTAATTTATTTGGGAAGAAATATCTCAGTCATGGAAAATTATTATAAATTATCAATGAATTTAACTTAAACAATGTTTTAATACTGACTTTATTTATCTGGATATAGTGGTAACATTCAAGAAGCAGCAAAAATAACATTAAAAAGGACTAAATCCTTTGCCACTGGCCATTACAAGCCCTGCATTCATACGTACATATGTACTTAAACACATTACTATTATTAATTATTATAAAACATAATGATACCACTTACTTTAGAACAGTTCTCTGTTTTATTGATTTCCTCTGTCTAGTATCAGTATCAGATGAATTTGTCATCTTCAGGTTTTTTTTCTCATTATCACCTGCAAAACAAAATTACTTATTTAGCAATTTTGGAAGTAAAGCTGGATTAGCCACAATTAATAAACTCAAAATGGTTTCCAGCTTACAATTTGTTATATCTGTATTCACTGAGTACATTTCTCTCTTTTATTTCCTCTTTCATCTTGAACTTCTACAATGATCTAGCAGACTGTTTTGGCAGGCATCCCAGCTATTATTATAATATATGATCCTAAAATTGTGACAGAATTATATCTCATATCAAAAAACAACAACACATTTATAAATAAAACTTAATGAAAGGCATTTAATCCAAAATCAAAACTAATTACTTCTGCTAGTTAGAGTCTTCAACAGAATGAAAGTCACATCAGTAGCTGATGGATGCTATTAATTTAAATGTTATGATAAACATGCAGAGAAGTTTTGAATGCCAGTATTTTTAAAAATAAATATATAAATAAATAAAATATCAAAAATAAATTAAAAATTAAATATAAATAAAAAGATACAAAGATAAAAGAGATAATAGTAAAGGAAAGTGAAGATAAATTAAAATTCTCAACTTTATAGTGAAATAAATCAACATTAAAATAAAAATCATTGCACAATGCAGAACAGAATTGTTGAAAGTATTAAACTTGTTAAAAAACTTGTCAAAGATCAACATCAAAAAAAAAAAAAAGGCAAATTTAAAGTAATAAAAATCAAAACATCTGCCTAAAAATTGTAATTTTAAACTTTTATTTGAAGTTGTAAAATTATTTAAAGTAAAACATAACAAATAATGCATTTTCTAATAACCTAACAAAATGAACTATAAGTATTATAACCAAACTGATTAAAACGAAAAAAAAACAGAAGAGTTAAAAAATTAATAAATTATTTATATTTTAATTACAATGAAAATAAATTTCAACTTTACAAACAAACAAACAAACAAAACACAAAATTGATAATACCCTGTCAAAATTTGCCTGTTTGTAAATACCATATTTATTATAAGGCCTGAAATATAATATTAATTTATTAATAAGTATCATTTCTACGAACTCTATGGAAAAATAAATAAATATATTGAAAATAGCTAACCTGAAATATATTTTATTTGATATATTTATCTAATTATATAAACATAAAACAACTTCCAGTAACATATAACTTGGAATTAATCAAACAATTACATTTTCTTCGATATATTTTTATAAAATTAATTTATAGTGAAAACTAAAATGTAAACAAGTATGACAAAGTAATATTTATTTCCTTATTAAACTGAATTATAAGTCTTAATAAAAAGACTATCCAAATTAAGGCAAATAACAGTGCTTGAGCTATATTTGAAGAGTTATATATCTTGATATAATTAAAATTCTATATTCTTGCTGGAACTTTTTTAAATTTCATCATATTTTATTTTACTGTAATCTACATAATACTGATGCTGACATCTGTTTTAAAAAGGTTATTTTATTAAGTTTTGCTATGCTTGTATAAGTCATAACTTTATTATTAAACTGTTAAGGTTTATTATGACAAAAAAGTACAGAAGTTGGTAAAATTTTAACTTTATTTATAAAAAATATATATTTCCTTAATTGTTAGAATCATCGAGTGTTAAAAAACTATATGATATAAAAATATTTTTGTTGTAAAACAAAAACTGGAGCAAATTAATAATAATAATAATAATAATAATAATAATAATAATAATAATAATAATAATAATATTGTTATTACTCTTACTATTATTATTATTATTATTAAATTAACATTAGCATAATCACCACCACTATTATCATAATAATTTCTGTTACTATGTTTTCTTAGATGCTCATTACTAAGAACTGACAGGTAATAATATGAAAAGATAGTTCACCTTCTGTGTATCTCCTTGACATCTGCAGCAATCTGGTGGATTACACATTATATATTTATTTAATAATTTTCCAAATGATGCAGTTGTTGCATAACCCTGTAGGAAAGAAATAAAATAAAACAAAACATGAATTTACATTCCTTTATAAAATGATGTGATCAACCAAGATTTTAAAATATAATTTTAATTTAGTTACTGATGTTGATTTATATATGTGTATATATATATATTTGTCTTCCTGTTTTACTAATTTCCCATAGTTGGCATGTACATTTCATATTTAAAATGATTATACACAGATAAAAGCTGAAGATAACCTTTACATATTAAAAAAGATGTTTGTTGGGTTTTTGTAAACATTTTCTCTATTAACTGTTAAATTAATCATCATGATATAATCATAAAACATCTTATTGTTGATAAAAAAACAGGAGAGTGAAAATAAATAAATATGTAATGTGTATTGCTAGTTAATATTCTCAGTAATACCAACGTGTGAAGTCAACACAGAAAGTGAAGGTGTATTTGTTATAGATCTAAAAAGTTAACAAATCTTCTGAATGCTCACAATGATTTAGTTTTAAATATCTAAGAACAAATTGATATAAAAAGAAATACATCATCAACAGTTAAAAAGAAAAGATTTAAGGAAAAAAGAAGAAAAGAAACATTTATCTAATTATCAGTTACAGTTTGTTACACAAATGAAACTTAAGTCTAAAAACAGGTATTTATCCATCCAAGAAACAAAAACAATACATTTTTCTCCTGTATCATTACATCCACACAAAACATAATTAAAACTTTACTTACCTTTTCACCATTTTCTGCAGTTTCAGCAGACTTATTGTCATTCGTTCTGAAAGACAAATAACAGGTCTAATAAGTTAGCAGGTAATTTTAAATTACTAAGAATTACTAAGAAATGTATTTAAAATAATTTTAAAAGAAATAATAAAAAAAAAAAATCATTAACACAAACTGAAGTGTGTCAAACATGCTTAAACTGATGCTGTTTTAAATAAACACTTTCTCCCTAGCTAGCATTACAAAAATATGTGTCTATAAGTGTGTGTGTATATAAAAACAAAGCAAAAAAACATTACTGTACTGGATATTTAAATACAACATATTCTTTTGATGGTTTAAAAAAAAATAATAATTGGGATAAAAAATTATGGCTATATATGTATTATAATCTGGCATTTAGAAATAGAGAAATGAAATTCAATTTAACAAAAAAGGTTGATACAATTGTATGTAATACATTTGTTTTTGGTCCAATGAGTGGAAATAAAAACATTTTTTAGTCCTTTTTCCTAAAAGCTCATAGAAATGACAAAGTTTCCCATCAATGCAACAACTACCACAGAGCAGTGGAACTAACCTTAAACCTGTAGTCACCAAGATCAACATTAACATACTACAGTAAGTTTCTACACCAATAACTAAATGTGTTACTGTAGAAAACAGAAGACATATATGCTTGAAGTTTAACTTCATTACCTAGCTAAAACCTTAACTAAGACAAATAAATGTAAGTGAATGTTATATGTGTTACAGAACAGCAAAACATTTCACTTGCAGTTTTGGCTTCCATACTGCCAGAAGACCCTGTGTGAGTTATTGTACTTGATGTCTGTACAGGATGTACAGCCTGCTCCAAAATATTTGCCCCATCTGACCACTGCAAATTATGGACAATTTATGGAGTTCACCGACAGTTTTCCTACAGCAATTTGGTCACAAGAAGGGAAGGAACTCTGCCTGTTACACTACTGTGGTACAATGAAACACAAATTCACTATCTAAATTTCATCATTTTAGTTCAAGCACCTGCACATCACCATGACAAAAACAACAAACAATTTGCAATGAAATGTTCCAGCTAAAAATGACAACATCAATCACTGATCAGTCTGTTTCAAGGGAGAGAACTTACTGCCTTGTAAGCAGGGAGTGCTTATTGTTTGAAAGCGAGCATGTGTGTGTGTTTTTATTTTATTTTGGCACTGATTTTGGCTCACACTTACTCCACTAGATCAGGAATATCTGAAAATATAATCATCACAGAACAAATTTTCAAACTATGAATGAAAGCGCAATGGTGGTAGTTTCTAAAAAGTATACTCTGGAAAGAGAGAAAAAAAAAATCTAGTGACCCCTTAAGACCTTTATAAATTATTTTTAAATCCAATCCATTAAGTCATTTTAAATATGGTTTACTTATCTGACATCATTATAAAACTATTTCATAAATAATTAATTTAATTAAAATGAACATTATATAATTTAGATTAATGCTACTCCTGGAATAACCATTAAATAATTATAGAAACACTATTAAGACCTATAAAGTTGTTGTTTATATTTTTTAAAATGAAGACAAACATTAAAGAAAGAAAGAAAAAAGAGACAAGAAAAGTATTTTTTGCATATTTGAAGTCATGTTAAAAAAGTGTAATATTGTATGATGACAAAAGCTTCTTAACTTAATTTTTTAATTTCTATTTTACATTATAAACTTTTCAGACAATATAAACTTTCACAACTGTTTACGAAAATTGTGAAAAATCTTTATTAACTGGAAATTTATCTAATTCCCAAAACTGGCATTATATAGTGGTAAATAAATCAGGAAATAAAAATAAAAATTAGCAAAACAATAATAGAGATAAAATAATAATAATAATAATAATAATAATAAAAAAAGAAAAAAAAAAAAAAGAAAAAAGAACAGAAAAAAAAAAAAAAAAAAAAAAAAAAAAAAGGAAGTAAGAAATAGAAAGAACACTTAGCTACTGTGTCAGAGTATTTGACTTTGTGATGTTTATTATGTGGGAAATGCTGCTATTATCACAGTGACCAGTGTCCTCCTCAAACTTCAAGGTTGATAATTTTATTGATTCTGTGAAAATGTAAGTTCTATGTTATTTGAGAGTGTGCCTAGAAAAATAAATTACTTAGGAAGACAAAAAAGGGATTCACACAGAAAACGAATATCAATTTTAAGAATTACATTCTGTTAGAAACATGAAATATAAAAATACCACAACATTTAGTGCAAAACTACTTAAAATTCTATAAATAAAAATAAGAGGAATTTTAAAGACCAAATTATTCCTAGGAAAAACATACTTAAAATAACCAATAAAATTCAGTTTTGATTAACACACTGTACTGCTTTGCATTTGAAACTAAATTATAACTTAAAATTAACATATCTAAATTTAAAGGCTGAAAGTCTTACCTGCTGTCTTACTCTGGTATTTATTATTTGATATCACAGCTTTAAAACTGTAGCATCTTATGCCAGAAGATGAATCTGTTTCTTCTTTGTCACCACAGTTCAAGGTTATGGTGCAGCTCCCTTGTCTCCTATCTTGAACAGTACTTTGATGATAGCTTGTGTGTATTCCAGTGTGTTGGACTGCTGCAGGTAGTAAGGTTTGCGTTATGATCCAGTCCAGACTGACACCTCGGATGGGCAGGACAGGGTACAGTATGGCAGAAGTTTACTGACATCAGACTCTGACTGATTAGACAAATCAATGGTGGTTTAAGCTTTTTCACTTTTTGTTGAACTTGGATAATTTCTATCACCTGAAATTACATTAAAAAGTTGTTTATAATAGCCACAGCAGGTCTCTGATGTTAAAATATGCAAATATGTTAAACACTTTTTAAAACAGAAATTTAATTAGATTATTGCATGTGTTCTGTGATTTATTTCATAGCTTTTCTTTTATTAACAGATGTAACTAATATGAATTAATACAAACCAGAACATCAGGAGCTGTCTGACTGTTTGCTAGTCTGCTTTTAACTGACTCTGTCTCTTTAGTAATTTCAGCTTTCAGTGCATCAGTTGTTAAACCAGAGATAGTGGTCTAGAAAAACAGACAAATGTATTCAAAACAATTTATTATTACTTTATTATTATTATACTTATTACTATTTCATATATATGTTTTTATATTTTCTTTTCATAGTGAAAATAAACTATAATAAGATTAGCATTTTTTAATTTCTTTATTGTTTTATTTTTATTATTAATTTGTTATTAAATATCTTTTGACACAAAAAGCTGGTTTCAGTGATGAGACTTTCAGAAAAATATCTGTGTTCTTTATGGATCCCAATATGCTGCTGGGAAATAGAGAGTTAGGTACCCGTTTTTCAGCAGTAGCTGAAGAGTTGATACTTCGTAATAACAGAAGAAAATATCATTTTTATAATTCCAGGCAAAGCATTGTATATATTTCAGAAATATACTTTTTCTAAGCAGGAGAATGAAGAAGGTGATTTTCATTAACTTCACCACAGATTGTGTTCTCAATTAGTTTTCTGGTAATTAATATTTAATGAGTATATTTTAATAAATGTGGTGCTTGCTCGTCCTATACAACGGCGAGTGTTTTGTGAAGAAACGTTTGGGTGAAATTAGTTTATTTGAGGTAAACATCACATAGCAAGAAGACAAAGAAAAATATTACTGCAATTCCAAAAAATGCACTTGTTTGTAATTTTTACTAATTTTAAACCTAATTAAGTAAAGTAGAAAAAATAAAATAAAATAAAAATAAAATAAAAATAAAACTAGTAATTATGGAACTGAAACTAACAATGGTAAAAAGAAAAGAAAGAAAAACCAAATAGAAAAAACAAAACAATTATAAGAATGACCAAAATAATTTTAATTCTAATATGTAGTGTAATATTATATACTTTTCCTTGAAACTTGATATCTCAATTTTGTGTGATTGCCTGTTACTTAGTGGAGTAAAAAAAAAATTCAATAAATAAAATGTAATGACATTAGATATGTGTATCATTTAAAGTTTTAAACACAATCAAAAATCAATATTAATATTACTAAAACTTGATGTTTTTAATTAAAACAAAAATTATTTTTATTATTATTATTATTATTTTATGAAGATAAATCAAAAAATTATTTTAGAAATATTGTAAATACTCAGAGTGGTCTTCTGAAACTAACTGAATATCATGATCCATATTCTCTGACAGGATCAGGTTATCATCCCTGTGATTTCCACTGAAAATGAATAACAAGAATGAGAAATTATGGGAAAACAATTTCAATAAAAACATTGATAATAGACAAACATTCTACATTATTCAAATAGCTGTAAATTCTGTAAATGAAACAGTGAAATAAATTCAAAATATCTGTTTATTGTTTAATTTTACACAGAGATTATATTATTTTATAATATAATAATAAGTGTGTATATAACCCACAGAAATAACCCCAAAAACAAAACATATACCATAATCTTAGATATATCAGCATGGATCATCAGCTAGATTGTTAAATAACCTTCTACCAGTCTGTGTAGCAGATCCACATGTTGCAGATCAGGCACCATAAACATAAGCACTAACAAAAATAGTTTTATATAAATGGAATATAAAATATACATTATAACTTTAGAAATGTGCTGCTTAATGGTTTACTATTGTGATTATCAACAAACCTAATGTAATTCATTGGCCTTAAAGTTCCACCAAATCATTAACAACTGGATTTTAGAGAAATCATTAAATAAATATTTTATTATTTGAGTCACATTTAACTTTTGTAGGCAGAAAAGTAATTTTATTCCTCAGATTACTTACTGACAGCACCTTTCCTCACAATCTAGAGATTGTTATTTATTGTCATCTTAGAATAGATGCATAAATGCCTCACAGGAAACAACATACCACTTGTCTGTTTATAATTTGTTTAAAAGAAAATTACAGTATGAATATATTTGACTGGACATAAGACATTTGTTTCGTGAAGATTCCTCCTGTCATCTGTTCCTCAGTCTTTGCCTCCATTCTTAGTGCAGAATTTGTTGATGTTCTTATCTCAAATCTTCTTCTAGTGCCTCTACCACATGTTTCACTACAACTACCCAGTCTCTGAAGTGACCATGCAGTCCAGGCACGGTCAACTGTAAGAGTAAAATTAAAGAATAAATAAATAAATAAAATAAAATTGAGAATTAAATAGTTTTTAACAATGTCATAGATAAATGCTAAACACATAATTTTGTATTTCAGACGTTAGACAGAAAATGCAGACAGTTTCATCAAATTTAACACATATTCAATTCACCTAATTATAAAAATAATTTAAGAAGCTCTTTATTGATATGACTAGATTTATAATTTTGATGAAAGCAGACACAGGAATTAATTCTTGGTCATTTTAAAATTCTTCCTGCTATATAAATTAAAATAATCACCTCTGTTACATGATCCTCCAGTACAGGCTTCTGTGGTTGTGCATGCACCACCTTGACCACACCCTGACAAATCAGATATTCTTATCCAAGGGGGACCACACTGAAAGGATCATAATTTAATATTTCTTATAATGGTTTTGCTTTTAATCAATAAAAACTAGAATGTCAAATGTTTGAAAGAAAAACTGATGTTTAATTTAACTAAAGAACTCTGATTTGCACAATGCATGCAAACCTAATCAGTTATTATTAGTAAAGCAAATTTACATCCTAAAAATACTGCTTTAAGTCAGGTGGAAATAACAACATCTAAGTGCCAAATCAGTATACATATAATTTCTTAACCAGTAATATTATAATACATTTTAATATATAAAGTAATAAATTAGTAACAGTATAACAGTGATAGCCAAATATCTAAATGAAAGAAGGATAGTTAAAATTATTTATTATTACTGGATGTATACGAGATTTTAAAATCGTTCGGAAAGTAAGTGCAGTTAATACTGGTGAAATTACTTTTAGTAAGTCTATTTGAAATGATTTAAGTTTATGAATTTCGAATTGCGCTGTTTTTAAAATATTATTTCTCATGATAAATATTAATAATTTTGTTGTTATGTTTTACAGAGAAACTTGTAATCAACATCTACTGTAGGACGATAGGTTACATTAGAAAATACAGAGATCATATACTGTAGGGTCAAAATATTTGGACGTTCTTTTTGCGTTGGATTCTCAAAAATTATATGAAAATAGCAGATACTCCGGGAATAGGGCAACAAAGATCCTATGTAAGTTAAATAGTGAAAAAACTGTTACCTTATTAAATTACCAGTTTCAGCAGATGAAGTGACTTTAAAAGATTTTAAGCGAGCTCCCTTTACGAAAGTTTGTTTACGCAACTTCCACCAACTTTGTGTAAGGACCCCATAACACTGTCGTCACAGCGCATGATTGACGTCACAAAACTCGAGCCAAATACGATGGCAGGTGCCCGGAATCTCAGCATCTGATTGGTTAAACTAATGTTTATATAAACAATGTGGATGTTTTTATTTATTTATTTATTAAATTATTAATTTATTAATTATTAAAAACAGTATAAATTAAATTTGATTTTCTAAAGAGATACTTTTATGATATTAAACAGTATTTTATTATTATTATTATTATTATTATTATTTTTAACAATTTTTTTTTAGGTGATACTCTGTAAAAATAGTCTAAGCACATTTTAGATATTTTCTTAGTGTAGTATATTTCAAGACAGCTTAATAATTTTTTTACAATTAGAATATAATTTTAGATATTTTCTCAAACTATCTTAAAAATATATTCAATAACAGCATTTTATTTTTTTTATAGATTAACCATAACAATTGTTAAAAATTCTGAATATGTGTGTGTGTGTGTGTGTGATCTCTGAGCCTGTTAGTTTATAGATTAACCATAACAGCATTGTTAAAAATGTGTGTGTGTGTGTGTGTGTGATCTCTGAGCCTGTTAGTTTATAGATTAACCATAACAGCATTGTTAAAAATGTGTGTGTGTGTGTGTGATCTCTGAGCCTGTTAGTTTATAGATTAACCATAACAGCATTGTTAAAAATGTGTGTGTGTGTGTGTGTGTGATCTCTGATGTTAGTTTATAGATTAACCATAACAGCATTGTTAAAAATGTGTGTGTGTGTGTGTGTGTGTGTGTGTGTGTGTGTGATCTCTGAGCCTGTTAGTTTATAGATTAACCATAACAGCATTGTTAAAAATGTGTGTGTGTGTGTGTGTGATCTCTGAGCCTGTTAGTTTATAGATTAACCATAACAGCATTGTTAAAAATGTGTGTGTGTGATCTCTGAGCCTGTTAGTTTATAGATTAACCATAACAGCATTGTTAAAAATGTGTGTGTGTGTGTGTGTGATCTCTGAGCCTGTTAGTTTATAGATTAACCATAACAGCATTGTTAAAAATGTGTGTGTGTGATCTCTGAGCCTGTTAGTTTATAGATTAACCATAACAGCATTGTTAAAAATGTGTGTGTGTGTGTGTGTGTGTGTGATCTCTGAGCCTGTTAGTTTATAGATTAACCATAACAGCATTGTTAAAAATGTGTGTGTGTGTGTGTGTGTGTGTGTGATCTCTGAGCCTGTTAGTTTATAGATTAACCATAACAGCATTGTTAAAAATGTGTGTGTGTGTGTGTGTGTGTGTGTGTGATCTCTGAGCCTGTTAGTTTATAGATTAACCATAACAGCATTGTTAAAAAAAGTGTGTGTGTGTGTGTGTGTGTGTGTGTGTGTGTGTGATCTCTGAGCCTGTTAGTTTATAGATTAACCATAACAGCATTGTTAAAAATGTGTGTGTGTGTGTGTGTGTGATCTCTGAGCCTGTTAGTTTATAGATTAACCATAACAGCATTGTTAAAAATGTGTGTGTGTGTGTGTGTGTGTGTGTGTGTGTGTGATCTCTGAGCCTGTTAGTTTATAGATTAACCATAACAGCATTGTTAAAAATGTAAGTGTGTGTCTGTGTCTTCTTTTATTCAACATTTCATTCATATTTCATTTTATTTTAATTTCTTAATATTAATTTTTATTATTTTTACATTTTAGTGAACGTCTTCATACTCTGACTGGAAAAAAAGTAATACTTCAGATGTCAAATGGCAGGTCAAAAACAAAAAAATTGAACCTTTCTTTAAAAATGTGGTATAAGAGATGTTTTTTGTTTTACCACTGTTATTACTATTATTATTATTAGTAGTAGTAGTAGTAGTAGTAGTAGTAGTAGTAGTAGTAGAATTGTATTACTATTGTTTTTATCATTATTACTACTACTACTACTACTACTACTACTATTATTATTATTATTATTATTATTATTATTATTATTATTATTACTATTGTTTTTATTGTTGCTGTTGTTATTTTATTTTTATAAGGGTTATTAAAGTTATTATTACTATTATTTTCATATTATTATTATTATTTCTTTTTCTCTTTTTCATATATCTCCGTTTCTTTTTCTTTGGCAAGAAATAATATTACACAGTATCAGTGAATTTGGTTATACATCAGTTTATTCTGATATTTATTGATCTACATTTAATTATTACATGAAATTTATGTTCAAAAGTCTTATTTATATACAGTAAAACATTTATTTTATTAAGCAGGTGAAAATTTCGGATTTTATACATGGAATAGGATGCTGGCAATCTCAGTACACTTTTGATAGTAAACATTTGTGAGTGTCTGTGTTTATGTATGTGTGTGTGTTATCGTGTTTGTGTGAGTGTGTGTGTGTGTGTGTGTGTGTGTGTGTGTGTGTGTGTGTGAGAGAGAGAGAGAGAGAGAGAGAGAGAGAGAGAGAGAGAGAGAGAGAGAGAGAGAGAGAGATGAAAAGTTTTATATGGTAGAGGAGTAAGAGAACATTTGGAGAATTTTCTCATCACACAAATACGTTAACACACCACACCCTAGATCTGTACCTGCTGTGTCTTCTGTACAGAGACATGTCTATTTAACTTACACTTGTTGTTTAGATGTTATAATTACTATTGTTGATATCGTTTAAAATAAATATAATTTTTTCATTTTCTGTTATTGCCTTGTTTTTCGTTATTAATGCCGTTTTAAGATAAAATTGAATGAACTGTTACGAATGCAATAAACATCTCTTCCAAAACCTTTGAACACATGCAAATATATTTTGATATTCATTTTATGTCAGAAACTAGTATTACACCACAGATTATATTGATAATTACAGATGTATATATATATATATATATATATATATATATATATATATATATATATAGTTAATCTAGAATGAAATTCCATATTCATACAATAATATAACTGATAATCTCTAATAAGACAATATAATAAAAACTGCTTCTTATTTTGATATCAGTGGGTAAAATTATCAGTGCTTATAGCGGTACAGTTAGTTAAAAATCACTGTTCTATAAAATATCACGCTTTCTCATTTAAGTATATTATAAATAAATCAATTTATAATTAATCAGTGAAATATATTTTTATATGATTAAATATATTTTGATATAATTAAATATATTGTGATATGATTAAATATATATTGAGACAACTGAGTATTTTTGATATGATTACATAATTTCTCATTTAATTATATTATAAATAAATTAGGTATTTTATTATTTTATATTAGTATTTAGTTTTTAACTCGACGAAATCTAAGAATAAATCTGATTTCTCTGATAACATTACGCGGCCTAATAAAAAATTAGAAGTAATTTTTATATCTGCTCTCAGAACAGTTCTAATGAAGATTAGATAGGAAGCTTCTTTTATATCTGCATAGATAGGAAGCAGAACAGTTCTAAACATAGAAGCTAAAAATAAAAAACAGAATAACAAAATAAAGTCAAACACAGATAGGAAGCTTCTGTTTATACAGAAAAATAAAAACAGAATAACAAAATAAAGTCAAACACAGATAGGAAGCTTCTGTTTATACAGAAAAATAAAAACAGAATAACAAAATAAAGATATCACTGTTGTTGTTATTGTTCTGCTATTGATATCAAGAGGACTTTGACAAATTTGGTGTCTGCTTTATTGTTATACCTGATATAAATATACGATATTAATAAAATATGAGATTAACATTTCTCAACATACTTAACTACAAACTCTAAATATCACTGCTCATAATTAATTCTCATCTTTTTATTTTTATAAGTAATTAAACCGCTTATTTTCATAACGCCATGTAGAATTATCATTTATAACTGTCAGTAATGTCTACTATATTAACTGTGCTTATCAATATTTCTGAAGCGGTATCTGAAGTTAGTTCACAATGTTCTGCTGACTGTTTTTCAGTGAAACATGTTTCTGGTGGTTATATAAGGTCACACTAGATGCGCCTTCTTTATTTCTCGATATATTTTTGAGTCACATACAAAGCTACTGTTATTTATAAAAAGATTATAACCCAGAAGTTCAATCTATATTTCTGAATGTTCACAGTGAAGTCATTTGTAATTTTCAATATAATTTGTCATATAACTAACTGAATATCATCTCATTCAAGAAGGATAGTTGAGAAATTCAGAAACAAAGAGGCCTTCCAGATTACAATTCTGTGTTATTAACAAAATCAGGATTAATTTTTAGTTGCACATGAGATTGTATTGATAATTAAATATTGATTTTCTTTTTCTAGACAGGTGTGTATTGAAGTTACATTGTTAGACATTAGCAAATAATTAATTATATATTCATATTATTATTTCTAGTTGAGAAGTGCACTGAATATTCAGGAATAAAATATCGCAACCAGATAAAAAGGATATTTCACTAGCAAGTGTGATATTAATGTGATATTTCTCAACGTAATGTATGTTGTGTTTACTACATCATGGCAGCAAATGTAACGTAGCATTTTTGTTGAGAAAATACACTATTTACATTGATAATTTTACACTGCTTAATTTTTGCACTGTTTAAATAGTGTTAAATGTTATAAGCTTGATCCACAGATTATATTGTGTGGTATCCTGAAGACAACAGTGTGATTTCTTTAATAGTCTTGCCATTCTGCTGGAGGTACATCATGCGATCCAGCAAAAATGGCAGTACTTTTTATTATTATAATTTTTTTAAAGACATCTAAAATCGAAAAAACTCTCTCATTTGAAGTCTGTCAAATTTGCTTAATAAAAGTTAATATCATCAAATTTAAATCGATGTTTTATTTACTATCAGAAATAATTTGATTAATCTGAAATTCATCAACATTTTGAGGTTTATTAAAATACTTTTATTAGGATATATTTGTTTATTTAGAATTAGAAAATGTTTTATTACCATCGATTTATATACGTTTCATCGAAAATTAAATATACACTTTTTTAAAATTATAGCACAAAACATATATATAATTAAAGATGTAGTGCAGATACTTAAGTTTTTTCTAAACTGAGAAAAAAGGTTGCTAATCTGGAAGGAGATTCACAGTTATTCAAGATATCGGACTTCTCTTAAAATATACACGGTTGATGTCACCGCTACTCTCTAACTATGAATGTTCTGTGTAACACAGTTTAGCTAAAATCCCGCGTAAACTACGACACAAATAGTGCTCACGTTTTTAAAATGTATTTTTATAACTCAGTGGTAAAATTAACAGTGTAAATAGCGTTATCCTTAAGTAAAATTGACACCTTATTTTTACTTGTTTATAATTATGTAATATTTGTATAATTTATTCGTGAACATATCGGTGTCCTTAATTAAAAATATCACCATGTTTCTTGCTTGTTTATAATTACGGGATGTTTTATGATTTATAGTGTGAACTGCGCTCGTTATACAAAATACACGTGATAGCTTTGTATTCATAATGGAATATCATTTAAGTTTTCTTCTATTTTCTTATAAATAATAATAATAATAATAATAAAAATTAAAATAAACTGAAAGTACGCTCTAGATTTCCCAAAATACAGGTATTCTCTATGTTCTTACTTGAAATTATCATTTTAATCTGTAGTGTAATATAATTTATGACATTAATATTGCACCTGATAACGTTTTGTGCTTTTAGCAGAAGGGGAGTATATAGAGAAATGTACAGATTAATAATCTTTTCTAAAACTGTAAGATATTATAAAGAAAAAGTTGATTGGGCGCGAGATTAGATTAATACATTTTTTATTAATTGTAAACAAACTATGACACGGTCATATCAACATTTTTTATTCTATATCTATCTATCTATCTATCCACATACATATCTATCTTCCTATTTATAATCTCTGTAATCCGTTTAACAAAAATGCATCAAATCATTTATCCCCAGACAAATGGGACAAAAGAAAATATGTCAGAAAATACTAATATTATTTTATCCTAATACAAACTGGAAAAGAGAAAAAATACTATTCTCTCAGAATGCACCTGATAGAACTGTAACTGAAAACAGTTTTCTATCATCAGATAAACTACACAATCACTTTCACCAAGATCTACTTCAGTGTACACGGGGTGAGCTAATCTGTAAGTGTGACGTTTCCATGACTCCTCTGTGTTCTGCACAGTTAGCTCATCCTCTTCTCCACTTCTTGTCTGAGAAAAACATTTCAATATTTAATATTACTGTAATCAGGTATAGATTTGTATTGTTGTATTTAGCTGATATATTTTTCATGCTGGGGTGTCCTTAAACATTCATTCCTTTATTCATATAGTTTGATAAAAAAAAGTTATTTAAAGATGAGCTTTCATTCCTGTCCATTTTAAAAAAAGAAATGACAAAATTTTGTAAGCAGATGATACCAATATATATAATTACAAATGAAAGGACTTCTTTGTAAATTTTAAAATTTGTTTATAAATTACCATTAATTGTTTTTACTTTTTTTTTTTATGTTTTCCTTCCATCAAAGCAAAAATCAACAGACACACCTAAGTATCATAATTATACATATACACTTTATGAACAGGGAAAGACAGTGAAAGAAACAAAGAATGGGAAAGAGAGAATCAGAGATGCAAGGAGAAAATTAGAGATAGTGAGAGAGAAACAAAAAGACTGACATCATCACTATACCTGACTTTTGCCTCCAGTTCTGTACTTTTAACATCATCAACTTTTATGTTAATTCTTGACACTATGAATGGTTGTCCAAATATCTTAGCGTAGATAACAAGAAACACATTTTTTTAATTGTTCATAATAATCATTGTTAGTGTTAAAGAACAATGTTACAGTTGGGAGAAATATTTACAGAAAAAATTACCAAAACAGATATTTACAGATTATATGATTATATACATATCCATAGATAGACACATAGGTAGATTATATAGATAGACAGATAGACTAAGTTACATAAAGTCAGAGACTTACAGACAGACAGAAAGCTAGAAAGCTAGACAAATATAAAACAAAAGAATACAGAGGTACATAGATACATTTATTTAGAAAGCTAGACAAATATAAAACAAAAGAATACAGAGGTACATAGATACATTTATTCAGAAAGACAGACAAATATAAAACAAAAGAATACAGAGGTACATAGATACATTTATTCAGAAAAAGCTAGACAAATATAAAAAAAAAAAAATACAGAGGTACATAGATACATTTATTCAGAAAGACAGACAAATATAAAACAAAAGAATACAGAGGTACATAGATACATTTATTTAGAAAGACAAATATAAAACAAAAGAATACAGAGGTACATAGATACATTTATTCAGAAAGACAGACAAATATAAAACAAAAGAATACAGAGGTACATAGATACATTTATTCAGAAAGACAAAAATATAAAACAAAAGAATACAGAGGTACATAGATACATTTATTTAGAAAGACAAATATAAAACAAAAGAATACAGAGGTACATAGATACATTTATTCAGAAAGCTAGACAAATATAAAACAAAAGAAGACAGAGGTACATAGATACATTTATTCAGAAAGCTAGACAAATATAAAACAAAAGAAGACAGAGGTACATAGATACATTTATTACAAAGACAGACAAATATAAAACAAAAGAAGACAGAGGTACATAGATACATTTATTAGAAAGACAGACAAATATAAAACAAAAGAATACAGAGGTACATAGATACATTTATTCAGAAAGCTAGACAAATATAAAACAAAAGAATACAGAGGTACATAGATACATTTATTCAGAAAACAAAAATATAAAACAAAAGAATACAGAGGTACATAGATACATTTATTTAGAAAGTACAAATATAAAATAAATTTATTTAGAAATTTAAAAAAGACAAATATAAAACAAAAAGAATACAGAGGTACATAGATACATTTATTCAGAAAAATATAAAACAAAAAAGACAGACTAGACAAATAGGTACATAATATTTATTAAAAGACAAAAATATAAAACAAAAGAATACAGAGGTACATAGATACATTTATTAGAAAGACAAACAAATATAAAACAAAAGAATACAGAGGTACATAGATACATTTATTTAGAAAGACAGACAAATATAAAACAAAAGAATACAGAGGTACATAGATACATTTATTTAGAAAGCTAGACAAATATAAAACAAAAAAATACAGAGGTACATAGATACATTTATTCAGAAAGACAAAGAACATAGATACATTTATTCAGAAAGCTAGACAAATATAAAACAAAAGAATACAGAGGTACATAGATACATTTATTTAGAAAGCTAGACAAATATAAAACAAAAGAATACAGAGGTACATAGATACATTTATTCAGAAAGCTAGACAAATATAAAACAAAAGAATACAGAGGTACATAGATACATTTATTCAGAAAGACAAACAAATATAAAACAAAAGTAATACAGAGGTACATAGATACATTTATTCAGAAAGACAAACAAATATAAAACAAAATAATACAGAGGTACATAGATACATTTATTCAGAAAGACAAACAAATATAAAAACAAAATAATACAGACAAAAGACAAACAAATATAAAACAAAAGAATACAGAGGTACATAGATACATTTATTCAGAAAGACACACAAATATAAAACAAAAGAATACAGAGGTACATAGATACATTTATTCAGAAAGACACACAAATATAAAACAAAAGAATACAGAGGTACATAGATACATTTATTTAGGAAGTAACATTATTTAGAGACTGGTAGACACTGGGTAGATAGGTAGGTTGGTAATGTATACCATCAGACACTGAGACAGACAGAGATATTTAGTTACTATAACAAGGCAGATGTAACACACACACACACACACACACACACACACACACACACACACACACATATATACACATGCATGCAGAAAGAGTGAGAGAAGCTGACAGACTGGGAGTAGAAGGTAAATCAAATGACATTTATATATAATTAATGAAACACTAATTGGGAGTAGAAGGTAAATCAAATTTCATTTATATATAATTAATCAAACACTAATTGGGAAATATTTAAGCAATATTTATTGTTATATATTGTGTCTAAAATGAACATAATTTTTCTAATATATCTTTTTGTTTGCTTTATTCATGGCTAAAGAAAAAGATAATATAAAAAAATTCACAAAACAAACAAACTTTGTTTAACTGTAACTATTTCTTCAGATATTTAGACATTTTGAAAGACTACATAAACAATTGTAATATCCAATTTCTGTCACTGAAAAACTACTACAAAAAGTGAAAGAAAAACTCTCATGAAAAAAGATATTAAAGTCAGAAAAACAAATAGAATATTGTCCACTGCAGAAAATAAAATAAAAAAGATAAATAAAATAATAAACAAATATATATACATTTATAAAACATTTGTCACGAAGAACTGTAAACTTGACAACGATGTAAAGAGTCAACTGCTGTAGCTGCTGATGATGTCAGGACGATGGTGATGTGTGTTGTGAGATCTACATCTTCCTAATTCACTTTCTTTGATGTTGCTGTGGTTTCCCAGTCTTCCAGAGAGAATTATTAATAACAACAGATAAATGTTTGCTTGATGTCAGTGAAACTTTTAGCCCCAGATTTATATCTGTAAGAAAAATAAAATAATATTAATTAATTTATTACATGATAATTAATAAATAAAACAATAACTTATTAGTATTAAATAATTTCTTATCACAGAAACATTCTTAAAAAAGTTTTTCGGTGAAATATTTTAATCTTAATTTCAGTGAGATAATTAATAAATTATCAAAAAAAAGAAGAAAAAAAGAAGTAAACATAAAATAAAAGAAACTGAAACTAAAGTATAAGAAATTATATATTGATAAATTTGTTTATTGTCGCTGTTGAGTCACTCCACTACAGTATATTGATTAACATTTTGTTATAGACTATACCCTATGTTTTATTGACATGCAAAAATATTTAAATCTTGTTAAAAAAAACACCTACATTTCACTTGGTCAGTATAGAAATTTACTAAAATTATTTTCAATTTATATTAAAAAAAATAAAAAATTAATAAATAATAAATAACTAACTAGTAAAAACATTATTTGCAAAAACATTTATTTTACATTATATTAATGCATTGCATGTTGAGGAATGTACAAATTTATAAAGATGAAGACAGATTTAAAATAATATAAAAATACACTTTCTTATCAAGACTCTGTATTTGTTTTAATATCTAGTATGACAGATATAAAATAAATAAAATGTAAATTGATATAAAATGTGTAAAAATAACCAAAACTATGTACTTACTTATAAAACCTATGAATCATTTTACTGGGTATTTCTTCAGGTCCTACACAACAAATTTTTATAATTCATCAGTTTCTGGTGTGAAAGAACACAAAGCCTTGTACTGACATCCTCCATCACAGAACAGAATTACAAAGTGTTTAACATCAGACTCAGCCAGCTCCTAGATAAACAAACAAACAAGCAAATAAATAAATCAATAAATCAATAAATAAATAAATAAATAAGTTGATCAATAAAAATATCTTTAAATACACCATAAATCAAAAAACATATAAATAATATTGTATTAACATGGCAATAATGTATAAAAAGTAAATAAATAAATATAATTACATATAATATTCAAAAGTAACTAAAGTAAAGCTGATTTGTTGTGGAGTAATAACAACAGTATAAAATTAATATCATTATTAATGAATAAAATTACACATCTAATCTATAGATATAACTCTCCCACTTCCCCTCTCAGGTATTTCTACAACTTTCTAAAATAAATAACAATTATCTATCAAGTAGACAGGATCAGAAAGATAATTCTCTTATAAAATCTTAAAAATTTAAGTTGTAATTTGAATAAACTAAAAATAAACAGTAATAACAAACAATAATAAAATACTGTAGATTAAAAGGAGTGAGAATAATCCTAAAAAAATATTAATTCAATTAAAAAAATTAAGTATGTCTTTTTAAAACAAACAATAATAAGAAAATCAAATATAATGAAAGAAAAATTCCTACTGCTAAAGTTTAAAGATCAAAGAAAAACAGATTTCAGTTTTTCTGGTCCATTTAATTTAGCAATTGCTTAATTTGGTTTTGACAATAATAATAATAAGTAGGGATTTAAAAATAAGAAAATTAATAAACAAATGAGTAGGCTTTTTTAACCAAAACATAACCTAAAAATAAATATTTAAAATACAATTGAACAGAGAGGATAATTTACAATATTACAGGCCTGTTTTAATAACTGATATTATAAATCTAGACGACAACAATAATGATGATGAAGAAATTTAAAATGAAGACATTTTAACTTATTTTTTATTTTATCTATATAATCAGAACATATGAGATATGTAAAAGTAAACCTCACAGACTAAGTAAATTAGTGTAAAGTGCTGTCATACTCAGTCTGTTAGAATTTTTTGTGTGGAGTACCATGTGATTATTGAAAATAAATGAAAATAAAATAATGATAATAATGATGATGATGATGATGATGATGATGATGATGATAAAGATAATAATGCTACAACAAAAAAAAAAAATCAAGAATGTGTTTAAGTTAAAAAAGTCTAATATAGATGATGAAAACAGATGTGGATGACTAAATGAAGAAATGATAAACATGCTTTAAACTAATGGATGATAAAATTGTCTAATTTTACTTATAAAAGTTGAGCTTAATGAATATATGTGATGCCATAATGGACCTACTGTAAAAGTAAACCTAAAAGACTGAGTAAATTGGTGTAAAATGCTGATGTACACAGTCTGTTAGAACTTTTTGTATGAAATAATAATGTTACGATAGAAAATAAATGTAGAAGTAACTTTACTTGTTATTGTAGACTTTCCTTGTACTAATCTGCTTTTCTTACTCTGTATTGAGAATACAAAAACAGAAAAACTGAGAAGAATGTAAATTGATAGTTAAACAACTGAATTAATGTGTGTTTTTCATACAAGTTGTTTTTAGAAACTTCTCTGTCTGTTCTGCTGTCTGTGTGTGTCCCATTCTGAAGTTTAGATAACAACACTTGTCTGTTTTGTGCTGTGTGTCTGAAAAAGTAAAAACAAACAATTTATTTGTTTATTGTTTTTATTTAAACATTATTTACTGTTATATGTGCATATCAATACCATTTACTGATACAAATGAATGTTTGTAAACAAAAATATATTTCATCTATTAGATTTCAATTGTGCATACATGCATATACAGTCTGAGTTAATGAATAATTAAAAATAAATATTTAAAAAAATAGTCTAAAGTGGTTTACCAAAATATAAATGTAAATTCTGAATCAAAAAACAAATCAGTATCTTTGAAAAATATAATATTATAATCTGATTATTGATAAATATAAATGTTGCTAAAATATAACAAATATGAAATAAAGAAGAAATATTTTATTTGAGAACATACACAGCTTGTTTTTGCTAGTTCTTTCCATTTTAAAAGATAAACAACAAAACAGCTAATGAAAAAGAAAACCTGTTTCTGCAATATGAACTGACACCCTTTTTAAACAAGAAACTAAAAATTTGTTTTTAATATACGTATTTCCACAGAAAACAAAACATATAACATAATGTTACTAATATCAGTCACAGATCAGTGGCTAGATTGGTAAATAACTTTATTCGTCCTCCACGTAGGACTGACCCTAGAACCCAACAAACTCTAACCACTGAGCCAGTCTATCCATCACTACAAACTTAACAAAGTGAATACTTACGGAGAAGAGTTTGATTTGTTTAGTTCTTGTTTAGTTTTGTTGTGTTGCTAATGACTACTTGGTGTTTTGTGACATCTGACCTCCCGTTACCATAGCGATATGCTGAATTAAAATTAATATAAATAATAATAAACCCTGCAATATAAGGTGTCTGTTAAAATAAATCTTTGTAAAAATTCCTTTAATATTAACTTTCTTTATTAGCAGCCTTAGAAATACCGACTATTATATAAGGATATTTTAAAGCCTCAAATCATCCATTTTAAATAATAAACAAATATTTACCCAGGTAAAAGCATATTCAGTATATACACTAAAACTGAATATTACAAATACCAATTTTTCATAAATTAATATAATAAAAGATGTAATACAATTTTGCACTTAGAACAAACATTTTTTTTTAAATAACACAAGAGAGAGAGAGAGAGAGAGAGAGAGAGAGAGAGAGAGAGAGAGAGAGAGAGAGAGAGAGATGACACATGCAGTGACACTGTGTGAAGGGCTGGCAGTTCCAGTCTGGTAACAGGAAAGTTAAACATTTTAAAATACTGATGAAATATGAAGCTGCTTCTTTTGTTTTATAACAAAGAAATAAACATTTACAACAAAATAATCACATTTACATAAATATGTATGTGTGTAATGTGTGTGTAAGTGCATGTCCATGTGTTTGCATGATCATTTACTACAAACTGTTATCTACAAACTGCAACTTCATATATTAAATTAAACTTCATTAGCTGATTAGGTTTAGAAAAATGAGAAATATGTAAGAAAACAAACAAAAATTCACCTGCTCAGATTTGTTCTCTTTTGCAATGGCAGCAGTACAAACTTTATTTAACCAGAAAACAACTGTGACCTCAGTGTCTGATGGAAGTTCACTGGATGTGTTAAAAGTTGTAATTCAACTGAAAGTTTTAAAATTACATGTTCAATAGAGAGGTTTAGCACAGACGTAACTTTCACATACTGATTTTCTTGATATGGGACAAGCTTATATGTATGTGTTTATGTATAGCAATGAAACGTTATAAAGGGTGAGTCTGGTTTTTATGATTTTCTTTAATTATATTTGGCAATATAAACATTGAACATGTTCAAACCAAATGTACATATATTATATATCCAAATAAATTTGTTTATAAGTTCTAGAGCTGCAGTTACTTCCCTTCTTTAACTTATTACAATACAAGCTTTGTTCTTTACATGGAAACTAAACTGAAAGTGAGTTATGGCCATGTCTCATACTGTAAGTCTGTATGCAGTCAGTTACATGAACAGGTTACATCTATGCTAAACCTCACTAATATGCTGAATGTAAAGACTGAGGTCTCATACTGTAAGTCTGTATGCAGTCAGATACATGAACAGATTACATCTATGCTAAACCTCACTAATATGCTGAATGTAAAGACTGAGGTCTCATTACGTCATATAATAAATTATACAAAATATGCACCCCTACATATCATTCTCCTTTTACCTCTCCCTGTGTCTCTTCATTAATTCATGCTCTCTCTCTCTCTCTCTCTCTCTCTCTCTCTCTCTCTCTCTCTCTCTCTCTCTCTCTCTCTCTCTCTCTCTCTCTCATACATTCGTACACTTATTTGTTTAAATGCTATCGTCATAATTCTTCTCGTTCTTTTCAGCAATCACTGAATATTCAAAGTTGAAGATAAAAGCCTTTAAATACAGCTTGTCATTAACCTCTGAACTGAAACACAATTTATCATACAGTGATACTTTCCAAAACACTAACTGAACAAAATAAATAAACTTTAACACAGCCAGTAATCTCATTTTAGTAAAAAGAGGTTTTTTTTTTTTATCTAACTTTAGTATTTAATAAACAAAAATACAAATACAAATATAAAATAAATAAATAAATAAAAACTACAGCTTACCTGATGGCTTGGACAGCAGGTTCTGCTGAAACAACTTCATGGGTGTATGCCAACATCAGCACATCAATTAGAGCAATATGTTCATTCTGAAAAAGTAACAATAAAAAAATAACAATAAAGATAATAAATAAATAGTTGTAAATAAATAAATAACTAGTACTTCTGTTATAATTACTGAGTAATGCACAGTCTTTGTAATGATAATAACAAAAATAATTAATATCAGCAAATAAGTGATTATCATTACACTGTTTGATAATTAATAAACAATTGTCACAAAACTTATTTTACTCTCTAAGACAAAAAAAATAAAATAAAAAACTCATGATGTAAACTCACTTTCTAGACAGCACCTGACTAAAACTGCAGTGACCTACGTAAAATATTGTCTGAAAAAGAAGATTACCCTGCAACACAGTAAGAGATCATCATCATAATCATAATAGCAATAATAATAATAATAATAATAATAATAATAATAAATAATAATAATAATAATAATAAAGATAATAATCATGATGATTGTAAAAATTAACAACAATAGTAACCACAACAACAACAATAATAGTAGTAGCAGTAGTAGTAGTAATAGTAATAATAATAGTAAAAATAACAATAATAACACAACAATAACTATAATAATAATTTACTTTATACATTTTCATCTATTATTGATTATAGTAAGTTTAATATGTTATATATTAATGAGAAAAAGAAGGGATTAATGTTTTATTTAACAACATATATATAGCATTGTATTTTTGTATTAAACACATACTATGAAGGAATAAGGTAATATATTTTAATTTTATTCTATACATAACTAGCTGAACTGAACTGTAGAAATAAGCCTTCATGACAGGAAACATAAGTCTCTTCACAGATCATTTTCTGATCATTTAGTGTTCTGTTTTTGATGAAATAATTCTAAGGTTTATAAAAAGTAAGATGCTAGAGATAATTAAAACAAAAGAAAAATGGATATAGTAACTTTAATAATTAGAACATAAATCTTGAAAGAATAAGAAATGAACCTGGTGTTCTACAGATGGAGACATTTGATGATTATTTGGTTTCTACCAGGGTAGATGATGATGCAAGATTTCCTCAAATTTTGTGCAACCATCAACTGACCACTGGTCCTAGAACTATGAATAATGTGCAGGGTTTTCATTCCAAAATGAACCGGTCAATTCATCATCTAAACATCATCTAATCATAAACACATTTATAAAATTGATAAAATGAACAGAAACATCAGAACGTGCTAAACTGAGACAGGTAAACTTTGGATCTGCCCCACCACGAAGAAAGTAAATTTCTTTCATATATGTGTGAGTTAATCTAAACTTATGAATACAGTGAGAATTTGAGAAATAAATAGATGGATGATAAAAGAACAAAATGAGATAGATAAAATAGAAACATACATATGTGTATGTGTATATATATATTTATTTATATATGTACTGTGACAATGAACTAGTAAAATGTGATGCTATACTGACAAGAAGTGTTTTATTTTGAATTATTAGAAACATAATAAATATTTTAACATTACTCCATGGTATTAGTGGCTCAAGTTTTGTTATTTGACTGAAATAGTAAATGTTATCAAAGCTTGTCATAAACCAAAGTTAGGATGATTTTTTGCAATAGAAAAACTAAAACAATGGTTAAACAAATGATCATTACAAGCATTAACTTTTAAATTTAAAAAAAAGAAAAGAAAATCTGCAACTTAAACCTGTAGTTTTTACAAAGAGTATATGAATCATAGTACACAGCAATAACAAGACTAATACACTTCTAAACTGTAAACCTTTACTGCTGTAATTTATTATTAATTTTCATTTGTAGGCAAAAATAATAAAAAGATTTTTTTTTTAAATTAAAAAAGAATAAAGAAAAACAAACACAGTATAAAATGTAACTTAAAAGACTGTAAAATACAATAACTGTGTTCACTTTAACTATGAACGAATTCTTTATCTCAATATTGTCAGTTTAGCACTTTATCATTTTGTAAAACACATAAGATTTTTTATTTTTTTATTTATTGTGATCATAATTACACAAAAAGCAACACTATAGCAAAAGTTCAGTCAAATCATAGAACTTAACTAACTAATACACGAAACATTTACAACCACATTCTGGTTATTAAATCTGGTTAAACTGTAAGAAACATAAACAAACACAAAGGAAGGAAAACAACTGAAAATTTATAACAATAAATAAATCAGTGTAACTGTAAGAAACATAAACAAACACAAAGGAAGGGCAACAGTTGAAAATTTATAACAATAAATAAATCAGTTTAACTGTAAGAAACATAAACAAACACAAAGGAAGGAAAACAACTGAAAAGTTATAACAATAAATGTAACTGGTTCATTACTGGTTTCTGTTGACAGACAAATGTTTATCTCAATAAAAGAACAGAGCAGAAATGTGTTTTAAATTATTTATGACTTATAAAGGAAATAAAAATACTGAAGTAACTTTTAACTAAATGTAATTGTGTGTGTGTGTGTGTGTGTGTGTGTGTGTGTGTGTGTTTGTGTTTGTGTGCATGTGTGTGTGTACATGTGTGTGTGAGCGAGAAAAAAACATCAATACATCTTACTTCAGATTTGGTCTTCTTCACTTTTTGCCATAATGAGAAATTATTTCTAAAATCATCAGAGCTATTGTCTTGTGGTGTAACACAAACATTGTCCTTGTAACTTATCTCTTCAGTTCTTGCTTTAGCAATTTGTCATCTTCAGTTGTCAGCTTCATCTTCTCAATGATGCTGTCAAAGCTGTCAAAGCCTTGCCATGACAAAACTGAGAACTGAGATATGAAACTGGACTGACTCAGTTTCTGTCACTCTAACTCACTCTCTGTTTCTCTCTACAGATTTTATTTTGTATTTACCTGCTGACAATGTTAACAAGATTGTTAAGCAGTTCAAACTTATTTTTAAAAGAAAATCATCCCAGCTAAAATGTATCCTGCAACAGAAATTTTTGACTCTTTCACTGTTAACAGTTTTTTGTCAGTAACAGAAGTTTTTAACTCTTTCACTGTAAACAGTTTTTTGTCGATCACTGACAAAACTGAACAATTCTACAAGTAAATGAATGTACTGGTGTACTGAGATCACTGACAAAACTGAACAATTCTACAAGTAAATGAATAATGATGTACTGAGATCACTGACAATACTGAACAATTCTACAAGTAAATGAGTGTAATGGTGTACTGAGATCACTGACAAAACTGAACAATTCTACAAGTAAATGAGTGTACTGGTGTACTGAGATCACTGACAATACTGAACAATTCTACAAGTAAATGAGTGTAATGATGTACTGAGATCTCTGACAATACTGAACAATTCTAGAAGTAAATGAGTGTACTGGTGTACTGAGATCACTAAGCAGTGTCTAAAGATGCATGGAAAGTCAAAACTGATGTCACTAAAGACACTGAAGAGGTGGATTAGAGAATTTACTGGAAAGACATACTATGTGACCCATCACATTAAAACATATCTTAAGTTGCATTTTGTTCATTGATTTGTATTTTGATATTTCATTCATTCCTGTGTTTCCCTGCTATGTGTAAAATAAATGTTCTGGTAGTTGATACAGTTAGAGAAAAATTCTGTCTCAGCCATCCAGCAAATAACAGTGTTCACAAAAGTGTTCTAACACACCTAGGATCAAAATCTAAAATGTTGTGTCACTAGTCAGACACTTAAATACTTTTACTGTGTAATTAAAACTGGTTTCCTATGTCAGGTCGCACATGTCAGTTTAAGATTACAAGAATCAAACTGTGAACAGGTTAAGAGAAAAAAAAAAAAACGCTTCAACAATGCTGGACAAGAAGAGAAAGTTCCGTCCATCGCATGGATGATATATAATTGTGTCCACAATGCTGGACAAGAAGAGAAAGTTCCGTCCATAAAAATGGATTCTGCAGCCTGTAGAGCTACGATTTGCTCATCTGTTGAAAACACAAGCATGTCATTTTCATTTCCATCGCTAAATAAAAGGTAGCGTCTTCCATCATTTGTCTTTGTCCTTGGTTCTTCTATGCTGACATCAGCTCTAGTCTGTGGTAGGGTGGGTACCAGAACTCGTCTCTCTGTGCACTGCTCATACTGGGAAACAAGGCAAATAAGGAAACGTTTCTGGTGCTTGATTTGCAACCTCATCGTTGTATATTTGCTGTATTGGTGCTGCTTCTCCTCTTTCCCGCTTCCGTAGTATGCTGACAAACCGAACAACATTCGGGTCACTTGGAAGATGGTTATGCTCTGAATAAAATTGTCAACAGCTGCTATAATTATATTTATGGACAACAGTCAACAAGCGAACGAAAAAAAAAAAAGAATGTGTAGATACTTCCACAGAAGCTGTTTATAAACATCTGTGATCAAGTGTTATTAATTATGTTACTGACAAACATTCAGAAATGCTCGGTCCAGAACTGACAAGATACATCAGTTTCACTACAAATGGAGAATTTTTAAATTTATTACAGCTACTTCGTCAATCGTTTGTTTTATTCAGTATGTTGACAAAATGTTGTGCACTTCAGGGTAGTCACAAATGCAGAGAAGACTTCTTCCATATTAATTTCAGTTTTCATTCCCAAATCTACTTCTTATACTGATGACTTGAACATTATTTTTAGAAATTATTACACACCTAACTCCTGCTAAATAAGAGATTGATATCACTGATACTTATATGTATATATATATGTGTGTGTATATATATATATATATATATATATATACACACACACACAGGCCTTTGCATATATATCCTTATCAATATATTTAAACATAAACTGATGTTGAGAATAAATAACATGATATTTCAGTAACAATTCTGCCATCAAAATTAAATAATAATAATAATAATAATAATAATAATAATAATAATAATAATAATAATAATAATAATAATAATAATAATAATCTACTGAGTAGGTATCTAGCATGTTTATGTTGAACAGACAGTGAGCCAAAGTGGTTGTTGTCCATGCTGTTGTGGTTGGTTGCAGACGTCACGACTCTACCATCAGGATCCTAGCATCTACTTGAGAGTTCAGTTCATGGCAAACAAGCTGCCTCATACAAGCAGTTCATAGTTACTGGCCATTTGGAGATTATTGCACACACAGAACACACACAGACACAGATACACACACACACACACACACACATACATGCACACCTATGTACATACATATACAAACATTATACAAACATTACACATTCAAACACATACATACATATATACATACTTTTAAACATTAAATACATACAAATATACATACTTTTAAACATTAAATACACACAAACATACTTGTACACAAACATTAAATACATACACATACATGTACACACACAAGCATTTAAATACATACACACATACATGGTTATTAAGTGATATTCTTTAAGGTTGTTTTCACAGAAAAAGAAAACTACAATGCCTTAAGTCCAAGTCTCATCAGCAGAATGATGAGGTTGAGATTGGACTTTGTCCTCCTGTTCCCAAATATTGTCTATGTGTAGAGTTTAACCAGACAACCATCACTAAACAGATTACATACATACCTACTGATGCATATAGAGTGTTGTAAAATTTTGTAAATGTCGTTTCTGAGATATGTGTTAAAATTCAATGTACTTGCCATTTGATGTATCAGTTTGTGAATGTGTTTGTACTGGTTTGTGAATGTTTTTGTACTGGTTTGTGAATGTGTTTTGTACTGGTTTGTGAATGTGTGTTTGAGACTTTTTTATACAAGTAATGATGAGATACAGCTGTTATTGAAGTAAGGTGAAATACAGCTGTTACTGAAGTAAGGTGAGATACAGCTGTTACTGAAGTAAGATGAGATACAGCTGTTACTGAAGTAAGGTGAAATACAGCTGTTACTGAAGTAAGGTGATATACAGCTGTTATTGAAGTAAGGTGAGATACAGCAGTTATTAAAGTAAGATGAAATACAGCAGTTATTGAAGTAAGGTCAGATACAGCAGTTATTGAAGTAAGATGAAATACAGCAGTTATTAAAGAAATACACAGTTATTAAAAGGTGAGATAAGATGAAATACAGCAGTTATTGAAGTAAGGTGAGATACAGCTGTTATTGAAGTAAGGTGAGATACAGCAGTTATTAAAGTAAGATGAAATACAGCAGTTATTGAAGTAAGGTCAGATACAGCAGTTATTGAAGTAAGATGAAATACAGCAGTTATTAAAGTAAAATGAAATACAGCAGTTATTGAAGTAAGGTGAGATACAGCTGTTACTGAAGTAAGGTGAGATACAGCTGTTACTGAAGTAAGGTGAGATACAGCTGTTATTGAAGTAAGATGAGATACAGCTGTTACTGAAGTAAAGAGGTGAAATAGCTGATAAAGTGAATATGAAGATGCAGGAAACTGATCATGAACAAAATTTACATTTCAGCAGATTTGTTGACTCTTGCTTAACATATATAATTAAAAACAGAAAACAAGGTAATTTCAAATATTTATTGGAACAACAAAACAAATCTATACTACTTAAACATTTTTCACTAAAATAGTAATTTAAATTATTTCAAAACATTAATTTTAAGTGAATATGAATTTCCAAATATAAAATGTTTTGAAATTTCTGATGTGATTCCTTTCAGATCAACAATAAATTACAAAAATAATTTCAGTGATTTTAATGAAAATGTCACAGAAACTGATTAGAATTATAAATCATTTATCAGTGACATCAGACAATGAAAGCCCCGAGTGTTGTAGTTCACATCATACCATGACATATGGTAAAGATGTATACAATAAAAACATTTAAAAAACACTAAACTTAAAATATCAAACAATACCAAGACTTCTGGTAAAGATGTATACAGTAAAAACATTTAAAAAACACTAAACTTAAAATATCAAACAATACCAAGACTTCTGGTAAAGATGTATACAGTAAAAACATTTAAAAAACACTAAACTTAAAATATCAAACAATACCAAGACTTCTGGTAAAGATGTATCAAATAGCACTGTATTAACAAAACATAAAATAAAAAGTAAACAACAGATCACTCATGGAAAGAAATAACTAAATACCTGCATGTGTTTGAAAGACAAAATTAAATCAAACATCCTTATTAAATATTTGTGTGGAGTTTTTCAGAGGTTTTTTTTTTTTTTTTTTTTTTTTTTTTTTTTTTTTTTCGTTCACACAAATCTGGTAAAATCCAGTATGAATAATTAGGCTTAACAAGAATACTTTTACTTGATTTTACATGATGCACTTGAGATAATCAGAAAAGTTGTTTTTTTCAAGTGGAAAACTTTGTTAGTTCAGTAAGAGCCAGGCTTTCAAACACAGCACTGAATAAAAAACATCAAATCAAAAAACAGACATACATCCAAACACAGCACTGAATAAAAAACATCAAATCAAAAAAACAGACATACATCCATTTATGTCATATTCTAATATCCATCTGTGTCACATACCAATGTAACTAAGCATGATAAATAAATAAATACTATATCTATGTTAAATTCCAATGTAAAAACAGACATACATACATCTGTGTCACATACCAATGTAACTAAGCACTATAAATAAATAAATACTATATCTAAGTTAAATTCCAATGTAAAAACAGACATACATACATCTGTGTCACATACCAATGTAACTAAGCACTATAAATAAATAAATACTATATCTATGTTAAATTCCAATGTAAAAACAGACATACATACATCTGTGTCACATACCAATGTAACTAAGCACTATAAATAAATAAATACTATATCTTTAAATTCCAATGTAACCAATGTAACTAAGCACATAAATAAATAAATACTATATCTATAAGACATACATACAATGTCACATACCAATGTAACTAAGCACTATAAATAAATAAATACTATATCTATGTTAAATTCCAATGTAAAAACAGACATACATACATCTGTGTCACATACCAATGTAACTAAGCAAGCACTATAAATAAATAAATACTATATCTATGTTAAATTCCAATAATACGTAATCTGTGCACTATAAATAAATAAATACTATACCAAAGTAAAACAAACATATCTATATCCTAACAAAGGTGAAACTATTCTAAGACAATCAAAAACAGAAATGGAAAATAATAAAAAATGTTTTGTTTGAAACAAAATTTTAGATACATATCTATATCCTCCCAAAGATGAGAATTATTTTGAGAAAACCAAAATTTGAAAAATACCTTTTTTTGGGGGATGAATCAAAGTTTACAAAAACACAGAAGAGTCAGTCATCTGTGTGTGTACTGATAGTGACGACAACAACAACAACAACCACAACAGCAATAATAATAATAATAATTACACTAACAATATCAGTAATTGTAATAAGTACACAGTTGCAGTTTTCAAATTAAACATTTTCTTCAAAAAGTTGCTGAATTCTCCAGACTGAATGAAAGTTAGTCGTGGGTTGACACAGAAGTGGGTTTGTAGAACTCAGCTGTGATTTACTGTTCATTTTCAAAACAAAATTTTCAAAAGTTATTTATTTGAATGATTATTTTTATTTATGTTATACATGAAGGTTGTGAAAATGAGTAAAACTAATATGAACTATAATGTCAACCCAATAAAACTTTACAATACAATGTGTCAATGAATAATTTAAACTGTAATGAATTGCTTTAAACATGTTTTTATCCTGCTTATTTTTTGTTTAGAATCACTTGCAGACACTTTTACATTATAATTTACAATAAAATATTATAATCATTTTTTTTTTTCAAATACAAGATCTAAAATTAAAAATTAGAAAAATGAAAACTATTCATAATTTTTCAGGATTAACAAAGAGGAATCAATGATTACATTTCACATGGAAAACATTCTCTACAGCATCGTTATTGAAGGCAATACATAAACCCCAGAAACAAACATACAGCAGAATGTCTTACTATCTGCAATACTCTCACTGCTGTAATACATAAACCCCAGAAACAAACATACAGCAGAATGTCTTACTATCTGCAATACTCTGTGTAATACATAAACCCCAGAAACAAACATACAGCAGAATGTCTTACTATCTGCAATACTCTGTGTAATACATAAACCCCAGAAACAAACATACAGCAGAATGTCTTACTATCTGCAATACTCTGTGTACTTACTATCTGCAATACTCTGTGTAATACATAAACCCCAGAAACAAACATACAGCAGAATGTCTTACTATCTGCAATACTCTCACTGCTGTAATACATAAACCCCAGAAACAAACATACAGCAGAATGTCTTACTATCTGTAATACATAAACCCTGCTGAAACAAACATAACAAACAAACAGAATGTCTTACTATCTGCAATACTCTCACTGTGTAATACATAAACCCCCAGAAACAAACATACAGCAGAATGTCTTATCTATCTGCAATACTCTCAACCCTGAAACAAACATACATACAGAATGTCTTACTATCTGCAATACATAAACCCCAGAAAAACAAACATACAGCAGAATGTCTTACTATCTGCCAAAACAAACATACAGCAGAATGTCTTACTATCTGCAATAAATACATAAACCCCAAAACAAACATACAGCAGAATGTCTTACTATCTGCCTGTGTAATACAAAACAAAAACAAACATACAGCAGAATGTCTTACTATCTGCAATACTCTCACTGCTGTCTCACTATCTGCAATACTGCTGTAATACATAACTGTCAAAATACACTTCCCAAAGAATTCCATGCATAAACCTTCCAAAACAATCCAAACAGGTAAACATACATACATACATACATACATACATACATACATATATATATATTAAATTAAAGAAGAAAGAACATATTTGAAATAATTAATTAATGAGTTCTAAAAAAGACCATAATTTTTTTTCTTCATATGTTTTTGTTTTGTTATTTTAAAAACAAGTTCTCATTATTTAATTAACATCAGTGGTTTTCTTTTAAAAAAAAGAAGAAAATAATAATATTAATTTTATTGTGAACATTTTTCATTTAATCTGCTAACATTACATTTAACTTTTCTTTCCAGTGGTCTGTATTTTCTGACATTACTATTTTTTAAAGCATTACTAATGAATGAATGTTAATGAAAATAAAACAGAATAATAATTTTAATAATGAAAGTCCACAGTGTTCTACTACTTGTCTTATAGCAAGTAAACTGGCTAATGTACTACTTTTTTTGCCAAAAGGGAGGTAACCAGCTATCTGAACCAACCTGCCTAAAAGCAGGGTTACCTGTACCTGACTGATTAGCATGTTAACAATCCTCAGCAGCTTTTAGTTCTTTTATCAGTTTTATTAGGTAAGCTTTTTCATCATCAAACTGTTCACCATATGAGTGGTTGGTACAAAACTTACTTAGAAAGTCCACAAGTTTTTCCTTGTTTCAAAGAAGTATGTTCAAAAGAGGCTTTGGTTTGCTAGGATTGGCTACAAACACCTTAAAGACGTGGAAGGCTTCAAACTGAATATTTCGACTTTCCTCTCTCAGCATGTTCATCACTAGTTTCAGGTTTTCCGGGTTGCTGGTGTACCGAGTCATGAAGTTGTGGCAGTCAAGCAGCAACTCTCCCAGCAGCTTCAGAGCCTGTCTTCTGCTGACGTAATTGGCTGAGTTTAATAAGGCCTGATAATGACCAAACACTTTGTCATAATTACACTCTAGAAATTCAGCAGATAACTTCTTGTGCTTTGTCAACAGTTCCTTGAAAGTTGAGAACGCATCTGCTGCAATGTCGAAAGTGGAAGCTTCAACATAAGAAAAGAAGTTGTAGCAGTCGTCAGAATAAAGCATAATCTTAGCCAGGGCTTCATAACGACAACACTCTCGCAACATCATTCCACAGTTCAGTGCTATTTCTCGAGTTTCATAACTTTTCATGAGTAGGAAGAGAAGTTCTCGTTTCACACAGATGTACTCGACAGCGGGTGAACGGCTTCCTGTCTGTCGACGCAGCAAGTTGTGGAAAATGACGACCACGTCTTTTCTTCCCTCAAAATCGATCTTGTTGAGGTTGACAATGAACAACATGAGAAGGTTGCTCTGGAACATTTCATGAGCTAGCTGAACTATACGTTCTGGCTTTGGTTCCTTGTCAGCTGTTCCACACAGCATCATCTTAACAGCCTGAAGCGTTTCACTAACCTTTTTCACATCTGTCTCACTTCTGTCTCCGACTGATTCAAGCCTGCCAATCGCCTCCTTGCACTCCCTGACAAGCACGTGCGGTTTCTTCTGCGACTTTCCAAACAACGGCATCGCCGCATCGGCAAATTAGCGCCGGAAATCGTTTCAGTTACTTGATCAAAAATCAGACAATATAAACTTGTTCCAACTTATTATATTACATTTTTCTTCTACAATTTTTAAAATTCCCAGTGTATCGAATGTTCTCAAAACATTACAAATGTTACGAATTGTGGTTGTCGTTATTCTAAGAACTTCGCTTATTTCAACTATTTTCTCACTTTATTTAATATATACAAGCATATATTTCATTTACTCAGAATTTAATTTAAAAACAAAAAAATTATTCCTTATTTGTCACTATAATCGTAGCCAAATTAAATATTACGACAGTTGTATTTAAATTCGCGACTATGGCGGAAATAGCAGATGACATTATTATCATTTTATATTTAATTAAAATTTGTTGTGTTTTAATGTTTCATCTCTCGCTCTCTTTCTCTCACAGAAAAATACAAACACTGATCAAGCAGCGAAGACATTTTTTTATTTTATTTTATTTCATTATTTTCCTTTAATATGTATTATTATTGTTGTTGTTGTTATAACGATGATGTTATTACAAATATTTTATTTTGTTTTATTTATTTATTTATTTTATTGTTTGATTTGTTTGTTTGTTTGTTATTATCACTGTACAGGTTGTGTTGTGCGAACACGACTATTTTGCAATAAATGAACAGAGTAATGAATAAATATGAGCTACTTGTTTGAATTACGTGAGTGTGCGTGTATGTGTGTGCGAACTTGGTGGGATGTATGTATGTATGTATGTATGCAAGCATGTACGTAAGTGGATTTACAGTTGCTCCCTGTACAACAGCCACCCATTTTTTCTTCCAATAATGACATATATGCATGTATAAGGAAACATCTTTAATACTTCAAAAATAATAAACCACAAATAAAATAAAATGCATAGCTCTCTACTAAAGCTTTGTATAGCAACAGTTCATTCAGAAGTACAGGTTCAACTGTAACCATGTATACCAAGGCACGCCTTACAAGAATTTATTGAAACACTTTGATGTCGTGTTGTGGTCCACTCAAATAGTCCAGGACTTGTCGGTTTTCACGCTGTCTGACAATACTGGCAATAGATGAAGTTGTCCTCAAAGTGCTCCAGTATCTGATAGTGCTTCAAAAGCTGCCTTCATCCACTAGAACGAATGCAATTGCAGATATCTGACTGATCAGTAAATCAAACTCTTCGTCAGTATTGTAACGAACTGCCAGACTAATGAGTTGAATTTGGCGCCAGATGCATTGCCTCAAATGAAAGAAGCATCCAGTCACAGCACAGTTTAGCTGTACAGACGTGTTGTCTTCTTCCTTCACACTCGTAAGAAATCTATCCACCTCTGAGTTCCTTCTGTCGGACATACACAGAGTTTTCGAAGGCAAGATTTGGATGACCACACTCTGAATGAGTGAACTTCATCTTATAGAATATAACATGTTTGCTACATACTGTTTCATTCATTTCAGTTATAGCTCACCTGCCAAATCAAAGAAACCTTACGACTTAATTAGCCTGAATTAGTAATTAGCTGACTCTAGTTAGCTTTGACTAATTTATTGGAATTAATAATAATAATAATAATAATAATAATAATAATAATAATAATAATAACAAAAATAAAATTAATTACAATTTCAATAGCCATTATACTGAAGAGAAATCTGATATATTTATTTTTATATTCTATTACAAATTATTTTCTTCGCTTTTATTTGTTTCTTTATTTCTTTCTTTCTTTTATTATTATTATTATTATTATTATTATTATTATTATTATTATAAATTTGTCATTGAAATGTCATCTGTTAATTAGCAACATCGGTTATAAAAAAAGTTAAATTAGAAATATAGAGTCAATTCCATATATTAATGAGTAGTAGTTTATATTGTTAATTCTTATAGAAATGTCTTTACTCAAATTTAATTAGTAATTAGCAGACTCTAGTTAGCTTTGACTAATTTATTGGAATTAATAATAATAATAATAATAATAATAATAATAATAATAATAATAATAATAATAAAATAAATAAATAAATAAATAAATAAACAAAGGACATGCACGCGGGTTTATCGTCGACCGAAGCGTGGGACCACTGGAAGGATCAACTCGACGTCATTTCCTTTTCTCTCGTTCGCCGAGTCGAGCCGAGCCCATCCGAGCACAGCCGAAATCGGTTTTCATGGCAGCGCTCAGACGACAGTTTGAAAACTGGGTCACGGTACTTGCTACCGATGACAATTTCATTTTAAACAGTGCACAAATAAGATAAGAAAACAAATAGCAATAGTAATAATAGTAATAGAAATGACACTTTACAGTTCGAATGACAAGACACTGTTTACAACAAGAACACAGAATACAAAAATAAATAATAAAAACATAAATGAAACATAATGCCTTCCGCTTATTTTAATAGTCTTACTTATACACAATTTATATATTTCTTTTCCTTTCTTTTTTCTACATCACATATTATGTTGATATTTCCAGAACGGTATACGTAGAAAAATTTAGAATGAATGATAAATGATCAGTGGCTTTCAGTTTATTGGCATAAGTCGTGCTTTTGATAGTAAAGCAAAAATATTAATTCCCAGTTTTACTAACTTATGGGCATTTAATAGTCAAAACAAATTTAATTTATCAATTTTTATTTTTATTTTATTTTTTTTAAATAACAACAATAAATAAATAAATAAAAATAAAAATACTTAGCACGGTAAAAGACGAAAAATTAATTCGAGTGACGAGAATAAATCGTTCACTTTTACCATGTGTCCATTACGTATACCCCCAACTTATATTGAAAAATATAATCCTAATTTTCCTGAAGTAATTCGAAATATTATTTTAACGATTAATATTTATCATTATTGTTGTTTTGTTTTTAGAGATGGGTGCGTTTCGTTATCGCTAAATTCAGTTGTTCTACATTAGAGTTTGTTCTTTTTTTATGAAATGATTATTTTTATACTCAGTCTGTTGTGTGCATTCCTCAGAAACATGTCCCGTACTTAAAAAACAAAACAAAACAACAAATAATAATATTTATATTTTTGTTATTTACTTTTTTAAAAAATATAAACTGAACAGTAATATATATATAAAAAGTCTAAATATGAAATGTAAACGCTATGTTGTTAGAACTTTGACATTTCGGCGGTCATTTTTAAAAATGTACTGTTTATTTTAATTTCATATCAGAGTTGCTGTTCTTGACATTAACTCAGTCTTTTTCCTTAAATATTGAAAAGAAACACTAAATCTTAATATGTCCCTTATTTATATTAAACAAATAATTGAAAAACCTTTCTTGATAAATGTTCTGGTAATAAGTAACCGCTCACTTTTTCAGTCACCATTCCTGAGTTAAATTTGAGCAGTTGTCATAAATTTTACATTTTACACAATTTTCTGTATTTATAACAGCAGCGAAAAAGGATTAATTTTAGAATTCTAAAACTATGTGTATCTATATAGGTGTCTTTACCTCTATGATATGTTTTTGACTGTGATATCAACAATACCAATAATAATAATAATAATAATAATAATAATAATAATAATAATAATAATAATAATAACAGTTTTATAACTAGAATGGTCAGAAGTTAATTTAATTTAGTTTTTTTATTTATTTATTTATTTATTTATTTATTATTATTATTATTATTATTATTATTATAGTTATTTTGAATTCACAAACTAGATAACAGAAAGATATCAAGCGACAAGTTGGATGATAATGATTCGGTATGTTTGATTGTACAGAACAGAAAAATAGTTTTGATAGAAAAGTGTGATTATCTGCCAGCATTTCACGACAGACGGACATCTACAATCGTGTGTTGCTCTCTGTCATTGTATTGGTACAAAGTTTCAAATTATAAACAATTTAAAAATAATCTCTCATTCCAGACATATTTCAACCTTACAGAGTAAAAATACTGCTACTCGGTGTTTAAACTTTCAAATCATAATTTTCCTATTGATACGGGAAGATGGAAAATCACACCATTAGAAAATAAAATATGTGTGATAACTATGAGTTTCATTACATATTTACATGTGTGTTTCTTTTAAAGAATCAAAGGAACCGTTTTTCTGTCAATCTAAACCAAGTGTTTATAAATTTTATGAATTATTTAACTCTTAAAAAAGCTGGTGTTCTTTAAAAACGTTCTATTTTCTGCAATCTAATCATGAACCGTAATTTCAAATCCGCTGGCTCATATACTGATATACTGTATATATATCTTTGTTATGTACATTATTGTAAATCCACCATCTTGTCATACTTATATTAAATTTTGTATGAATGTCTCCTCAAATGCACGACCAGAGTGTAAGTAACGTTCAGTTCGGTGTGTATTTGTGTTTATAAAACGTGTCTGTGTGCGTACTTGACTGACCTTTCATGAATTAATGAATAAATGAATAAATAAATATAGCAAAACGTTTATTACGAGATCGCATAGACAGTGTGGGTAGATCGCATGACACTAAAAAAAAACGTATCATCCATTCTGCAAGTGCAAGTTCAAGTTATCAGAGTAAGGTGAAGGCCAAACATGTACAGACTTGTATTGTGCCATACAAGTTCAAACTGTTATGCAATTACAACAACATATCTTGTAAATATAAGTATACTTAGTATAAATAAATAAAATAAACAGATAAATGTTTTGCGTTTTTACTGTAGGTAGATCATTTTGAGTTGGTCATTTAAAACGTTGGGGCAAGGTTATAATTCATTGAAATAATAATAATTAATCAGAAAATATGCATGACGTCACGGCCACAGCATCCCGAAGTATAGCGAAGTTACGGCGAGACTATTAGTGAAAGGGCGCGCACCGGGGACACTTTAACAACTATAGTAATTCAAAATTTTGTATGTAAGCTTGATTTACACCATGAAAATTGTCTTTGCCTTAGTGTTGTCTTTCACTTCGCTACTGATGAATTTAGCGGACGAGCAAGGTAGGCTGATATTTGTTTTCCAAAATGACAGGAAGCTGAAAACCACGTGTTTTCACTTGGCAAATGGAATCGAGAATAAAATTTATAAAGATTAAATTCTTTAATTTTTGATTATTATTATTATTATTATTATTATTATATTTTGTTATATATATATATATTTAAAAATTGAACTTGGTTTATATTAATGTCTACAATATGTAAATATCTTTTACTTCTTAAAACAAATTTATTTAGCTAAAACTTATTTTCTTAGAAATATTCTTGTATAGAATGTAAACTGTACAATCTTATAATTAATATATCAGTATAGATTCAATCTCAACAACAACAACAACAACAACAATAATAAAAAGATGAAAAATCCCAATGAAATTTAAGAAAAATAGTTTCTAATTCCACCTCTCTCTCAAACACACACACACACACACACACACACACACACACACACACACAGTCACTAAGAATCATATCTACTTAAACAAGTCACTGAAAATAACCATGTTGCCAAAATCTAATTTTTATTTAACAAAATGTCCTAGTACACCAGTACTTATCTACTGTTTCACTTCCCTTTCCCAGAGAATTAACCCTCCCCTCAAACATATTCAGCAGATCTGTATACCCTCCCCCATAATATATATAAATGTTAGTTGTGTTCGTAATAAATTATCTGAAAAGAAAACAAGCACATTGTTGTTTTAAAATCAGTTTTATTTCCATTAATTGTTACAGAAAATAGTAAATTTTAGTTTTTAAAATTGTCTTCATTTCATTTAATAATTGTTTACAGAAAGTATTAAAAACAAACAACAAACACACTAATTTCAAAAACCAAACAGAAAATAGTAAATTTCAAAAATCATTATATTTTATATAATAATTAATTGTTTACAGAAAAGCTTTTAAAAATTGTCTGTTCTTGTTTCTTTTCTTTTTCTTGTTTTATTTATTTATTTATTTACTATAAGGTGTTGTGCTGCTAGTAATAATGGTGAGTTAGTAGCTGGAAATAGCTCAGATGTGCTGCATTTTGCAGTTTTCCATGGGGCTGCTCCTTTTTTTTTATTGGTTTAATCACAATTAGGCCCATTTTAGGTGACAGAATAATTTTTGGTTTTGATGGTCAGTTACGAGAATTTCCATTCAGATAGTGTAATTAGTGGTGGTTTTATTGTTATCTGATTCAATGAGATTGTCGCGAGGTCTTGTTTGGGTTATCAGATAATTGTTAGACCCTTAAATGTTGCAGATTTCTGGTATTACAAAAGAAAATAAGTGAATGACAAATTACAATTAATCAAAATGAATTGAAATGATTGGTCTGTTTTGAATTTCTCATTGGTCAATAACAGTGAGGCCTATTTATTCTTATTTTTTTCTACATTCAAGGTTTTGTTGGCAACAGAAAAAACAATGTTTACCATAGTAACTGATATTGAAATAATTTAAATTCATGAAAAATAAACATTACAGACAAATAAACAACAAATAAAATAATAATTAAATAAAAGTTAAATAGGTAATAAAATGAAATAAATAAAAATTGTTATTTAAAGTTCATTTTCTGGTGTGTATGGAGTTTAATAATAATAATAATCTTTCTTTACAATATTGACTTTAACAAATGAATATAAATCTTTTTACTGCACTATTCAAATATAAATTTTGACATTCTTTAGAGATTTGTATTCCAAGTTACAGAATGACAGGAATTTAAGTTAATTAGACGTCAGGTTTTTATTTTTTAAATTTTAGTTATTATTATTAACATACTACTACTACTACTACTACTACCAGTACTATTATTATTATTATTATTATTATTATTATTACTACTACTATGAAAGAATGTTACAATGATAAGATAAAAAAAAAATTAAATTGTTTACAGAAGTGTTTGTATGTATAATAGATTTTTTGTTAATAAACATATACAGAAATACAAAAACAAACACAGACACACACACACAGACACACAAACACAGACACACACACACACACACACAGACTCACACACACACACACACACACACACACATAATTTTCAAGTGCTAAATCAAACTGCTACTTCCTGTTAACTGTTATGTGCCAGGAAAATTACATTTTGATAATCTCCCTTTGATAAATCATACAATTTTGTAATATTGGTATTATAATAACTTTGTTAGTTGCAGTATTATCTCAATTTTATTTCAAGATGAAGCATATAATGTCATTAATTAAAGTCACTGTATCATTAATAACAAGAAGAACAACAATAGTAATGACTGTGTTTTATATTTCAGTGTGTACTGGTACTTCTCAGGGCCTGGTTGCTAGGGGATATGCAGTTTTTCGTTACGAGTCTTACAAACAAATGTACACCAACTGCACGTACGTGGCTGGCAACTTGGAGATTGTTTTTCTTGACAGCGACTACGACTACGACTTGTCCTTTCTGGAGAACATCGAGGAGGTGATGGGGTATGTCCTGATAGTGGGCGTGTACGCTCACCGCATCCCCCTGTCAAGTCTGAGAACAATCCGAGGTGAAACTCTGTACCAACACTTACAGGAACACTACAGTCTGTTGGTAGCCCTGAACTATCAAACAAAGTCAGCTATAATTGGATTGCACGAACTTCTCCTTATAAATTTACAAGGTAAGTCTAGTTTTGTTGTTATTTTTAAAACTCTGCTATAACTGGATTGCACGAACTTCTCCTTATAAATTTACAAGGTAAGTCTAGTTTTGTTGTTATTTTTAAAACTCTGCTATAATTGGATTGCACGAACTTCTCCTTATAAATTTACAAGGTAAGTCTAGTTTTGTTGTTATTTTTTTTTAACTCTGCTATAATTGGATTGCACGAACTTCTCCTTATAAATTTACAAGGTAAGTCTAGTTTTGTTGTTATTTTTAAAACTCTGCTATAATTGGACTGCAAGAACTTCTCCTTATAAATTTACAAGGTAAGTCTAGTTTTGTTGTTATTTTTAAAACTCTGCTATAATTGGACTGCAAGAACTTCTCCTTATAAATTTACAAGGTAAGTCTAGTTTTGTTGTTATTTTTAAAACTCTGCTATAATTGGACTGCAAGAACTTTGCTTATACATTTACAAGGTAAGTCTAGTTTTGTTGTTATTTTTAAAACTCTGCTATAATTGGACTGCAAGAACTTCTCCTTATAAATTTACAAGGTAAGTCTAGTTTTGTTGTTATTTTTAAAACTCTGCTATAATTGGACTGCACGAACTTCTCCTTATACATTTACAAGCTAAGTCTAGTTTTGTTGTTATTTTTAAAACTCTGCTATAATTGGACTGCAAGAACTTTGCTTATAAATTTACAAGGTAAGTCTAGTTTTGTTGTTATTTTTAACATTTGATGCTTGGATTGAATTTGATATATAAATAGTTTTTATTTTTACATTTGATGCTTGGACGAATATATAAATGTATTTATACATGGACATACAGATGTATTTATACATAGATATACAGATGTATTTATACATGGACATACAGATGTATTTATACATGGATATACAGATGTATTTATACATGGATATACAGATGTATTTATAGATGGATATAATATAGATGTATTTATAGATGGATATAATACAGATGTATTTATAGATGGATATATATAGATGTATTTACAGATGGATATATATAGATGTATTTATATATATAGATATATATATATAGATAGATATTAAAGATGGATATACAGATGTATTGATGGAGAGATCATTATTTGGATGGATGGAAGGGTTTATAAAATCTTATTTAAAAAAGTAATAGAAATAAAAACAGTAAACAAAAAAAAATAAAAATAAAAGTCTCTATATGGAATTAATGTCATAATTCAAAATGTATTCTGTTTCAGAAATTCTCCGTGGCAAGATATTTTTTCAGTTCAACAATCTGCTGTGTTTTGTGTCTACCATCGACTGGAAGGACATCAGCCTCAGTATGGACACACCCATCAGTTTTGATGATGAAGTGGGTTACACCCACAAATGTGAGTATTTGTCTGTCATTGTTTTAAACATGAAGTGGGTTATATCTGACCATGTGAGTATTTGTCTGTGTGTGTGCCAGTCTGTCTGTCTGTCTGTGTATCTGTCAGTCAGTGTATATCCAGTAAATCATGAAGATATAACAAACAGATAATTGCTTGCATTGGTCAGCAAGAAAAATACCTTCTCATAGATGTAAAAGTCTGTCACAGATTTTGATAATTCATTCACCAAGTTCTACTCAGAACAGGACAATGCTACTACTTGCTCAGACAAAAACTGATCCTGTTGGTGAAACCTCACTGAAAAACAGTCACCTTCATTTTATTATCACTGATATAAAAACTACAACACCCCTTACAGTTTCACCTCCTCTATGCCTGTGTCTAACAAAGTGGAAATTTGCACATCCTGTACAGACTTTTTCTCTTCATTATCATCTTTAACTGGTTGTAACACATGTAACTGTATTGAACTTATGAGTTAGTTTCATGTTCTAATGTTATCAAAACTGAAGATTGAAGTAAAGGCATTGACTTTTTAGGATATACTAAATAAATAAACTAAAATATATTGTTCTATAAATTAATTTCAATCTCAAACTTATTTATAATTTTAGCTGTTCTCAAGATAAAAAATTATTGAATGAGAAGATGGTTTAGGTTTTACAAAAACACCGAAAGAGAATTCTAATTAACAATAAAAAATAAACATTCCACTGCAGGTAGTGCTGTCAGCTGTTTGAGAAGATTTACAACCATGTTTTTTTGTCCTGCAACATCAACAATGTGTGCAGCAGAACATCACAGAATGATTACAGTTACTGGCTGTTAACACTGGAGCCGATGTTGATGATGATGATGAATCGAGTGAGAGGTGAACAGACCAGGCAGACATCAGCAGTTTGTGAATCTCCAGACCCTGTAAGTCCTGCCCTGTACTCATTTACATAACATTAATATTCATTACTTAATCATGAATATTCATACTTGTATTTGATTTCCATTGTTTGAGGTAAGTGATTATGAATACAAAATGATATTTAAAATTGACACATGTAAAATGAGAATGTTAACATTTAACTGTATTCAATACAGAATTAGTATTTGTGAATACAGTGTAAACCTTTTTTATTACTGTCATAAATTTCAATTTTTATGTTTATTAATTTAATAATTATTGATACGAATTAATATTTATTTTTGAGTTAACAATTAACATTTTTGAATATGAATTAAATTGTTATTTTTGCATGTTATCCAATATGTTTTTAAATATAGTATTTTTTTTTTTTTTTTTTTTTTTTTTTAATATTAGTTTTATAATGTTTTTACTTCCCTTACTTTGAGATTTTTGTTTTCTTAGAGGTTTTTACTGTGCACAGTCAGACAAAGCTCATTGCAGAATGTTCAATGGGCTGGTGTGCATCATGGATTGGCCAAAGTTTTGTCGTGGTAAATTTGAAGTAAGTTGTTTTGAACTGTTTTTGACTTTGTAACTTCAACTTTGAAATTCTTTCCTGTTTTGATTTTATTGAAATACCCATAAGTAATATGTTTGTTGCCAAAAAATTCAGTTTGTTTTTAAAACATGATGTTATTGACTTGTATTTTAATATGCAAGTAGACAATTCTTTATCAATTTGTATTTATTTAAAACATGGATGTTATAGACTTCTATTTTATATACAACTTGACAATGTTAATTACAATGTTTGACAAGTTTACCACAAAACTGAAAAACACGCAGCTTGGCGTTTTTGTTGATTATTATGAACCCCAAAAATTGTAAACTTCTGTATTTTTTACAAAATAACTGACTAGCAGCTTATTTTCAAGAGATAACTTAATAATGATGTAAAATGTAATATTTAAATTATGTAAAATGTATTTATTCTGACTAAATAATTTGTAATTTTAATATTTGAAGTAACTTTTAAATAATAATTTGCTATCATTTCCAATGATAAATGTTATATTTTTTTAGTAAATTATTTTTATTTATTAGGGTTATCAGTGATAAGTTTTGTTTATTACTTTTACAGGACAAACAAGCCCTTGCTGACCAGAACAAAGTTCTATCAGGCCAAGGATGACCACTTGACCAGGCTTGTAGTACAACTCAGTGAAGAACAATCACTTCTCCAGTTGTTGGTGTTAAAATAAATTTGTACAAACTGAGACACTCAGATGAGTTCAAGTGTTTTGAAATCAGATGCTGAGTATAATGGACAGGTAATTCGGTTTACAACTAGATTTTATAAACTGTAAAATGTAAATCATTTAATGTCATATGAGAATATTTTTGATATTATTATCATTATATATAATTTTCTTTTTTTAAATAATGATTCTGTAGATGACACTGATATAGCAATTGGAAGAAAAGGAATCTACTTTAGAAAAATCTATCTTTAAGAAGTAGCAGATAAAATTATTGATCTTACTTGTTATCAATTTTTATAAAAGATACTAAATTACTTATTTATTAAAAGAAAAATGGATGTTTCTCTTTAAAAAAGAATATATATATGTATATGTTTTTAAATTACTGAAAGTTCTGAGTTGATTTATTCAGACTAGTATTAAACACACAGTTCCACAGACAGTCGAAATTAGAGGTGCAACAAGAAATGTTTAAATAAATAAACTTAAACTTTATTTTATTTCAGTTAAATTAACTGTACTTGTTATTGGTTGAATATATTACTTCAGATTCAAATGAAAAAATATAAAATTGTAGCAGTTGTTGTTAAAAAAATGTAATATTTTACTTTTCAGACACCATAGAAAGCTATTTACAAGAACTGATGTCCACTGAGTCTAAATGACTTGTCAAGTTTTCTGTACTGAATTAAGTAAACAGAAGATAAAACATCTCCACAGTAAACATGAAAAACTAAATAACTGGAAAAACTGAATTTAGAACTCCACAAAACTAACATTTTGAAAACATCAATCATGGACTGTTCTTACTGAAGAATGTGTAATGTGACATGGTTTTAGACTCAGTCACAGTGTCGTTGATGAAATCAGATGTACACAGAATGTTTGTACCAGACACAGCACCAAGTACAGTGAAGTCTGTGAAAAAAAGAAATTATTTTGTAAAAATCATTTAATGTTAGAAATCCTTGATTACTGCTTCAAAAAAAACTACACACTTCGGATTAAAAATGTTTGGTTCAAGGGAGATAATTTAATTTTTTATTTTTTTTATTTTTTAATTTTTGAAAAAAAATAATGTACTTAATCATGTAACCAAAGCATAAAATAACAGAATACCAAGAGTTCTGGTAAAGATTTACCCTATAAAAGTTTGTTAAATCATAAAATGGAATCAGTTGTGTAAACCTATATATGCCATATATTTGTTTGGAAAATTAAAATCAGAAATTAAAAATGTTCTTAATTACTAATTTCAGGTTACATTATCTGTCAAGTTATTTATTAAGTTTAGTAGTTTTATAGTTTTTGTAAACAAATGTCTTGTTTTTCATTTTATGTTGTATATTTTATCATAAACTTTTATTGATAAATCAGAAATCTTGGCATTTTTGTGTTTATAGCACAAATCTTTAGAACCTTAAGATATATTTTAAATACTTTTTAATTTGAAACATTTTATATCATGCTTTTCTAAATTTATAATTAAGGATTTTGGCAAAGTTTTTCTAAAATTATGTGATAAACTTTGTTGTTTTCTTGTTGAAATAAATATTTCAAATTATTTTGTTTTTTGTTTTTATCACCTATTTTTTTTAGCAAGCTTTATTAAATTACAGGGTCAGGAATATTTATTTATATAGTTTTGTTACAATAACCCAAATTTAGTATTTACTAGGCATTATAATATCATTTTATACTAGTTAATAATTTTGTATTCAGTACTTAAGAGAATGTTTAACATTGAAAATCAGTGAGTAACAAACTAAAATTGTTAAAAAAACAAAAAAGAAACAAAACAAGCCCCGTACCAGCAAATTTATTTTCATTATAATTAATTTTTAACAACATTAAATAAAAATAAATAAATAGAAATCAGG
>CM022677.1:3521467-3538967 GCA_012295275.1 Chrysomallon squamiferum
AAATATTTCAATATTAAAAAAATAATAATAATTAAATTAAAAAAAAAAATAAATAAATAACTAAAATGGAAAAAGTTTAGATAGGAAATGTTTTGCAAAGAAGTCAGTATGTTTTGATGATGCATATAAATGGTTCAAAAAACGTCTTTTCTTCTTTTTTTTATCATTTAAAAAAAAAAAAAAATTTCTTAAACACATTTGAAAAAAAAGAAGAAAAAAACTGAAGATGAAGAAAGTAATTATGGCTTTATTTAATTTATTCTACCAACATTTGAATATAATATATAGAATAAGACTATTAAATAACAGATTCATGAAGGCTGATATTTTCAATTTATTTATAATGTCATTTTAATTTATTTATATTTTGATGTGTACTAATTAATGTCATTAGTAAACATTGGTGTATTAAAACAACAACAATAAACAATTTTTAATAACTAAAACTGTAGAACTAAGTTCAGCATATGGAATTCAAAGAACAACATTTGTCTGTATTTACATGTTGGCCTATATATATATATATATATATATATGTTTTCCATTTTTGATTTATAAATTATGTATGGTTTAATTCCTTTGAAAAATTGACGAAAGGGGGAACAAAATCTTTATACTTATATATTATTTGATTTGGTTCAAAACGGACAAGAACATTTGTTATGAAAAGAATGCTTTATTCAGTTTTTGTTTGTTTGTTTATTTATTTATTTATTTATTTATTATTATTATTATTATTATTATTATTATTATTATTATTATTATTATTATTGTTATACAATACAGTGTAGACATTTTAAAAACAGTGTAACATTTTGAGGAAAATTTTGTTAAATTTAATTAACAACTTTCATTGGCTGCCTCCTTAAGTTAACTAAGTAAACTGTAATTTTGCTTTCCGTTATCGTGAATTCGGAAGTAGACGTGCTGACTTGTGCCGCCAGTGTGCATAGTTCGTTGTAGACAAAAGTAGACGTATTATAGGCAAAACATTAAAAATTATTATTATTATTTCCATTAACAGCAAATTTAATTGGTTATGGTAAGATTTCATTTAGCAAGAAATAAAACAGTGATAGATATGTAGACAGACAGTGATAGAAGTAATAAACCTAAAGTTATATATCAATATTAATACTTTTTAATTATTTCCTTGTGAGGATGTCTCTCGTGTAATACTAATAGTAACTAAGTAAGATCTGGAATATACATGTTCATCCTAGGAATTTATTATTCTTTAATATTTTTAACTCAATGTCAGTCCACCAATCTCTCTCTCTCTCTCTCTCTCTCTCTCTCTCTCTCTCTCTCTCTCTCTCTCATTTAACAGCATAAAAAAAAAATTGTTTCATAAATACTTATGTTTGTATCTTTAACATTAAATGTAATTTTATTTATTTATTTACTATTTTATTTAATATAATTTTATTTTTTAATTTTTTTACTGAAGGGAACATCAAAGGAAACAGTATTAGCAGCTGCAAAAATATTCCTTACCTTTGTAAATAGCAGCCCTTCTCCATATCATGGTAAACTTTTAAATTTTGCTCAAACAGCAAAGCTAAAAATTTGTATATGATTACAGTTACTACAAATAATGCAATTTTCTTAAGTACTATGACTTTAAATGAGCATTATGAATGTTCTCAAACTTAAATAATTATATATATATATATAAATAAAAAAAAAATATAAAAAAGTTAAGCAAAAATAACACAAGAAAGAAAAAAGCACATATTTCTGAATGACAGTATTTGGATATTAATATTTCTATGATTTAGTTATAATGGATAAAATAGAAAAAAAATAGTAAAGAAGAAAAAAAACAGCTTGTCTATTTTTTTCAAATTAAATATTTTTCACCTGTTATAATGACATTTATTTCATCTTGATTATATCATTAAATGACCCCATCTGTTTATGGAAATCCTGTATTTGATCTATTCACAACTGAAAAAACCCAACTAATTGAAGATAATATATCAGGACTGTAAAAATTAAAGTTAAAAACTCTCAGTCAAGAAATAAATAAATAAATAAATTTAAAAACAAACTTACCATTTTTATATTACAGCTGTTGATCAAGTGAAACAAAGATTGTTAAATTCTGGATTCAAAGAATTGCACGAGACTGAACATTGGGATATCAAACAAAATTGCAAGGTGTTTTATTATAAACTGTATCTGAAATATTCAACTGATTGTTGAAAACAAACTGAGGGTCAGAAATATCCAGAAATGATTAAATAATGTAGATGAATTAATGGATATTTTAAACAACAGCAAAAAATTATCACTTACAAAATCAATTTCATTAAAATATAAATGTTTTTAATTGTAACATAATTTTTTTAATTAAAAATTTTATGTATTTATGCATATATTTTATGTGTCCATATATATGTATGGATGTGGATATGTATATATGAATATTTTGATGTCTGTTAAATATTAACTAGAATTTGTATATATGTATGTTATTATTGTTTTTTATTATTTCTTTCTATGCAGTATTTTGTAATTGACAATGAATCAGCTATTGTTGCATATGCTGTTGGAATACTGAAATTTCGATATATGTTAAAAGTGTTACTGGAATTTGTGTTTAATTATATACTTGTGTGTGTGTGTGTGTGTGTGTGTGTGTGTGTGTGTGTGTGTGTGTCTCTATGTTTGTATTATGTATGTTATTTTTTCATCATTTCTTTGCAGTATTTTGTTACTAAAAATGAATCAGCCATTATTGCATTTGCTGTTGGAGGAAAATATGAACCTGGAAATCCATTTAGTATTGTCGGAGCCCATACAGATAGTCCCTGTTTGAGGGTAAGAAAATAAGCAGGTGAAGAAAGAAAAATCATATTTTAAAGTAACCAATTTTTACTTAAAATTTATTTTTGAATACTTTCACATGATTGCTTTGTTAACCTATAAACAAAAAAAACCTATTTTAAAAAAAAGATATTTTGTACATTTTCAAAAAAAACCTAGTCTATCCGTATTGGTTTATTTTAAATTATCATGTAAATAAACAATAAATATTTTTTATACTTCCAAGTAACTATTCTGCAAGTATTTGTTTCTTGTTAAGATGGAACTAATAACCTAAATTTATTGTTTATACTTTATAATGACTGTGGTGATTCTTGTTAAATTGTATTACAGAAGCATGAACAGAAAACTTATATATAAAAAAATATATATATATTATTTGATTATTATTCAGTTTTTAATAAATAACAAAATTTATGTAGCTGATAAGGTAGTTAAAAATCTAATAAAGTAAGGAGCCTCAGAAAATCAGACATTTTGAAATTTGAATTTTTTTTTTTAATGATATGATTCTTTGATAGAAATATAAATGGTCTTTTGACTGTAGACATCTCTGTTTTTTAAAATGGCAACAGTTGGAACCATCAGCAATAGCTTGTAATTTCAACAATTCTTTTAATTTAATTAGTTATATTTATGACTGTGTTTTAAGGAACTGTTTCTGTTTTTAGGTCAAGCCCAGATCTGCAGGAGTGAAAAGTGGATTTTGTATGGTTGGCGTGGAAACGTACGGTGGTGGAACATGGCACACTTGGTTTGACCGAGATCTCACAATAGCTGGGCGTGTCCTTGTCAAGGTCATTTGTAGTTAAAGTTGAAAAAATAGAACTTTTATTTACATTTAATGTTATTTGGAATTCTGTTGTTGTATGAATCATCTGTTATCTTTTCTTACTTTGGTTCATGTAACCTAATGCAAGACCTTTTCACCCAGTCTTGTTGTCCTTGTTCAAAACATCTGTTATGTTATGACAGATTCAGGTAACATGGATTGCACTGTAGTTGAAAAAATATTTTCTGGATAAGGTCACAGAAGTGAAACTTGCATCAGAGTAAGTGGTGTATGGGGTTTTGGGCTTATTTTAAAACGTTTTTGTTATTCATTGTTCGATCACCAACCTGAGATGTTCAGTGATGTGACAATGTTCAAAAGAAATTATTGGTTACATCTTTGTAATTACATCTGTTTGACTATGGCCCATTTCGGTCAGTATTCTGAGGTTTCCTTTCTGTCAGTTAACATAAATATGTCATACGATTGCAGTAGTTTTCTCTCACATGTTGTCATAATAAATTAACACATTTGACCCACTGCAACTGTCATGGTAATATCATTATTATTATTATTAAATTTTTTTTTAACTTCAAACAGTCTATATGGCTCACTGTTAAAGTCTAGACCTGAGGCATTGTACATAGCAGAAATCTCCTTATTACAAATACTGATCTTTTTTCATGTTCCAAACTCTGCTCAAATGTTTTGTTTTTATAACTGGCCTCTGTATTAAAGATACATATAAAATATCTCTTGTTTTGTCAGTAATAATATCTTAATGTTAGAATCATTTCTATAAAACAAAAAAAGTATATTTCTTAAACATGATAAAACATATTGAAGCTTTATTAGATATTTACTCTCCTGGTTTGAATTTTTTTTTTTTTATTTAGAATGGAGACAAGATTGATCATAGACTGGTCCATGTCCAACAACCGATTCTTTGAATACCAAACATTGCCATCCATTTTCAGCGAGACATGAATGAGAAGTTTTCACCAAACAAAGAAACACATTTGTGAGAGAATAATACTTATTTATCTTACTTAAAACCTGTGTATTTTATTAAAATTATTGTTGAATTTGTTAAATTAAAAAAAAAAAATTAAAAAATAAGAATGTATAATTATAAAATGTCTGGAAGATTAAAACATTTGTATATGAAAGTGTTAACTTACATGAATAGTAAAATTTATTTTATAGTTTATTTATAAACAGTCTTAATTCAGATGTTTTATTTATTTTATTTAAAGGATTATTTGTGGTGTCATTAAAAAAATATATATATATATATATCTATAAAACAATACATTTCATATATTTTGAGACTGTTTTGGATTTAAATATTATCTGTGGTCATTTGATATAAAAAAAAAAAAAAAAAAAACCTCCAAAAACAAAAGACAATACATTTCATGCATTCTAAAGCTCAGTTTTAGAGACTTCAGGATTCCATGCTTTGAAACAGTCATTTGAAAGGGGTACATGGTGTGTTTCATCGTTGGGTTAATGCTTTAAGCACACTTAACTCTTTGCCGTTTAACAGTGTATTCCAGATTAGTTTTCTTTTGGCAGATGTCCGGTCCTGGCAACAGTAGTTCAGGCTGAATTGCAGGGTGACACAAAGTCTGAATCCGAGACAAAATCAGCAGAAATTCCAACATGTTGAGTAAATTTCTTTTTCAAAACCTGAAATAACACAACCTCGTAGTTTTAACAGATAATTCATTTTATTTTATCATCTCTACCCAGCATAATTGGTTCAAGATAGCAGTCTACTCCTTCCTTTTTCATCACTGCTTTTACCCATTCCACCCAGAGTCCCAGTTCATTTTCAAGTCCCTGATGCATACTTTAGGATACTTTACTAATGTGGATAAAATCTATCTATAACCTGTGAGAAGGTACATATTAATAAACATATCTTGCTACTAACTGGTAAGAGTAACCCATAGATTGGTTACTGATGGTTTCTTCTATCTTTTTATTATAGAAAATTTGTGTTTTTAAACATTAATAATAAAATGTTAAATATTCCTTAATTTATTTAACTATTTATTATTACTGTTTTATTTTTTTTTTTTTTTTTTCACAGGCTGACAGTCATCATCCAACATTAATTCGACTTTTATGTGAAGAACTGAAAGTGAATCCTGAACAAATTTTGAGACTTTGTGTGGTAGATACCCAACCAGCTGTGTGTATTTTTTAATTCCATTTCTCATTAAACAATCAGCCTACCCTAGTATAAAAAGTCTAAATACATTATGTATGTTTCCAAATGATTCTTTCATTTGTTACCTGAGGACAACCTTAACTGATAATTAAGCATGACAATGAAAAAGTAATTCAAACAGGATCTCATTATTCTTTTTTTTTCTTGACCTTATTTCCTGCACACAAATGTAGGAAAAAAAAAAAAAAAAAAAAAAATCCTGATAAACCAAAAAAAAAAAAAAAAAAAAAATAAAAAATTCCTAATGTCTGTATGGTAAGAAGTAAGTGTTTCAGTCATTCTTGTTATAATAAATGATAAAAACCTCACAAGTGATTGGTTAAGCCATTCTGATAAAAATAATTTATGATAATTAGCTCCCATCACGTGATTGACTCAGCTCTTCTAATTATAATAATTTATGATAATTATCTGGCAGGTGATTGGTGGAGCCCTCCAAGAGTTTATCTTTTCTCCCCGCCTCGACAACTTGATGAATGCATATACTGCTTCCATTGCACTCATTGAATCCTGTGATAAGAACACCCTGTCGAATGACACCAATGTCAGAATGTCAGCTTGTTCGATAATGAAGAGGTAATGTTAATATTTTGAATACTTACTGAAATTTTTGTAGTGATAATTCTTGTTAAATAGTTTTATGCTGATTATTATTTTTTTATAGACTGCTGTTTTTTTATAATACACATTATAGTTTACTTAGCTTAACATGTTATGTATGTGTGTATAAATAGATGTGTATGTATAGATACACAGACACACATATACATAAAATAATAAGTAAACTGTATATATATATATATTTCTTTGTTTATGTGTGTGTGTATAAATAGACGTGTATGTATAGATACACAGACACACATATACATAAAATAATAAGTAAACTGTATATATATATATATTTCTTTGTTTATGTGTGTGTGTATAAATAGATGTGTATGTATAGATACACAGACACACATATACATAAAATAATAAGTAAACTGTATATATATATATATTTCTTTGTTTATGTGTGTGTGTGTGTGTGTGTTTTATCTTTATTTTTTTTAATATTACAGTTCAGCTTAATTAAGATTTGTACCCTGACTGTTCCAATTTACCTAAACTAGTATTAACATACTGATTATAGCAGTTTAGTTAGACTAGTATAATTTATACTGACTGAAACTGATTACCTAACCTAGTACAGTTTATACTATAACAGTTTAATAGACTAGTAATTTTTTAATACCACTTATCTGTTCTAGTACTTTTTTTTTTAGTCACATTAAGACAAGTTGGTGTTTTTCACTTTTACAGGTTGGCTCCTCCAGAGCCCAAGGAGCGGGTTCCACATTTCAGGAGCTGGTGTTAAGGAGAATCAGCGCAAGTCCAACCAACCACACAGCATTTGAAGAATCGATTGGTGGCTCCTACATGATCAGTGCCGATCAGGCCCACGCAGTCCATCCTAACTACTCGTGAGTCAGTGTTTTGTACGTTTTTATACAAACTTGTGAGTGTTTTGTAACAAGAGAGTTTCAGTTAACTGCTTCTGAGTCAGTGTTTTGTACGTTTTTATACAAACTTGTGAGTGTTTTGTAACAAGAGAGTTTCAGTTAACCAGAGCACTAGGTGTTAAAATAACAGACTGGATAATTATAATGATTAAATACACATTTTCAGAGTTTTAGGTAACTGTTTTTCATAATGTCAATTTTGGTTAATCAGAATACCAGTATTAAAATACTAGATTGGCTAATTGTAGTGGCTGGAAAAAAAAAAACTAGACTAGACTAGGTAACATTAATAGTCAGTACAAAAATACAAGACTATGTAGCATTAATAATTAGTACAAACATATTAGCAAGCTATGATAAGAAATAGCTTTCTATAACAGTAATACAAATATACTGGGCATTTTGTGTTCTAGATGAACTTTTGGAATTTTTTGTGGTGTTTCAGACATAATATTGGTTTCATGGGAAAATGGGATTAAAGGATTTCTTGTTGCTGATAGATTACTGTGGCTTTTCGAGTTACACTAACAAAAGTTGTACATCATCTACTAACTGTTGACAATTAAATATTTTGAGGTGCTGTTCATTTTAGTCTGTGTTTATTCTGACCTTGAATGAAAGGATAATTTATGTTAATAATGTTAACTGCATGTAATCTTTTATTATTTTTTTTATTATTTAAAAAAATGGTAAACTAAGGAACAGAAATTTATATCTAAGATCATTTGAATTTTTTCTCTTTCAGAGAAAAACACGAATCTAATCATCAGCCTGCCTTTCACAAGGTACATTTTTCTACTTGTGGTTAAGAAAATTCAGTGTATTTAAACAGAACCTCTCTTTGCTAGACTCCTGTTATTAAACTGAATTTTAGGATGTAAATATCTGAATGATCATTGAAAATATGTGCGAAAAAATAGACAAAAAACAATCATGTTTTGTTTTCTTCATCTTCACTGTACCTAGCTTCATCTTATTAGACACACTTAAATAAATATTTTGGGGCTATTTGTGTTTAAAGAATAATTAACATTTGTACAAATTGTTGTTTTTTGTTAACCTGGTTTCCAGTTTTGTGATTCATAAGACAGATTTTCTTACCTATTTATTTGTTATTGTTACTGTTGTTGCTAGTATCACTCTTGTAATCAGTATTTTTGTGTTGCTGCTGTTCTTGTCACTGATGTTATTGTTAGTATTAATATAACCATTATTATGATTATGATTATTATTATTATTATTATTATTATTATTATTATTATTATTATTATTAATTACTGCTACTAAAACAACTACAAATACTACTATTAATATTGTTACTATTGTTACTATTATTACTACAATTACTACTACCATTGTTTCTATTACTACAGTTGCTGTTACTATTGTTAATGTGTGCAGTAAAAGACTGTATTTAAATGTTACAGGGAATTGTTATCAAAGTGAACTCCAGTCAGCAATATGCTACAACTGCAATCACATCAACAATACTGAAAGAGATTGCCAAGAAAGTGGATGCACCATTACAGGTTTGATACTGTCAAATATTTCTGTCAGTGTGTGTATGTATGTGTTATATTTTCAAATATCTTATCTCACCATTTCAAAGACAGAAGGTTGTATGAAATTGATATAACTTTAAAAAAAGAAAAAATTATTTTTTGTAGCAGTCCTATTTTGATTGCATTATTTTTGGAAGCATGTAGTCACTGTGAAAAAACATTTTCTGTTAGAATGAAGAGTTTGATCTCTTTTAAAGTTTTAAATAAAATGACATTAAAATGAACTTACATTTGAATCAACTGGAAATAAATTAAATTATTTTTTTAATTCAAAGGTAATTTATGTCAGAAAATAAAATTTATTTATTTTTTGTGTGTGTGGATCTCACACTTTTTAGGAAAGATCATCAACTTCAAAAAGGATTTCCAAACACTAATGAAATTGTAGTTATTTATCATTCAAAAAAATCAAAATAAACAAAGAAACATTATGAAAAAAAAGAGTTATCTTTCTTACGGAGCCAGTAACACTTGATCTGTGCAAGTACAGCTTATTCTTATCACATGAAAAATTTATGAATTATGTATTTGAAAAAAAAAAAAAATAACAACATAAAAAGCTTTTATAAATTTTGATAATTTCAGGAGGTGGTGGTGAGGAATGATTCCGCTTGTGGGTCCACTATAGGGCCAATCATGTCCTCCAAACTGGGAATGAGGACCATTGATGTGGGAGGAGCCCAGCTGAGCATGCACTCGATTCGAGAGATGTGTTGTACAAGCAGTGTGCAGCAGGCTATCACTCTCTACAAGGTGACACTGCTTTGTAATGTGCCATGGGTTGCTAGATCAATTCTCATCATTGGGTATATTTAGTTATTTCTAATGTGCCATGGGTTGCAAGATCAGTTCTCATCATTGGGTATATTTAGTTATTTCTAATGTGCCATGGGTTGATAGATCAGTTCTCATCATTGGGTATATTTTGTTATTTTTAATGTGCCATGGGTTGATAGATCAATTCTCATCATTGGGTATATCTTGTTATTTCTAATGTGACATGGGTTGATAGATCAATTCTCATCATTGGGTATATTTAGTTATTTCTAATGTGCCATGGGTTGATAGATCAATTCTCATCATTGGGTATATTTAGTTATTTCTAATGTGCCATGGGTTGCAAGATCAATTCTCATCATTGGGTATATCTTGTTATTTCTAATGTGCCATGGGTTGCAAGATCAATTCTCATCATTGGGTATATCTTGCTATTTTTAATATGACATGGGTTGCAAGATTAATTCTCCTCAGTGTACATTAGGTCCATTTGCGATGGGATGCTAGATCAGTTCTCTGTTTTGTTATATACACTGAATTATTTATAATGTACCATGGGTTGCAAGATTAGCTCTCCTCAATGCTGTGGTTGAATTGTGAAGAGCTATGTTATTTTTAATTTTTTTATTTTATTGCTGTAAATTGTGTTTAGAGTATTAAAGTTGAATGTCAGTTTGTGTATGTTAAAAAAAAAAACACACACACACAAAAAAAGCAAGTGTGTGTTAACTCAAATTGCATGTTAAAGCAGTTACTTCTATTGCACACAATATATTATTTGTATAACCCTTATGTAATACTGTCACAATTTATTTTTATTTTATGAGAATTCAAACATTTATTTTTTAATTTCAGGCTTTCTTCGAACTGTATCCAGAGGTTTCTGCATCACTTACTTTTTGATGACATTTTACAGAGACTTAATTAAACTCCACATTATGATGCATAAATTCTGAGTTTAAAAATCAAATTCTATACCAGTTTTGTTGATACTTTAACACGATTTATTTTTATTATAATTCTTTAATGTTTTTTCCTCACATATTTTATAAATATATATATATATATATATATTCTGTGTGTCCATGTTTGAAATAATATTGTTTTCTACAACTTCTATTATCTGCATAGGTTTTCTTTGTTCAAAGCTGATGAATTTGAACAAAACACAGATAAACATTGGAAAAAAAAAAAACAGTAATTGAAAAAACCCACAAGAGAAATAAATTATGCACCAAGTTTTAAAAAAATAATTCCGTGTGTATTCTAGAAAGCTTTAAGAATAAATTGCCATTAATAATTTTTGTAAATGATACAATGAAAAAAAAAATGAATTTTTTTTTTTTTTTGTTCATATATTTTAAAATAAAATTCTGCAAGTGAATTTCAGTCAAATGGATTTTTTTTTTTCAATCAGTAAATTATAAAATTTTAAACAAAAAAGACAAACCAATATTATGTAATCAAAAATGTTTATTTTTTTGTACTTTATTTTTTTTCATAGCTTTTAATTATTCAATAAACAGAACCACGTCGCAGACATATATTTTCATAAAATCCTGTAAAATGTGAGTAAAATAATCTAATTTTACTAAAGCACGATTATTCTGTGGACATCATTTTCATTTTGTTTCTACTTTTTATATGATTTTATTTTCTGGGGCAAAACACAGATAAACACTTCTTTTTAAATTAATAGATGAACTGTACGTGGAACACATTTAAATTGGTTTTTACTTTCAAATACTGAAATTTCCAGTATTAAGTAAAAATATGCAAACAGACCAGAATGTACAAATAAGTATTAAAAAAGTGCCAGAAAGGACAAGGCTTGTGTGTGAAAATTATCTCACTCGTCAAACTGAACATGGCTGTGATTCAATGAAAGTCCCATTATTAAGCGATAATTCTTTAGCCATGTTCTTGTTAAAATGGGACCAAATGTAGCAAAGTCCATAATCACATTATATTTAAAGTAATTTATTGTAGGGTACACATCCCAGAAAGGTCAGATGTATTTTCTCTCAAAGATTCTTTCAACCAAATTTTGTATGATATTTCATAATTTCTAAATTTTGATTTGATTAAATGCTGATTACTTTCATATAAATAAATGCATGATGTTTTCGTAACATCTTGATCTAAATTTCCATTTTCTGTGTTTTTTTAAAAAAATAACCTGGATTTGTCACAGTCAAGTAATAAAATAATTATGGTATAAGTCTCTTAGGGTCATGTGGGAACATCGACGTTTTTCTGACGTTGTCAAGGCCAAGGTACAACATCGTCACACGTTCCATTCCTGAAACAAAATATAAACAATAAATATAGAAGTAAATATAAAAATATGAAAGGCTTATTTATTAGATGTATTTCTTCATTTTCAGAAAAGCTCAGATTATCTGTATATCAATTTTAATCTGTCAGTTTTAGTTTTCAATCCACATGTTTTGGTTGTATTTTTTGTAATGCTACCTTCCGCTGAAGAAATTGGAAAGTGAAAAATAAAATAAAAATGGTGTTAATTTTAATTGATAATAATTTCCTTTTCTTTAAATTTTTCATCTGATTTTATCTTTTTTCTAGAGGAATTAATTCTCCTCTGCCATAAAGTATTTTTACAATTCCTTTTACCATTTTAACTGCACATTACAAACAAGATTATTTTACATTTGGCAAGTCTGCTATACACAGAGCAATAGAGCCAGACACTTACATGTTCAGATAAAATGTTTTTTTAATACTAGTAAGATATACTCTGCACTAACTTCACGAGTTAAAAACCTACCAATCCCACCACCAGCATGTGGAGGTGCCCCATACTTGAATGCATCAATGTATCCCTTTATCTTCTCTGTATCTGTAAACACATAAAATATTTAATAAACACTTGTTTAACTGCAACAGTTTATAAAACCTCCACTGAGAGGAACTGAACCAGAGTGAGAATCTTTTGTTATTAGATGTTGCCTGAAATAGTAGTTTATCCAATCAGTTATATAGCTGTAACAACCATCAAGATCTTTTCATAATTTGAAGGCAAATTTTTAAATTATCTTTACAGATTTTTTGAAAATGACATACTATTCACACAGATTTTAAACACTATTAATCCAATAGTCAAATCATACACAATTTTCATATTTTGATGCAAACTTTGTGTTATTGTTACATATTTTTTATACTTTTAATAAAAATGTCATATTATTCTTACAGATTTTTTGTACATTCAACCTAAACATAATGTTATTCTACCAAGTTCAACAACCTTTTTACCTGCCTTTGTATCTGAGAAGTAACCTTTTCAACTTACATTACCCCAGATGCCAAAAATAAAACCATTCTTCTCAACATCGAAAGCTTTTCCTTAGCCTCAGACAGCAATGGGTACTTCATACCCTGCAGAAACTGGTTAATTAATGACTTACCTATTTCATGAAGTTTGGCTCTTTCAAGCAGGAATTCTGGATCGTGGATTCTCTGAGCTCCTGACAAAATTTCCTAAACATGTCATAAGAATTGGACCATTTCTAGAATGGGAAAAAAGATAATATTAATACAGACTTGCACATATATATTTTGTTAAATGTGTACAATAATTAGCATCCATCAGCTAAAATGAAGATATGCAAGATTTATTTATTTTTCAAAATTCGTAATATTTTTTTTATTAAACGAGATGCATTTACTCTTTAGCATAAAACACAGCTAGTAATGAAATATCTATAAATATAAATTTGTGAAAAATAAATATTTCATTCAAGTTATCAATCCGTGCTTCCTTTTTCATTCTTCTGCATATGTTCAAAAAGTTAGTTCAAATGATTATAATGAACAGTTTTTATTTGACTTATGAGAAAGTACAGGCGTACTTCATTTTTGGGGTCTGGCATTGTGTAGAATGGACGTACAGACAATGGGAATTTGTCCAGAATGATGAAGTCTGTATCATACTGAAAATAAAATAAATAATTGAAAATATTAAATAACAAGTTTGAAATATGAAGTTCAAATAAATCCAGAAACAAAGTAAAAAATTCTATAAATAATTTTTAAGACAATAAAAAATAATAAAGACTAATAAAGAGTCTAATATAAAAAAGAATATTATTAAAGTACTCAAAATAAAATAATACATCACTGATATCACTAAATAAAAATCTTTAGATATTATGAAAAAAACAAATAGACACCAATAAACATATATGCACATAAAGAGTTAAATATACTAATAAGATGCTTAACTTAAACTGTCAATTAAACTATTTTATTTTAAATTGTGAGGATACAAGAACCATAACTCTGACAATATTAATTTTCACTGAGCACAAACATTATTTCAGCTATTGGAAGTCAAACAATGATAAATATACAAATACAAGATTTATCTCAAACAATACCAAAAAGCATATTGACTGTTAACTAAATTACACTTTAATATGTAATACTGACCAAATTTAAATTTTTTTATTTTTAAGTTATGAAATTTTCTGATTATTTCTTCAAATTTTTGATGTTAGTAAATTTAAATTTTAAATTTTTCTTTAACCTTTGCTTTGACGAGCAGTTTTTCTGCAGGTGTACTCAGGTCATCTCCCTCCTCCATCTCTACCCCTGCCTCTTTTAACATAAGCACACCCTCCCAATAGTCAAGTCTCAAACTGAAATAACAAAATACCAGTGTAATGCATTCATGTCATGTGAATACTTCAAAATAATAATAATTTTAATTATCATGCAAACTGTCATACTTTACCATGACAAAAGATTAATGTGAAGTGAAAAAGTAATATGAAAATATACAAAACATATATATATATTTTTTGCTATTCATATAATCTTGAAAAATATGTTATCGCATCTAATCAGAATTTAAAAAATAAATAAATAAAAATTTAAATGGATTGTTACTTAATGTTTGTTTTATATTTTGTTAGTAGTTTAAAATAATAATGATAATCATAATAAATAAATAAATATGGAGCAGTGTGAAAATAAACAAAAAATAAAGGTTTATGATTTACTTAGCTTTGTAATATTAAAATTCTGAGATACAAATCCACTGCCTAACAGATACAACAAAAACATAATTTAAAAAAAAAAAGATGTCTGGTTTAATAATAAAATACCTGGGTTCCAGAAATTTAAAAGGTTCTGCTGGATACTGCTTGTGAACAAGAGAAATTTCTTCTGCAAAGCTGGAAAAAAAAAAAATTATTATTATTTTACATTGGTATGACCCAATAATATTTCCCGAAAAACTCTGAATATTTTAATTTACAAGACAATAGCAAAAAAATGTATTTCTATATTTATCTGGAATTTCTATACCTCATTTAGAAAGTTTTTGGTTTAGATAATCAAAAATTGCTATGGATGACTATGAATTTTTAAATGCACCATTTTGATGATGAACCACTTATGAAATTAAGAATCACCAACACCATTATAAAATATTATAACATCTAAGTTGCATTTTCTTCACCTGAAGAAAAATAGCATTACAAATCTTTTTCATTCTTCCAACTGCTTTGTATGCAATTTTGTTTCTGTATAGTTTATAAACCTATGTAATTATTGTTCATTTATCATTAAATTTTAATCTGTAAGTTTCTCCGCATACTTTTCTTGAAGCCCCTTGAAGATGGCAATGAACATGTTTCCAATCAGGTCAACAACCTCGTGGTAGTGGTAGTTGAAGGCCATTTCAACATCAAGACCAACAAATTCAGTTAAATGGCGATGTGTGTTGGAGTCTTCTGCTCTGAATACTATTAAAAATAAAATTGTCAAAAATGAGATGTTTTACCAATAAAATCCAAACATAATAAATAATATATGAGATTTTACTAACAGTATTATAAAATGTTTGCTAGAAACATAACATTCATGGAATATTTTTATGGATTTCAACATATTTTTGTTCTACGTTTTGTGCTGTCACAACAGAATGCATACTGTTACAATAAAACAGAATCTATTAATTCAAACGCATTAAGCTACATCTCAAAATTCAAAAAAATCATAATTTAATGCACTAATTTGAACATTTTTAAAGAATTATTAAGAATAAAATTAAACACAAATGTAACAAGTTTCCATACATTCTCTATTGACGATCTGTAAAAGATATATCAATGATAACAGTAAATAAAATATTTTAAACAAAACAAACCAGCTCCAACTGTGAAAACTTTGTCCAGGTCACCACAGACTGCCATCTGTTTATACAACTGCGGAGACTGGGCAAGAAAAGCTTTCAATTTGAAGTACGAAACTTCAAACACGTTCGCACCACCTTCAGAGGCAGCTGAAAAATACAACAAACAATTAGAAAACTTAACAGATTTTTAAAACAAGAATTTATTACCTCCCTTGTAATTAAATACAACAAACAATTAGAAAACTTAACAGATTTTTAAAACAAGAATTTATTACCTCCCTTGTAATTAAATACAACAAACAATTAGAAAACTTAACAGATTTTTAAAACAAGAATTTGTTACCTCCCTTGTAATTAAATACAACAAACAATTAGAAAACTTAACAGATTTTTAAAACAAGAATTTATTATGTAATGTATTTTGGAAAAAAAATTTATACATTTTATTAGGAATGTATTTTGGAAGAGAAAAATACATTTAAGGTATGAAACCATATTGTAGTAAAATTCATACTTATGATAGAGACTAAAAGTGAAGTGTATTAATTATTAAGGGATTTTATTTGTTTTACTGCATATTCAATTGTTTACATATTTGTTTTACTTTGTTATGAATATTTAAATAAGAATATAAATAAATAAATAACAACAACAATAACAAATGATGATATAAAAAAAGAAGAAAAGAACGTTGTTATGGTAGAAATGAATGTCAGTTTTCTAGGTAATAATAATAATAATAATAATAATAATAATAATAATAATAATACATTAACTGAATGACTTAGTTACTTACCAGATATGATTTTGGGTGTGTGGATCTCAACAAAGCCTCGATTTACTAAATAATTTCTGAAAAATTTACAAACTCCGGCTTCTACTCGGAACAGAGCCTGATTTGTCTGCGTTCTTAGATCAATCACACGATTGTGAAGTCTCGTATCCTGGTTCACACGAGTCAGGGCATTCTGGGAAAAATAAAAACAATGGTAGTTAGATAAATCATGGGAACTGAAGCAGTTGAGGTGAAATAAAAAAAATAAAAAAAAAAAATGAAAATAAATGAGTTCTTGTTTACATAAGCAAAACATTCTGGATGAAATAAAATGAAATAAAAATAATTGATAACAAGAAAATTCATTATCTCACCTTGACTGATGAATTATCATTTATTTACTCCACACTTTACTGGATGATTTGCATCATTCAAGCAAAACTATTTTTTTTTTTTAAACAGATTTCACTATAACATATCACCCAATAAACAAGTTTTTATTTTTTTTATTTTTTTAAAGATGACAATAAATTCTTGCTGTTTCCTATTGTAAAATTCTTAAGTCTACTGGAGTTGTGTCCCATTATATTCCTAATATGATTCTAAGTTAAAAACAAAACAGGCAGTCAAAGATGTTTTATTTCCTACACTGATCAACTGTTTGATTTATTTTACAGTTATTTTCACAGTAACATTACTAAAATCAAAATTATTTGTTAAAACAAAATTTTTAGAAATAAATTCTGGCTATTTTGACAGCATTTCATATCCTACTTTGAGAAGATTGATAAATTTTATTTTTCACTTCTGTTAACTAACAAATATTAAAAATAGAGTGTTTTGTTAAAGAAATACTTTCACACAGATAAAAATCTACC
>CM022677.1:3541467-3558967 GCA_012295275.1 Chrysomallon squamiferum
GTTCAATTCATGGCAAACAAGCAGTTCATAGTTACTTGCCATTTGGAGATAATTGCACACACACAGACACACATACAGACACACACACAGACACACACACATACACATATGCAACATATGTACATACATATACAAACATTACACACACACACACACACACACACACATACATATATATACATACATTTAAACATTAAATACACACAAACAAGCATTAAATACATACACACATATATGTACACAAACAAGCATTAAATACATACAAACATTTAAATACATACACACATACATGTACACACACAAACATTTAAACACACAAGCATTTAAATACATACACACATACATGGTTATTAAGTGATATTATTTAAGTTGTTTTCACAGCCATGTGGTGTCTTCATCTAGAAAAAGAAAACTACAATGCCTTAAGTTCAAGTCTCATCAGCAGAATGATGAGGTTGAGATTGGACTTTGTCCTCCTGTTCCCAAATATTGTCTATGTGTAGAGTTTAACCAGACAACCATCAGTAAACAGATTACATACATACCTACTGATGCATATAGAGTGTTGTAAAAAAAATTAAATGTCGTTTCTGAGATATGTGTTAAAATTCAATGTACTTGCCATTTGATGTATCAGTTTGTGAATGTGTTTTTGTACTGATTTATGAATGTGTTTTTGTACTGGTTTATGAATGTGTTTTTGTACTGGTTTGTGAATGTTTTTGTACTGGTTTGTGAATGTGTGTTTGTACTGGTTTGTGAATATTTTTGTACTGGTTTATGAATGTTTTTGTACTGGTTTGTGAATGTTTTTGTACTGGTTTGTGAATGTGTGTTTGAGACTTTTTTATACAAGTAATGATTAGATACAGCTGTTATTGAAGTAAGATGAGATACAGCTGTTATTGAAGTAAGGTGAGATACAGCTGTTATTGAAATAAGATGAGATACAGCTGTTATTGAAGTAAGATGAGATACAGCTGTTATTGAAGTAAGGTGAGATACAGCTGTTATTGAAGGAAGGTGATATACAGCTGTTATTGAAGTAAGATGAGATACAGCTGTTACTGTAGTAAGGTGAAATACAGCTGTTACTGAAGTAAGATGAAATACAGCTGTTACTGAAGTAAAGAGGTGAAATAGCTGATAAAGTGAATATGAAGATGCAGGAAACTGATCATGAACAAAATTTACATTTCAGCAGATTTGTTGACTCTTGCTTAACATATATAATTAAAAACAGAAAACAAGGCAATTTCAAATATTTATTGGAACAACAAAACAAATCTAAACTACTTAAACATTTTTCACTAAAATAGTAATTTAAATTATTTCAAAACATTAATTTTAAGTGATTATGAATTTCCAAATATAAAATGTTTCGAAATTTCTGATCTGATTCCTTTGAGATCAACAATAAATTACAAAAATAATTTCAGTGATTTTAATGAAAATGTCACAGAAACTGATTAGAATTATAAATCATTTATCAGTGACATCAGACAATGAAAGCCCCGAGTGTTGTAGTTCACATCATACCATGACATATGGTAAAGATGTATACAATAAAAACATTTAAAAAACACTAAACTTAAAATATCAAACAATACCAAGACATATGGTAAAGATGTATACAATAAAAACATTTAAAAAACACTAAACTTAAAATATCAAACAATACCAAGACTTCTGGTAAAGATGTATACAATAAAAACATTTAAAAAACACTAAACTTAAAATATCAAACAATACCAAGACTTCTGGTAAAGATGTATACAATAGCACTGTATTAACAAAACATAAAATAAAAAGTAAACAACAGATCACTCATGGAAAGAAATAACTAAATACCTGCATGTGTTTGAAAGACAAAATTAAATCAAACATCCTTATTAAATATTTGTGTGGAGTTTTTCAGAGGTTTTTTTTTTTTTTTTAATTTTCATTCACACAAATCTGGTAAAATCCAGTATGAATAATTAGGCTTAACAAAAATACTTTTACTTGATTTTACATGATGCACTTGAGATAATCAGAAAAGTTGTTTTTTACAAGTGGAAAACTTTGTTAGTTCAGTAAGAGCCAGGCTTTCAAACACAGCACTGAATAAAAAACATCAAATCAAAAAACAGACATACATCCATTTATGTCATATTCCAATATCCATCTGTGTCGCATATCAATGTAACTAAGCACTATAAATATATAAATACTATATCTATGTTAAATTCCAATGTAAAAACAGACATACATACATCTGTGTCACATACCAATGTAACTAAGCACTATAAATAAATAAATACTATATCTATGTTAAATTCCAATGTAAAAACAGACATACATATCTGTGCACTATAAATAAATAAATACTATACCAAAGTAAAACAAACATATCTATATCCTAACAAAGGTGAAACTATTCTAAGACAATCAAAAACAGAAATGGAAAACAATAAAAAATGTTTTGTTTGAAACAACATTTTAGATACATATCTATATCCTCCCAAAGATGAGAATTATTTTGAGAAAACCAAAATTAGAAAAATACCTTTTTGGGGGGTGAATCAAAGTTTACAAAAGCACAGAAAAGTCAGTCATCTGTGTTTGTACTGATAGTGAGGACAACAACAACAACAACCACAACAGCAATAATAGTAATAATAATTACACTAACAATATCAGTAATTGTAATAAGTACACAGTTTCAGTTTTCAAATTAAACATTTTCTTCAAAAAGTTGCTGAATTCTCCAGACTGAATGAAAGTTAGTCGTGGGTCGACACAGAAGTGGGTTTGTAGAACTCAGCTGTGATTTACTGTTCATTTTCAAAACAAAATTTTCAAAAGTTATTTATTTGAATGATTATTTTTATTTATGTTATACATGAAAGTTGTGAAAATTAGTAAAGCTTATATGAACTATAATGACACCCAATAAATTTTTTTTTTTTCAAATACAAGATCTAAATTAAAAATTAGAAAAATGAAAACTATTCATACTTTTTCAGGATTAACAAAGAGGAATCAATGATTACATTTCACATGGAAAACATTCTCTACTGCATCGTTATTGAAGGCAATACATAAACCCCAGAAACAAACATACAGCAGAATGTCTTACTATCTGCAATACTCTCACTGCTGTAATACATAAACCCCAGAAACAAACATACAGCAGAATGTCTTACTATCTGCAATACTCTCACTGCTGTAATACATAAACCCCAGAAACAAACATACAGCAGAATGTCTTACTATCTGCAATACTCTCACTGCTGTAATACATAAACCCCAGAAACAAACATACAGCAGAATGTCTTACTATCTGCAATACTCTGTGTAATACATAAACCCCAGAAACAAACATACAGCAGAATGTCTTACTATCTGCAATACTCTCACTGCTGTAATACATAAACCCCAGAAACAAACATACAGCAGAATGTCTTACTATCTGCAATACTCTGTGTAATACATAAACCCCAGAAACAAACATACAGCAGAATGTCTTACTATCTGCAATACTCTCACTGCTGTAATACATAACTGTCAAAATACACTTCCCAAAGAATTCCATGCATAAACCTTCCAAAACAATCCAAACAGGTAAACATACATACATACATACATATGTATACATATATATATATATATATATATATATATATATAAAAACATTAAAGAAGAAAGAACATATTTGAAATAATTAATTAATGAGTTCTAAAAAAGACCATAATTTTTTTTTTTTCATATGTTTTTGCTTTGTTATTTTAAAAACAAGTTCTCATTATTTAATTAACATCAGTGGTTTTCTTTTAAAAAAAAGAAGAAAATAATAATATTAATTTTATTGTGAACATTTTTCATTTAATCTGCTAACATTACATTTAACTTTTCTTTCCAGTGATCTGTATTTTCTGACATTACTATTTTTTAAAGCATTACTAATGAATGAATGTTAATGAAAATAAAACAGAATAATAATTTTAATAATGAAAGTCCACAGTGTTCTACTACTTGTCTTATAGCAAGTAAACTGGCTAATGTACTACTTGTTTGCCAAAAGGGAGGTAACCAGCTATCTGAACCAACCTGCCTAAAAGCAGGGTTACCTGTACCTGACTGATTAGCATGTTAACAATCCTCAGCAGCTTTTAGTTCTTTTATCAGTTTTATTAGGTAAGCTTTTTCATCATCAAACTGTTCACCATATGAGTGGTTGGTACAAAACTTATTTAGAAAGTCCACAAGTTTTTCTTTGTTTCGTAGAAGTATGTTCAAAAGAGGCTTTGGTTTGCTAGGATTGGCTACAAACACCTTAAAGACGTGGAAGGCTTCAAACTGAATATTTCGACTTTCCTCTCTCAGCATGTTCATCACTAGTTTCAGGTTTTCCGGGTTGCTGGTGTACCGAGTCATGAAGTTGTGGCAGTCAAGCAGCAACTCTCCCAGCAGCTTCAGAGCCTGTCTTCTGCTGACGTAATTGGCTGAGTTTAATAAGGCCTGATAATGACCAAACACTCTGTCATAATTACTCTCTAGAAATTCAGCAGATAACTTCTTGTGCTTTGTCAACAGTTCCTTGAAAGTTGAGAACGCATCTGCTGCAATGTCGAACGTGGAAGCTTCAACATAAGAAAAGAAGTTGTAGAAGTCGTCAGAATAAAGCATAATCTTAGCCAGGGCTTCATAACGACAACACTCTCGCAACATCATTCCACAGTTCAGCGCTATTTCTCGAGTTTCATAACTTTTCATGAGTAGGAAGAGAAGTTTTCGTTTCACACTGATGTACTCGACAGCGGGTGAACGGCTTCCTGTCTGTCGACGCAGCAAGTTGTGGAAAATGACGACCACGTCTTTTCTTCCCTCAAAATCGATCTTGTTGAGGTTGACAATGAACAAGATGAGAAGGTTGCTCTGGAACATTTCATGAGATAGCTGAACTATACGTTCTGGCTTTGGTTCCTTGTCAGCTGTTCCACACAGCATCATCTTAACAGCCTGAAGCGTTTCACTAACCTTTTTCACATCTGTCTCACTTCTGTCTCCGACTGATTCAAGCCTGCCAATCGCCTCCTTGCACTCCCTGACAAGCACGTGCGGTTTCTTCTGCGACTTTCCAAACAACGGCATCACCGCATCGGAAAATTAGCGCCGGAAATCGTTTCAGTTACTTGATCAAAAATCAGACAATATAAACTTGTTCCAACTTATTATATTACATTTTTCTTCTACAATTTTTAAAATACCAGTGTATCGAATGTTCTCAAAACATTACAAATGTTACGAATTGCGGTTGTCGTTATTCTAAGAACTTCGCTTATTTCAACTATTTTCTCACTTTATTTAATATATACAAGCATATATTTCATTTACTCAGAATTTAATTTAAAAAAAAAAAAAAAAAAATATTCCTTATTTGTCACTATAATCGTAGCCAAATTAAATATTACGACAGTTGTATTTAAATTCGCGACTATGGCGGAAATAGCTGATGACATAATTATCATTTTATATTTAATTAAAATTTGTTGTGTCTTAATGTTTCATCTCTCGCTCTGTTTCTCTCACAGAAAAATACAAACACTGATCAAGCACCAAAGAAATTTTTTTTATTTTATTTTATTTCATTATTTTCCTTTAACATGTATTATTATTGTTGTTGTTGTTATAACGATGATGTTATTACAAATATTTTATTTTGTTTTATTTATTTATTTATTTTATTGTTTGATTTGTTTGTTTGTTTGTTATTATCACTGTACAGGTTGTGTTGTGCGAACACGACTATTTTGCAATAAATGAATAGAGTAATGAATAAATATGAGCTACTTGTTTGAATTACGTGAGTGTGCGTGTATGTGTGTGCGAGCTTGGTGGAATGTATGTATGTATGTATGTAATTATGCAAGCATGTACGTAAGTGGATTTACAGTTGCTCCCTGTACAACAGCCACCCATTTTTTCTTCCAATAATGACATATATGCATGTATAAGGAAACATTTTTAATACTTCAAAAATAATAAACCAGAAATAAAATAAAATTCATAGCTCTCTACTAAAGCTTTGTATAGCAACAGTTCATTCAGAAGTACAGGTTCAACTGTAACCATGTATACCTAGGCACGTCTTACAAGAGTTTATTGAAACACTTTGATGTCGTGTTGTGGTCCACTCAAATAGTCCAGGACTTGTCGGTTTTCACGCTGTCTGACAATACTGGCAATAGATGAAGTTGTCCTCAAAGTGCTCCAGTATCTGATAGTGCTTCAAAAGCTGCCTTACTTCGTCCACTAGAACGAATGCAATTGCAGATATCTGACTGATCAGTAAATCAAACTCTTCATCAGTATTGTAACGAACTGCCAGACTAATGAGTTGAATTTGGCGCCAGATGCATTGCCTCAAATGAAAGAAGCATCCAGTCACAGCACAGTTTAGCTGTACAGACGTGTTGTCTTCTTCCTTCACACTCGTAAGAAATCTATCCACCTCTGAGTTCCTTCTGTCGGACATACACAGAGTTTTCGAAGGCAAGTTTTGGATGACCACACTCTGAATGAGTGAACTTCATCTTATAGAATATAACATGTTTGCTACATACTGTTTCATTGATTTCAGTTACAGCTCACCTGCCAAATCAAAGAAACCTTACGACTTAATTAGCCTGAATTAGTAATTAGCTGACTCTAGTTAGCTTTGACTAATTTATTGGAATTAATAATAATAATAATAATAATAATAATAATAATAATAATAATAATAATAATACAATTAATTACAATTTCAATAGCCATTATACTGAAGAGAAATCTGATATATTTATTTTTATATTCTATTACAAATTATTTTCTTCACTTTTATTTGTTTCTTTATTTCTTTTATTATTATTATTATTATTATTATAAATTTGTCATCTGTTAATTGGCAACATCGGTTATAAAAAAAGTTAAATTAGAAATACAGAGTCAATTCCATATATTAATGAGTAGTAGTTTATATTGTTAATTCTTATAGAAATGTCTTCACTCAAATTTAATTAGTAATTAGCTGACTCTAGTTAGCTTTGACTAATTTATTGGAATTAATAATAATAATAATAATAATAATAATAATAATAATAATAATAATAATAAATAAATAAATAAATAAATAAACAAAGGACATGCACGCGGGTTTATCGTCGACCGAAGCGTGGGACCACTGGAAGGATCAACTCGACGTCATTTCCTTTTCTCTCGTTCGCCGAGACGAGCCGAGCCCATCCGAGCACAGCCGAAATCGGTTTTCATGGCAGCGCTCAGACGACAGTTTGAAAACTGGGTCACCGTGCTTGCTACCGATGTCAATTTTATTTTAATCAGTGCACAAATAAGAGAAGAAAACAAATAGCAATAGTAATAATAGTAATAGAAATGACACTTTTCAGTTCGAACGACAAGACACTGTTTACAACAAGAACACAAAATACAAAAATAAATAATAAAAACATAAATGAAATTTTAATGCCTTCCGCTTATTTTAATACAGTCTTACTTATACACAGTTTATTTATTTCTTTTTCTTTCTTTTTTCTACATCACATATTATGTTGATATTTCAGAACAGTATACGTAGAAAAATTTAGAATGAATGATAAATGATCAGTGGCTTTCAGTTTATTGGCATAAGTCGTGCTTTTGATAGTAAAGCAAAAATATTAATTCCCAGTTTTACTAACTTATGGGCATTTAATAGTCAAAACATATTTAATTTATCAAATTTATTTATTTATTTATTTATTTATTTATTTTAAAATAACAACAATAAATAAATAAATATAAATAAAAATACTTAGCAAGGTAAAAGACGAAAAATTAATTCGAGTGAAGAGAATAAATCGTTCACTTTTACCATGTGTCCATTATACTGTATATATATTTTTGTTATGTACATTATTGTAAATCCACCATCTTGTCATACTTATATTAAATTTTGTATGAATGTCTCCTCAAATGCACGACCAGAGTGTAAGTAACGTTCAGTTCGGTGTGTATTTGTGTTTATAAAACGTGTCTGTGTGCGTACTTGACTGACCTTTCATGAATTAATGAATAAATGAATAAATAAATATAGCAAAACGTTTATTACGAGATCGCATAGACAGTGTGGGTAGATCGCATGACACTAAAAAAAAAAACGTATCATCCATTCTGCAAGTGCAAGTTCAAGTTATCAGAGTAAGGTGAAGGCCAAACATGTACAGACTTGTATTGTGCCATACAGGTTCAAACTGTTATGCAATTACAACAACATATCTTGTAAATATAAGTATACTTAGTATAAATAAATAAAATAAACAGATAAATGTTTTGCGTTTTTACTGTAGGTAGATCATTTTGAGTTGGTCATTTAAAACGTTGGGGCAAGGTTATAATTCATTGAAATAATAATAATTAATCAGAAAATATGCATGACGTCACGGCCACAGCATCCCGAAGTATAGCGAAGTTACGGCGAGACTATTAGTGAAAGGGCGCGCACCGGGGACACTTTAACAACTATAGTAATTCAAAATTTTGTATGTAAGCTTGATTTACACCATGAAAATTGTCTTTGCCTTAGTGTTGTCTTTCACTTCGCTACTGATGAATTTAGCGGACGAGCAAGGTAGGCTGATATTTGTTTTCCAAAATGACAGGAAGCTGAAAACCACGTGTTTTCACTTGGCAAATGGAATCGAGAATAAAATTTATAAAGATTAAATTCTGTAATTTTTTATTATTATTATTATTATTATTATTATTATTATTATTATTATATTTTGTTATATATATATATATTTAAAAATTGAACTTGGTTTATATTAATGTCTACAATATGTAAATATCTTTTACTTCTTAAAACAAATTTATTTAGCTAAAACTTATTTTCTTAGAAATATTCTTGTATAGAATGTAAACTGTACAATCTTATAATTAATATATCAGTATAGATTCAATCTCAACAACAACAACAACAACAACAATAATAAAAAGATGAAAAATCCCCATGAAATTTAAGAAAAATAGTTTCTAATTCCACCTCTCTCACACACACACACACACACACACACACACACACACACACACACACACAGTCACTAAGAATCATATCTACTTAAACAAGTCACTGAAAATAACCATGTTGCCAAAATCTAATTTTTATTTAACAAAATGTCCTAGTACACCAGTACTTATCTACTGTTTCACTTCCCTTTCCCAGAGAATTAACCCTCCCCTCAAACATATTCAGCAGATCTGTATACCCTCCCCCATAATATATATAAATGTTAGTTGTGTTCGTAATAAATTATCTGAAAAGAAAACAAACACATTGTTGTTTTAAAATCAGTTTTATTTCCATTAATTGTTACAGAAAATAGTAAATTTTAGTTTTTAAAATTGTCTTCATTTCATTTAATAATTGTTTACAGAAAGTATTAAAAACAAACAACAAACACACTAATTTCAAAAACCAAACAGAAAATAGTAAATTTCAAAAATCATTATATTTTATATAATAATTAATTGTTTACAGAAAAGCTTTTAAAAATTGTCTGTTCTTGTTTCTTTTCTTTTTCTTGTTTTATTTATTTATTTATTTACTATAAGGTGTTGTGCTGCTAGTAATAATGGTGAGTTAGTAGCTGGAAATAGCTCAGATGTGCTGCATTTTGCAGTTTTCCATGGGGCTGCTCCTTTTTTTTATTGGTTTAATCACAATTAGGCCCATTTTAGGTGACAGAATAATTTTTGGTTTTGATGGTCAGTTACGAGAATTTCCATTCAGATAGTGTAATTAGTGGTGGTTTTTATTGTTATCTGATTCAATGAGATTGTCGCGAGGTCTTGTTTGGGTTATCAGATAATTGTTAGACCCTTAAATGTTGCAGATTTCTGGTATTACAAAAGAAAATAAGTGAATGACAAATTACAGTTAATCAAAATGAATTGAAATGATTGGTCTGTTTTGAATTTCTCATTGGTCAATAACAGTGAGGCCTATTTATTCTTATTTTTTTCTACATTCAAGGTTTTGTTGGCAACAGAAAAAACAATGTTTACCATAGTAACTGATATTGAAATAATTTAAATTCATGAAAAATAAACATTACAGACAAATAAACAACAAATAAAATAATAATTAAATAAAAGTTAAATAGGTAATAAAATGAAATAAATAAAAATTGTTATTTAAAGTTCATTTTCTGGTGTGTATGGAGTTTAATAATAATAATAATCTTTCTTTACAATATTGACTTTAACAAATGAATATAAATCTTTTTACTGCACTATTCAAATATAAATTTTGACATTCTTTAGAGATTTGTATTCCAAGTTACAGAATGACAGGAATTTAAGTTAATTAGACGTCAGGTTTTTATTTTTTAAATTTTAGTTATTATTATTAACATACTACTACTACTACTACTACTACCAGTACTATTATTATTATTATTATTATTATTATTATTACTACTACTATGAAAGAATGTTACAATGATAAGATAAAAAAAAAAAAATTGTTTACAGAAGTGTTTGTATGTATAATAGATTTTTTGTTAATAAACATATACAGAAATACAAAAACAAACACAGACACACACACACAGACACACAAACACAGACACACACACACACACACACAGACTCACACACAGACACACACACACACACATAATTTTCAAGTGCTAAATCAAACTGCTACTTCCTGTTAACTGTTATGTGCCAGGAAAATTACATTTTGATAATCTCCCTTTGATAAATCATACAATTTTGTAATATTGGTATTATAATAACTTTGTTAGTTGCAGTATTATCTCAATTTTATTTCAAGATGAAGCATATAATGTCATTAATTAAAGTCACTGTATCATTAATAACAAGAAGAACAACAATAGTAATGACTGTGTTTTATATTTCAGTGTGTACTGGTACTTCTCAGGGCCTGGTTGCTAGGGGATATGCAGTTTTTCGTTACGAGTCTTACAAACAAATGTACACCAACTGCACGTACGTGGCTGGCAACTTGGAGATTGTTTTTCTTGACAGTGACTATGACTACGACTTGTCCTTTCTGGAGAACATCGAGGAGGTGATGGGGTACGTCCTGATAGTGGGCGTGTACGCTCACCGCATCCCCCTGTCAAGTCTGAGAACAATCCGAGGTGAAACTCTGTACCAACACTTACAGGAACACTACAGTCTGTTGGTAGCCCTGAACTATCAAACAAAGTCAGCTATAATTGGATTGCACGAACTTCTCCTTATAAATTTACAAGGTAAGTCTAGTTTTGTTGTTATTTTTAAAACTCTGCTATAACTGGATTGCACGAACTTCTCCTTATAAATTTACAAGGTAAGTCTAGTTTTGTTGTTATTTTTAAAACTCTGCTATAATTGGATTGCACGAACTTCTCCTTATAAATTTACAAGGTAAGTCTAGTTTTGTTGTTATTTTTAAAACTCTGCTATAATTGGATTGCACGAACTTCTCCTTATAAATTTACAAGGTAAGTCTAGTTTTGTTGTTATTTTTAAAACTCTGCTATAATTGGATTGCACGAACTTCTCCTTATAAATTTACAAGCTAAGTCTAGTTTTGTTGTTATTTTTAAAACTCTGCTATAATTGGACTGCAAGAACTTTGTCTTATAAATTTACAAGGTAAGTCTAGTTTTGTTGTTATTTTTAAAAATCTGCTATAATTGGACTGCAAGAACTTTGTCTTATAAATTTACAAGGTAAGTCTAGTTTTGTTGTTATTTTTAACATTTGATGCTTGGACGAATATATAAATGTATTTATACATGGACATACAGATGTATTTATACATAGATATACAGATGTATTTATACATGGACATACAGATGTATTTATACATAGATATACAGATGTATTTATACATGGACATACAGATGTATTTATACATGGATATACAGATGTATTTATAGATGGATATAATATAGATGTATTTATAGATGGATATAATACAGATGTATTTATAGATGGATATATATAGATGTATTTACAGATGGATATATATAGATGTATTTATATATATAGATATATATATATAGATAGATACTAAAGATGGATATACAGATGTATTGATGGAGAGATCATTATTTGGATGGATGGAAGGGTTTATAAAATCTTATTTAAAAAAGTAATAGAAATAAAAACAGTAAACAAAAAAAAATAAAAATAAAAGTCTCTATATGGAATTAATGTCATAATTCAAAATGTATTCTGTTTCAGAAATTCTCCGTGGCAAGATATTTTTTCAGTTCAACAATCTGCTGTGTTTTGTGTCTACCATCGACTGGAAGGACATCAGCCTCAGTATGGACACACCCATCAGTTTTGATGATGAAGTGGGTTACACCCACAAATGTGAGTATTTGTCTGTCATTGTTTTAAACATGAAGTGGGTTATATCTGACCATGTGAGTATTTGTCTGTGTGTGTGCCAGTCTGTCTGTCTGTCTGTGTATCTGTCAGTCATTGTATATCCAGTAAATCATGAAGATATAACAAACAGATAATTGCTTGCATTGGTCAGCAAGAAAAATATCTTCTCATAGATGTAAAAGTCTGTCACAGATTTTGATAATTCATTCATCAAGTTCTACTCAGAACAGGACAATGCTACTACTTGCTCAGACAAAAACTGATCCTGTTGGTGAAACCTCACTGAAAAACAGTCACCTTCATTTTATTATCACTGATATAAAAACTACAACACCCCTTACAGTTTCACCTCCTCTATGCCTGTGTCTAACAAAGTGGAAATTTGCACATCCTGTACAGACTTTTTCTCTTCATTATCATCTTTAACTGGTTGTAACACATGTAACTGTATTGAACTTATGAGTTAGTTTCATGTTCTAATGTTATCAAAACTGAAGATTGAAGTAAAGGCATTGACTTTTTAGGATATACTAAATAAATAAACTAAAATATATTGTTCTATAAATTCATTTCAATCTCAAACTTATTTATAATTTTAGCTGTTCTCAAGATAAAAAATTATTGAATGAGAAGATGGTTTAGGTTTTACAAAAACACCGAAAGAGAATTCTAATTAACAATAAAAAATAAACATTCCACTGCAGGTAGTGCTGTCAGCTGTTTGAAAAGATTTACAACCATGTTTTTTTGTCCTGCAACATCAACAATGTGTGCAGCAGAACATCACAGAATGATTACAGTTACTGGCTGTTAACACTGGAGCCGATGTTGATGATGATGATGAATCGAGTGAGAGGTGAACAGACCAGGCAGACATCAGCAGTTTGTGAATCTCCAGACCCTGTAAGTCCTGCCCTGTACTCATTTACATAACATTAATATTCATTACTTAATCATGATATATTCATACTTGTATTTGATTTCCATTGTTTGAGGTAAGTGATTATGAATACAAAATGATATTTAAAATTGACACATGTAAAATGAGAATGTTAACATTTAACTGTATTCAATACAGAATTAGTATACAGTGTAAACCTTTTTTATTACTGTCATAAATTTCAATTTTTATGTTTATTAATTTAATAATTATTGATACGAATTAATATTTATTTTTGAGTTAACAATTAACATTTTTGAATATGAATTAAATTGTTATTTTTGCATGTTATCCAATATGTTTTTAAATATAGTATTTTTTTTTTTTTTTAATATCAGTTTTATAATGTTTTTACTTCCCTTACTTTGAGATTTTTTGTTTTCTTAGAGGTTTTTACTGTGCACAGTCAGACAAAGCTCATTGCAGAATGTTCAATGGGCTGGTGTGCATCATGGATTGGCCAAAGTTTTGTCGTGGTAAATTTGAAGTAAGTTGTTTTGAACTGTTTTTGACTTTGTAACTTCAACTTTGAAATTCTTTCCTGTTTTGATTTTATTGAAATACCCATAAGTAATATGTTTGTTGCCAAAAAATTCAGTTTGTTTTTAAAACATGATGTTATTGACTTGTATTTTAATATGCAAGTAGACAATTCTTTATCAATTTGTATTTATTTAAAACATGGATGTTATAGACTTCTATTTTATATACAACTTGACAATGTTAATTACAATGTTTGACAAGTTTACCACAAAACTGAAAAACACGCAGCTTGGCGTTTTTGTTGATTATTATGAACCCCAAAAATTGTAAACTTCTGTATTTTTTACAAAATAACTGACTAGCAGCTTATTTTCAAGAGATAACTTAATAATGATGTAAAATGTAATATTTAAATTATGTAAAATGTATTTATTCTGACTAAATAATTTGTAATTTTAATATTTGAAGTAACTTTTAAATAATAATTTGCTATCATTTCCAGTGATAAATGTTATATTTTTTAATAAATTATTTTTATTTGTTAGGGTTATCAGTGAAAAGTTTTGTTTATTACTTTTACAGGACAAACAAGCCCTTGCTGACCAGAACAAAGTTCTATCAGGCCAAGGATGACCACTTGACCAGGCTTGTAGTACAACTCAGTGAAGAACAATCACTTCTCCAGTTGTTGGTGTTAAAATAAATTTGTACAAACTGAGACACTCAGATGAGTTCAAGTGTTTTGAAATCAGATGCTGAGTATAATGGACAGGTAATTCGGTTTACAACTAGATTTTATAAACTGTAAAATGTAAATCATTTAATGTCATATGAGAATATTTTTGATATTATTATCATTATATATAATTTTCTTTTTTTAAATAATGATTCTGTAGATGACACTGATATAGCAATTGGAAGAAAAGGAATCTACTTTAGAAAAATCTATCTTTAAGAAGTAGCAGATAAAATTATTGATCTTACTTGTTATCAATTTTTATAAAAGATACTAAATTACTTATTTATTAAAAGAAAAATGGATGTTTCTCTTTAAAAAAGAATATATATATGTATATGTTTTTAAATTACTGAAAGTTCTGAGTTGATTTATTCAGACTAGTATTAAACACACAGTTCCACAGACAGTCGAAATTAGAGGTGCAACAAGAAATGTTTAAATAAATAAACTTAAACTTTATTTTATTTCAGTTAAATTAACTGTACTTGTTATTGGTTGAATATATTACTTCAGATTCAAATGAAAAAATATAAAATTGTAGCAGTTGTTGTTAAAAAAAATGTAATATTTTACTTTTCAGACACCATAGAAAGCTATTTACAAGAACTGATGTCCACTGAGTCTAAATGACTTGTCAAGTTTTCTGTACTGAATTAAGTAAACAGAAGATAAAACATCTCCACAGTAAACATGAAAAACTAAATAACTGGAGAAAACTGAGTTTAGAAAGTTCCACACCAAACTAACATTTTAAAAACATTACTAGTGTGAATCATGGACTGTTCTTACTGAAGAATGTGTAATGTGACATGGTTTTAGACTCAGTCACAGTGTCGTTGATGAAATCAGATGTACACAGAATGTTTGTACCAGACACAGCACCAAGTACAGTGAAGTCTGTGAAAAAAAGAAATTATTTTGTAAAAATCATTTAATGTTAGAAATCCTTGATTACTGCTTCAAAAAAAACTACACACTTCGGATTAAAAATGTTTGGTTCAAGGGAGATAATTTAATTTTTATTTTTTTTATTTTTTAATTTTTGAAAAAAAATAATGTACTTAATCATGTAACCAAAGCATAAAATAACAGAATACCAAGAGTTCTGGTAAAGATTTACCCTATAAAAGTTTGTTAAATCATAAAATGGAATCAGTTGTGTAAACCTATATATGCCATATATTTGTTTGGAAGATTAAAATCAGAAATTAAAAATGTTCTTAATTACTAATTTCAGGTTACATTATCTGTCAAGTTATTTATTAAGTTTAGTAGTTTTATAGTTTTTGTAAACAAATGTCTTGTTTTTCATTTTATGTTGTATATTTTATCATAAACTTTTATTGATAAATCAGAAATCTTGGCATTTTTGTGTTTATAGCACAAATCTTTAGAACCTTAAGATATATTTTAAATACTTTTTAATTTGAAACATTTTATATCATGCTTTTCTAAATTTATAATTAAGGATTTTGGCAAAGTTTTTCTAAAATTATGTGATAAACTTTGTTGTTTTCTTGTTGAAATAAATATTTCAAATTATTTTGTTTTTTGTTTTTATCACCTATTTTTTTTAGCAAGCTTTATTAAATTACAGGGTCAGGAATATTTATTTATATAGTTTTGTTACAATAACCCAAATTTAGTATTTACTAGGCATTATAATATCATTTTATACTAGTTAATAATTTTGTATTCAGTACTTAAGAGAATGTTTAACATTGAAAATCAGTGAGTAACAAACTAAAATTGTTAAAGAAACAAAACAAGCCCCGTACCAGCAAATTTATTTTCATTATAATTAATTTTTAACAACATTAAATAAAAATAAATAAATAGAAATCAGGTTTGACAATTATACAGATATTTATTAATTCACTCATCCATTCACTCTACCCGCCTCATTCATTCACTGCTTCATGTAAAAGATAAAATGTAGACACAACTGTGAAGAGAAATGTAGAAAACACAGAGTAATTTCAAGTTTAGTATCAGACTTAGTATGTTAGTTTGTTGATGTTCCTAACCTTAAACTTCCTGTTTTAATCCATAAATTTCAGAAAATACAGTATACCCTCACCTGTTCGCGGTTCCCCATTCGCGGCCCCGCATATTCGCGGGTTAGGCTCTTAACCCTATCGCATCGTATGCTGGTATACCAGGCGAGCGTCATAACGTCATAAAAACAAATGCTCGGTAAACCGCACAAACAATATCAAATTTTTTCAATTATTATTGCAATACAGTACGTATTTTTTTATAAATGCATACACTGTACGTACAGTGCATATTTTTTGTGACCGTGTATTAATAATGTTTTTAATTGCATATTATTACTGAATTGTATTATTATTACCTGAACTGTGCGTACTGTATTTATCTGTCTGTTTGCCTTTAAATTTGTTCCACTTTCTGTCAATTCTAATACATATGTTGTACGCATAGAAAATGACTTTACGGTACAGTAATACAGTATGGGTAACTATGCTATGCGGTGTTACTGTCCTCCTGTACTTACGTTTCTTTCTGATTAAAATATTGTTTCAGTACAAAATTAAAATGTGTTTACATTATCATTACTACATTAGTGAAATACATAACTGCATGCAATATTACTACATTATTACTGTATTAATGAGTAAGAGTGTCTTTAGAAAGTGTTTCGGAAGCATTTAGTACCGTATATAATCTTATAATAGACGTTTTAAAACTGCATCCAATATTCGCGGTTTTTCGCTATTCGGGGGGTAAAGAACGTAACCCCCGCGAATAGCGAGGGAATACTGTAATTATTTTAAGGTCATCATTTCTAGATATGTACAAGAATCTAAAAGATATTTTTTTTTTTTTTTTTTTTTTAATTTAGCATATTTAAATAGGCGTCTTTTAACTGGCATATT
>CM022677.1:3566467-3588967 GCA_012295275.1 Chrysomallon squamiferum
TGTTTCTTTTTGTGTTGGTGTTTGTTTGTTGGTGTGTGTGTGTGTTTGTTTGTTGTGTTTGTGTGTGTGTTTCTTTTTGTGTTGGTGTTTGTTTGTTGGTGTGTGCATTTCTGTTGGTGTGTGTTTGTGTGTGTGTGTGTGTCTGTTTGTTTGTGTGTGTGTGTCTGTGTATTGGTGTGTGTCTGTTTGTGTATTGGTGTGTGTCTGTTTTTGTATTGGTGTGTGTCTGTTTGTGTGTTGGTGTGTGTCTGTGTGATGGTGTATGCTTGTTTGTGTATTGGTGTGTGTCTGTTTGTGTGTTGGTGTGTGTCTGTTTGTGTGATGGTGTATGCTTGTTTGTGTATTGGTGTGTGTCTGTTTGTGTGTTGGTTGTGTTTGCTTGTGTGATGGTCTGTGCTTGTTTGTGTATTGGTGTGTGTCTGTTTGTGTGTTGGTGTGTGTTTTTTGTGTGTCGGTGTGTGTTTGTTTGTTGGTCTGATTTTGTCTGTGTGTTTTTGTGTGTGTTTATGTGTTGTGTGTTGTGTGTGTGTGTGTGTGTGTGTGTTTTTGTTTGTGTGTTGGTGTGTTTGTTTGTTTGTTTGTGTGTGTGTGTGTGTGTTTGTGTGTGTTTGTGTTTGTCTGTGTATTGGTGTGTGTTTGTGTGTTTGTGTGTTAGTGTGTGTTTGTCTGTGTGTTAGTGTTTGTGTGTTGGTGTGTGTGTATTTTTGTTTGTGTGTTAGTGTGTGTTTGTCTCTTTGTTTGTGTGTTGGTATGTGTTTGTGTTTTGGTGTGTGTTTGTTTGTGTGTTGGTTTTTGTTTGTGTGTTGGTGTGTGTTTGTTTGTATCGTGTATGTCTGTGTATGTTTGTGTATCGTTGTATAATTGTGGGTAACACAGGAGAAAAAGAAAACACAATCGTTACAAAATAGAATTACTTGAATCTTTTTCTCAGTTCCTAACTTATCTCTTACAGTTACATATTTTATATGTATACTGTACATCTTTATTTGAAATAGAGTGGGTGTGTCATTGAGTTGTGTATGTTAGAGAGTGAGAAGACGGATATAAAACATCTGTGTGTGAAATATTGTGTGCTGTTTTTTTTGTTTTTTTGGTCCGCTTGTGTATTTTATTATTATTATTATTATTATTAGTAGTAGTAGTAGTAGTAGTAGTAGTAGTAGTTGTTGTAGTAGTAGTAGTAATTGTTGTTATTGTTGTTGTTGTTTATTCAGTTTTTTCTTCTGTTGCCTTGTACACATTTCATTTGATATCTCATAGTTTTCCATTTAATTTCTTTAGTAATTTCTTCATTTATTATTTTTATTAATTAATTAATAAATTAATTATTTCATTTATATTTTTTATTATATTATTTTGTTCTTGTCTTGGGTTTATTGTTATTAATACTTGTTTAAGTTAAAGTTAATTTATTTCAGATAAACATTAAAACTTTTTTTATTTTCAATTTTTGCTTGAAGATCATCTGTGTTGTGCCAGTGCAAGAGAAAATAAAAATATCTACATGGATGCTCACATGAAAATAGGTTTACTTTCTCTTACTCTTTGTTTATATTTCTGTTACACCCGATATTATACTTCAGTGTTTATATACTTGCAAAACCATCAGTTTTAGTAAATACTGTTAATTTATATTGCTGTATTATTTATATGTAACATTCTGTTTATATATGCTATTGATAAGTATCATGTATGGCCAGTATTATACTTCAGTGTTTATATACTTGCAAAACCATCAGTTTTAGTAAATATTTTTTTATTTTTCTTATTTATATTAATATTCTGTTTACTACAGATTAAATATGTATCTGTGACTGGATGACATTTTATACTGACTGTGATAACAAATGAAGTGAATTCTCAGGAAATGTGTTGTCTCTCATGTGAAGAGTTCAAAACACAGATAAAATAGAAAGTAAATACAACAAATCACTTTTCTTTTAAGTCTAATAGCTATTGAAACAGCCAATTAATTTATTAATTTATTTATTTATTATATTTAAATTAACAAAATTTAACTTTATAAATATTTAAAGTAAAAATAGTACAAGCATGAATCTGTTTTCTTTTCGTTTTTTTTTTTTTTTTTTTTTTACTATTTAACTAGTTGTTAATGTTTTTTTCTCTTAATTACAAAATTTGTTGAAAATAATGGTGGTTTGAGACCATGATGTGGATTCCTTTCTCTTGTTGCAGACACAATACAAGATGCGGTCAGTCGAAGAAATACTTTCCTGTCAGAATATCTGAAGATTTCATTTCTGAGCTAAAAATGAAATTAAGAAAAATAAGAATAATAATTATAAATAATATTAATAGTATCAAATAAATAACAGCGATAATAATTAATAAAAAAAAAAATAGAAAAAATAAATAATTCAAAATTGTAATAAAATAAATGAATAATAATAAGCAACACATACACAAAAAAAAATAATAATAAAAAAATAAGGATAAGAAGAAATCATATCTATTCTTTAAAAAAAAAAAAAGCAAAAACAAAAACAAAAAATAATTCTTCAGTTAAAAAATAAAGTTAAAATGAAGCAGATATATAATTGTATTTTATTTTATTTATTTATTTATTTAATTATTATTATCGGACCACTGCAAAGCAGACGAAGAAACTAAGACGGCGTTCGGGAAGTTTCGGAATGATCCGAATGGTCACGACCACTTATACAATACTGGGTCAGCGAGCCTCCCGGTTTTGTTTATCAAGACTACTGTTAAATACAGCCATATCCGGTTTTCAAAATTAGTGTTTATAAAAATATGGTAAATTAAGGTAAGCCGATACGTCCAATTTATCGAAATACGAGCAAACCTTTTATGTGAAGTCAATATTTGAGATAAAATCATTAATAGTGGCTCTTGTTGCCGAAACGGAACTTTGGTCACAATTGTCGAACTGAATTGGCTGGCTAATGGCCATTTCGAGCCGTGTATATTAATTATTATACTATATTATTATATCATTTATTTTTCTTAGCAACATTTAGAAATATATACATGTACACAATTTTTTAATTTTATTTTGCTAAGTAATATTTTTAAAATATATATGTATTGTAGGTACACATTTTTAATATACCAGATGTTATGAAGTAGATACTAAGATAGGTATATTAAAATATTAATTTAAAATGTTAATTGTTATTATGTGTAAAATACATTTTTATATATTAAGTAATAGCATTCCTGTTGGTATTTATATTATTATTTTTTCATATAATAATAAAAAAATTCAAACTATTAATGATGTATATTTATGTTATATATTTATTCGGTATTTACAGATGGTTGGATTTCCACTGGAGTCCATATTGTCCAAGATGTTTGCCATGTCATTTCACTTGACCTGTAGTTCTGGAATTATCACAGTTGTGTCCATGTTGTCTGTGCAGAATGTTTTTTACAGACCAGAGGTTTGAAATTCATTTTTTATATTGGTATCACAGATATGATTAAGTTAGTATAACACTGAACATCCAAACTTTTGGACATAAGAAAAAGAAAAAGAAAAATGATTATTAAACACATTTTACATACAACATCTTATGTTTTGAAGATGCATAAATAAAATAAATTACTTTTCATTCTTCCTAAAGATTATTATTATTATTAATTGTTTTTATGGGAAATAATCTTTTTTAATAAAAATGTTTGACACAATGAGAATTTTGTCACTAAATTGGAAAAAAACTTAAAGCTTTCAGTTTCCTTTTTGTTGGTTATTATGAACAATAATAAAATACAGAAAAGCCTGAGTAAAATAAATTTATTCTGACTAAATTATTTGTATTTTTAATATTTTAGGAGATATTTAAATAGTAATTTGTTTTTGTTTCCAGAGATTACCAATGATACATTTTATACTGTTTTTTTTTTTTTTTTTTAGTTAACTATAATTTTATTTATTAGAGTTATCAGTAATCAATGTTACATTTTTCTTAGTTGACTCACTTTTTTGTTAAGGTTTATCATTGATAAATGTAATTTATCACTTTACAGGATAAACAAGCCCTTGCTGTCCAGAAAAAATGCCAGGTTCCTTCAGGCCAAGGATGACCACTTGACCATGTGTGTAGTGCACAGTTCAGTGAAGAACAATCACTTCTCCAGTCCTGACTGTTAAGAGAAACTTGTACTGACTCAGACACTCAGATGCACTCAACATGTTTGTAAACAGATGCTGGGTATAATAGACAAGTAATTCAGTTTACTACCAGATTTTATAAACTTTAACATAATAAATTACTTAATTTCACCTGAGAATGTTTTAATATTAATATTATTACATATAATTTTATTGTTTATTTGTAAATACAGACTTTGTCATTGATTTAGCAATTGTGAAAACATAGCTGTAAGAGGAAATAGTCAATTGAACATGTATTTTAGAAAGTTTCAAATTTAAAATTTAGAATAAGATAAAGATTATAGATTTTATTTGTTATCAATTTAAAAAAGTAAAAAATAAAAATAAAGTATATATTTTATTTTTAAAATTATTAGATTCAAACTTAAAGGTTCTGACTTGATTTGTTCAAACTTGTGTTAAACACACACATCCCCAGATAATCAAAACTACAGGAACAACAAGAAATATTTTAATAAATATAATTTGCTTTTATTTTATTTCAGTTAAACTTTATTTCACTCAAGATATATATTCGTTGAAAACATCACTTCAAATTCAAGTGAAGAAATAAAATTATAATAGTTGTTCTACAAAAAATGTACAATTTAATGTTTTATTTTCAGAAGCAGGCTGGATGTTATATCAGAATCACCACAGAGTACAGAAATCTATTTACAGCAGATTCTTAGATCAAAGAAATCACAGGACAGTTACAGACAATCAGATGTTTTACATGAGTGCTGTTTTAACAGGCTGAGTGATTGGTAAGTAAACTGTATGTACATCACATTTCTAATACTATTACTGACATTTTTGTTTTAAATGTATGAATGTCATGTCTGATGTTTTGGACACAAGCTGGTGTTGTACACAGAGTACAGAAATCTATTTACAGCAGATTCTTCACATCATGCTTGACTGATAAATAAATGTAAACTTTTCTCTGACAATTTTTAATGAACTTTTCCTTAAGGCCTTTCTGTAACTATGAAGTGTGAAATGTAATTTTAAATGGTCTGTTTCAGATGATAGTTATTAATTATTATTTTTGATAATGACAGTGTTAGAGAAAAACTCTCCATATTCAGAGGTGAACTTTTATAATCAAGAACATATTAATACTGTGTATACCATTCTGAATATTATTTTAATAAATCATTTTTATTTTTGTTTTAAATTTTCAGGGTTTTTATAATAAGAAGTGCTAATGATAATCATCCATTCATTCTAAATGGCTTCTCTACTTGTCTCCAAGTGTTTCAAATGTTCTGATCACACTGAACTAAGTAAGCAGAAGAAATAACAGAAAATGAAACATCTCATCAAAAAAATAAAAAGACGCTGAATGCTTGGAGAATATTGAGAACTTCTAGAAAAATCCACACCAAACAAATTTAAAAACATTACTTGTGTGAGTCATGGACTACTTAGTGAATAATTTATAAAACTGTGATTTCAGATTGGAAGTCACAATGTTGTTCATACATGATATCATTACATACAGACCTATATACATAATGTTTGGACCAGACACAGCAGCAAGTTCAGAGACTTTAATTTTTAAAAATGATTTATGTTAGAAATTCTTGATTACTGCTTTGAAAAAAAAGTACACATTTTATATAAAGCTGTTTGGTCCAGGGGAGATAATTTCGTTTTTCTGTTTTATTTTTTTGTTTTTCTTATTTTGTTTTTAAACAAAATCTACTAAATTATCTATATCAAATATAAAATAACAAAGAACACTTAGACTTCTGGTAAAGATTTACCCAATAAAGGTATCTTAATAAAACATAAAATGGAAATAAATAATTTTGTGTGTTTCTGAAGATAAAATCAGAAATTAGAAATTTTCTGAAATTTTTTTTTTTCAGATTACAAATTATTTATTGAGCTTTTAAGTTTTTTGTAAACAAATATCTTAGTTATTTCATTTTGTATATTTTATTATTTTACTTTTGTTGGATAGATCAGAAATCTTGTTATTTTTATATTTTACAGCATCCTTTGCTCTCATCTTAAAAACCTTATAAAACATTTTAAAACATTTTTAATTTAAAAGTTCAGTATTTTATATAATGCTTTTCTAAATTTGTATGTAAGGAAGTTTATGACATTTTTCTAAAATTAAGTTTTTTGTATGAAAAAGTAGTCCTGATATTAATTTGTTTTCTTGTTGAAATAAACATTTTGAATTATTTTGTATTCTGTTTTTAATTTAATATTTTTAGCTAACATTATCAAACATCCTAACATGAGGAATATTTTTATTTACATAGTTTTGGCACATTAACCTAAACTTAATAAACATTACAAATTTTTATATATTAGTAGCTGTACAAAATTATTTGAATTTTCTCATTGAGGTTGAGTGCATGAAATATCTAACACAGAGAGAAAAAAAAAAAAACAGACTAGTTTAGACTGTTTATTTTAAGAAAAGTAAATAAAATTTGATTACATATATTTATTTATTTGTATTTTAAAAATTGAAAATCAAAACAGATTTCACCCATTTTATCTACTCAGTAAGAGATATAAACATTTACTCAGTCTGTCAGGAATTTTTCTTTACACTGTCAAACTAGAAGTGAAAACATCAGCCTAAGAGACACACACTGATGTACTGGGTGAACCAAAACATATTTTCTGAACATTAACACCTCATATTTCCTATGTCACAGTTTGATGTGTAGATTGGGAAAACAATTCCTGACTGCAGCACTGCGAGAAGACAGCAACTGTTACAGTCTCTGATACTGCATTGTCCCACTCTGCTGTATGAGTCAGGTAAAGGACTAGCTCAGTCCTTCGTATCGTCAGTGTGGCGAGACATCACTCTCATGAACACTGCCTTCCCAAGTTTCTGTCTCATCTTGTTCTGCTGTTTTCTTCTCTCTTTTCCTTTCTCTTCTCATCCAGCTTCAGTTTCAGACGTCACCTGCTCTTCAACTTCCTGGCTGTTGTGTTTGCCACCGTCATGCACTGTCCTCTCAGTCATCTGCCAAGTGCTTTCATTTGACAACATAACAAATGAAGTGTTTAAACAAACATCAGCTTATTTTCACAAGAACACAGACTTCAACAGCACTCTGCCGTTTACATGTTGTTTCTGTCCATGTAAACCATCACAGAATTACCTCTTCTTGTGTACTAAGCAGTTTCTGAAAAACAAGCATTGATTTGTTTCCATATGTAGATATACAAAATATTTCTCTTTCTGACAGATACAGATATTAATGACTAATGTTTTATCCTGATATATATCTATATTTTTTTTTCAATTTCTAAAACATAAATATTCTTCGAATCATCAAATTATACTGAAAACTAAGAGATGTTAAAATTAATTTTTAAACTTTCAAATAAAAGCACAATAAAGTGAACTGCATTCTGGGAGTGGAAAACAAAACAAGAAATGGTTTTCATTACTCTTAGTACAAATATAAACTAACAAAAAATGAAACAATGCAAATGAAAATAAGGAAACATGGAAGTATACCACAATTAATTTACTTGTTTTTGTAGACTATCCCTGCACTAGTCTGTTTTTCTTACTCTGTACTGAGAATATTTTACCAATACCAAACTGAGAAGAATGTAAGTAGATTGTTAAACAGAAAAGTTAATGTGTGTGTTTTTAATACCAGTTTATTGAGAAATCTCTCTGTCTGTTCTGCTGTCTGTGTGTGTCCCATTCTGATGTTTAGGTAACAACACTTGTCTGTTTTGTGGTATGTTCCTGAGAAAGCAAAAATAAAATTAAAATAAAAACAATAACAACACATCTCTCTAAACTATATATAAACATTAATAAATTTAATGTATGCTAAATTTTAGAGTTACCAACTGATTCATTATTTTATTTACAAAAATTGTGTTTATTAAACTAACCATGAAAACTGAGAGGCTGCAGACAATAGAAACTACAGTACATTGTCTCCTATGTAACAGGAAAGTTAAACACTTTAAAATACTCATTCCTTTGTTTTAAAATACAAAAATAAACATTTACAACAAAATAACTGCATTTATATCAATGTAAGTATAGGCATGTGTGTATGTGCATGTGTCTGTGTGTGTATATGTCTATGTGTTTGTGTGTGTGTATATATGTGTACTTACTGATATATTATTTACAAACTGCAACTTCATTTATTAAATAAAATTAAACTTCATTAGTTTCAGAATAATGAAAAATATAAAAGAAAACAAACTCAAATTCACCTGCTCAGATTTTTTTCTCTTTTGCAATGGCAGCAGTACAAACTTTATTTAACCAGAAAATAACTGTGTCCTCAGTGTCTGATGGAAGTTCACTGGATGTGTTAAAAGTTGTAATTTGTCTGAAAGTTTAAAAATTTCTTGTTCAAAATGCTGAATGTAAAGTCTGAGGTGTCATTGCATTATATGATAAATTATACAAAATATGCAGCCCAGATTTCATTCTGCATCTGCCTCTGTTCTCTGTCTTGCCATTCCTTCATCCTCTCTCCTCATACATTCCTACATTTACATATTTAACTGCAATCATCATAATACTTCTCCTTCTTAGTGATCAAAGTAGAAGGATGAATGCCTTTAAATACACCTCAAAAATAAAATAAATAAACTTTAACATACCCAAACAAACTCATTTTAATTAAAAAATGATTCAGATTTTAGTATTTAACAAGATAATATAAAATAAAGAAATAAAAAACAACATACCTGACAGCTTGAACAGCATGTTCTACTGAAACAAATTCACTGGCATACGCCAACATCAGCACATGAATTAGAGCTGTACATGCATACCTAAAAAAGTAAAAAACAATAATAAACAAACAGTTAGAAATAAATAATTAATACTTCTGACGTACTTTGTGATTAATAAAGTATGTTACCGAGTAATGCAACAAAACAACAGCAAATAACTGATTATTATTACACTATTTTATAATTAATTAAGAACTATTACAAAACTTATTTTTCTCTTGACAACAGAAAAATAAAATAAAATAAACTCACAACTCAGAATGGTGCAGACTACATGAGAATGGTTTCTGTAACAGCTGATTCATCCTTCTCCAAGATGTAAATTCACTTTCTAGACAGCACCTGAACAATACTGCAGTGAGATATGTAAAATATTTAACTTCAATAGTAAATATAAAGTTTAGCAGTTTTAACAAAAACATGATGATTTTTTTTATCAATCTACATTTGTCAGACAAATGGATTTGTCTTTGCTTATTATGATTTTCAATGTTTCAGTTATTTTTAATTTGTGTATGAAATCACCCACATACACACACTAAACTCTCTCACATGCATACACATCCAATCTCCCTCACTCACACTCTCTCTCTCTCTCTCTCTCTCTCTCTCTCTCTCTCTCTCTCTCTCTCTCTCTCTCTCTCTCTCTCTCTCTCTCTCTCTCTCTCACTGACTTTGGAATAAAATAATATTGATAAAATTAAAACAGCTAAGTAAACTTTAGTCCTAACATTAGGTCAAGTTATCTCTGACTAACTCATGTTTTAATAGCAAACTGAACAAAGAGGATAAACATTTCAAACACAGAAATTTTCTAAATTTCAGTATACAATCTAGTGATTCACACACACACAGACATATTCAAACATACCCTGTCACTGTTGAGAGGTTTCAGAAAACATTCTAACACAGGCTACACATCACTTGACACCAGACTGTTGCTTAGATGAGGTTTCACCTGAAAATTACACAATAATAATAAAATAATGATACTTTTTTAACACATTTTAATCATGATGATGATAAAAATTACCAACAATAATAAATATAACAACAACAACAACAGTAGTAGTAGTAGTAACAGTAGTAGTAGTAGTAGTAGTAGTAGTAGTAGTAGTAGTAATAATAATAGTAGTAATAGTAATAATAATAATAATAATAGCAAAAATAGCAATAACAACACAACAATAACAGTAATAATAATTTACTATATACATTTAAATCTATTAATGAGAAGATGAAGGAATTAATGTTTTATAGAACATATATATAGCATTGTATTTTTGCTTTTGTATTAAACAGATGCTATGAAGGAATAAGGTAATTTGTTTTTAAAGAGTCATGCAATATATTTTTAATTTTATTCCATTAATGGCTAGCTGAACTGTACTATAGAAAAAAGTGTCATGAGAGCAAACACAAATCTCTTCATAGATAATTTTCAGATAATTTAATGTTTCTATTTTTGATGAAATAATTCTAAGGTTTATAAAAACTAAGACACTAGAGATAATTAAAACAAAGCAACAATGCATATAATAACTTTAATAATTAGAACATAAATCTTGAAAGATTAAAGAAAATAATAAAATATTTCACTCACATCTGATTTTTCATAAAATGGTTCTTTAAATTCATTTGGAACATTTTCTCCATATAGTTTCTGAAAAACTCTGCCAATGATGAAATATGGCCTGAAAAACATGAAAAATAAATAATAAAGATTTAAAAAGAAAAAAAAAAAAATAATAATAATAATAATAATAAATAAAACAAATTCATACTAAAAAGTAGTAGTAGTAATAAGAAGAAACAAAACAAAATGTAAATAAATTAAAACTGACAGTTACTAGATTGAAGATTAGTAAATAAAAAAAGGAAGGGAAACTGAAAAGAAATTTTCATCATTATATTACGTGATTTAAAAAATTGAGTATTTATAGGTAATACAGTAAATCATTTCTGCCTTTCTAGCATTTTTTTTTTTTTTTTTTTTTTTTTTTTTTTTTTTAATTATTCCAGACGTAATCAATGAATAATTCAGACTTGTAGTTTCACCCAACTTTTATCATCAAACTTAAACATTTTAGTTGTAAAAGCTCGGCAGCCACGTACTTTCAAATGTCTGGTTGCGATTTTGAAAACACCCCAATGTAAATAAAATAAATAATTATGTTTTTACTTACCCTGGCTGTCAAGAACAAACAACACAAGATATCACCGTCGGGCTCATAATCATATACACGTGAATCCCATGAGGTTTTTCGCTTTTCTTCGACGACCGGTCCGATTTAATTGACGTAAAAATGGTGCGATCATTATTCCAAAACATGTTACAAATGTAATCTTCACTGAAGTACCTCAAATCCAGCTGACAGCTTTTCAAAGATATAGTAGTATCTCTTAAATAATCCAGAAATTCACAGACGAATTGTGTAGTGTAAGTGATTCGGCCGCCATTGTTTTAAGCTTGTCAAACCGAGTGCTGATAGAGTTACCTCCCTTTTGGGGGCGGAGTTATGATATTGTGCTGAGGTCATTAGGACTGTATACATCATGCTTCATACATGATACAGTTGTCATGAAATACAGGAGACTTGTAATGTATGTCAGTATATGCAGCCATTATTTATGTGTATACATACATATATTTAAAAATGTCTCTATTTAGTTATTTGTTTATTTAATCTGATTTATATTTCTTTCATCGTGAAATGTCAGTGCAGATATTGTTCTGTTTTGTTTATCGCATACGTTGTTGATCATCAAACCTGCAGGGTTAATTAACTCACATACACATAATTATGTAAATATACATCCATCCACCCGTCCATTTTTCTTTCTCAAATTATTTATTAATTTGGATTTCTGAAACCACAATCATGCACTAATATTTTAAATTCTTCATTATGACCTCTTAATTTACATATATTTTCAAATATTGTTAATATTGAATTTTATTTTTAAAATCGCTCCTATTGGTAGTATTGTTATGTGTTTTGAGATAACATGTAAGCATAATAATCTTTTATATCATTGTCTCAAACGAAATCAGTACTTCCACCTTTGAAGTAATATACAGATAGATATACACACACAAACTCAAAAGAATTGAATGTTGTATTATCAACATTAATTAACAGACTGATATGGATCTGTTTTGATTTAATTTTTTTATTTATTTATGTAGTTATTTTTTATTTTCTTTTTTCTTTCTTTTAATTATCATTGATATTAATTGTTTTGCTTTTAATTAATTACTGATATCATCTACAGTTCTTCTTATTATTTTTTTTTTAATTATTATTTTTAAGTGTATATTAATATTTTCTCTTATTCAGTTACTGACATCATCTGAAGTGTTTTATTTTGATTAGTTTGTCCCATTAAGCTTGTATAATGGTTAAAATATCTTATGACACACTATGTATTTAAATATTTAATTGATTTTAAATTTATTTTTCTCTACAGAGGATATGAAACTGTTTCCTGCAGTGATGACTTGGGGATGTTCTGTTCTTACACAAACACCTGTAGCCAAAGCAGTTAAATTTGTCACTGTTAATGAAGGGCTGAACTCGTTAAAGGTAAGTTTTTAAAAAGTTGTGAAGAACCAATAATGTTCATGTATGCTTGTTATGGACCAGGTCTCAGATGAGTGTTAAAGAGTGAGAGGAATTTTCATTCAGTTTGTTGTTGTTGTTGTTATTTTCACAGTATTTATTATTATAAACTAAATTGTTGTAGGGTTCACATCAGTGTTGAAAACTTACAGCAGATAAAAGACTCACAATTTTTTTTTTTATTATTATTTAGCTTATTATTCTTGTCAATCTTCTTCTTCTTTTTCTATCATTATCATTACTCTTATTATTATTATTATCATCATCATCATCATCATCACCCTTATTATTTGTATTATTGGAATAATCATTATTGTAGTTGATCTACATTCCTGTCTTTTGAAGCTGCATGTAAAACATCCTTTATCTGCCAGTAAAGAACTCTCACAGAGGAATTTCTCTTTGTACAATTTCTGTTCATAAATTTAGTTTTATACTTAACAAATATTAATATTTAAAAATGTTAACATGATATTAACAGTTTTCTTTAATTGTAATCATTCTACATATATAAATAATGATAACCAGTAACATTAAAAAAGTACAGAGATATTATTAAATATTCATTTTTATTCTAATTTATTTACAGCTTCTATGACAGAACTCTGTTATTTCATCCTGGTTTAACATCTGTTAGTTTTGAGACCAGGAAACTGAAATCAACTCACACTGGGAAGAGTTTTGTCCCTAAACATTATGGAAAACAACAGACTATACAACTATTGTAAGTTTGTCTATATTATGTTTATTAGATTTTTATAATTCTTATTGTGTGTGTGTGTGTGTGTGTGTGTGTTGTGAGGATTGTTTAAGAATGTTGGTATGCAAGATAAATCATGGAAAATGTTTGATCAACTCAGGTAAAATTATACTTATAATTAACTTTTATGATTTCAGAACATTATTACTGTGTAGAACTGACAGAAGCAGTCACAGACTGTGAGAAGAGATCTGAGATTTATGTAAAACCAAGAGTGAGAAAATTTAAGATTAATCATTTTAATATGTAATCAGTTGTCACATAATGTTACTAAACAAATGGTATCACCTTATTGTAAATACTTTAATAATACTGATAAATAAGTAATTAATAAATTAACTTTACAAAATCAAATTAAATATTTATTAAATATGTTCCAGTATCTTTAGTAAATAAAGAGAGAGAGAGAGAGAGAGAGAGAGAGAGAGAGAGAGAGAGAGAGAGAGAGAGAGAGAGAGTGTGTGTGTGAGAGAGTGTGTCTGTGTGTTTGCATGTGTGTCAAGCCATACATTTCAATATTTATATGTACATGACTACCTTTTATTTGTGTATTTATTTTCAATAGTTACTTACCTGTTTTCTTATTTATTTATTTATTTATTTATTTATTTTAGTTTATCCAGAACATGGCAAAAGGAATATATTGGTCACCAGTGCTCTTCCATATATCAGCAGTGTTCCTCACCATGGCAACATCACTGGTTGTGTAGTCAGTTCTTATGTTTTCTCCAGGTAACATATTTTATTTTATGTGTTAGAGTTATCTGCCTTTGCAAATTTCTGTTTTATTATTTTAGCTTTTGAACTACACTATTTGTATTCTAAGTTTTGTTTGTTTTATTATAAATAATATATTATTATTTTGTTATTCAATTAATTAGTCTTATGGTTTTTTCAAAAATTAGTTATATATGTTATTGTTATTTCAGTTAATTTTATTATTACTTATTATATATGCTATTTTTATTACAGTTAAATTTATTATTACTTGTTATGTACATTATTCTTATTACAGTTAATTTTATTATTACTTTTAATGTATGTTATTCTTATTACACTTAATTTTATTATTACTTTTTATGTATGTTATTCTTACTACAGCTAATTTTATTATTACTAATTACATATTTTATTATTGTTTCAGTTAATTTTATTATTACTTATTATATATGTTATTGTTATTTCAGTTAATTTTATTATTACTTGTTTTAGTGTGATTATTTCAGAATGTTCAAAGTGTGGCTATCACAATATGAGAGGTCACCAGTGTGATGTATGTGACTCATCAATGCTGTAGAAATGAAAAACACAAAATATAAATCTTGTAAGTCATTACCAGTCATTAAAACATCACATCAACTATTTTTAGGTTTACCAAAGGTAAACTTGATTTGTTTTTATTGATTCATTGCTGATAAAGTTTCATGTCCTTCTAATTTTTTTTTTTTTTCAATTAAATATGTAAATTCTAAGGGCTCCAACATTTGTTTGGTGTGAATTTAATAATTAACATTTATTTGTGGTTGTCATTATATAAGAAAATGTAAAATTGTTAGAATATCTTAATAATTAAATAATGCTAGTAACCTTATGAATCAATAATATTCAGCTTAATCATATTCGTTAACATGTATATATACACAGGTGCACACCACATATATATAAAAACACCCATGTCCATACATTTTACACACACACACACACAAACACTGACTCATGCTATATATATTGGTATTTCATCACTGGCTTAGATAAAAACTATCTTGATAATGAATTCATCATCTGGCTTAGATGTGTATAACTGTGTCTTGGGTAATGAATTGTTTTTGTGTGTATAGGTAGATGTGTGTTGGTGTTTGGGTGGGTGTATATAACTGTATGTTGTGTGTATGGGTAGATGTGTGTTGGTGTTTGGGTGGGTATATATAACTGTATGTTTGTGTGTATAGGTAGATGTGTGTTGGTGTTTGGGTGGGTATATATAACTGTATGTTTGTGTGTATAGGTAGATGTGTGTTGGTGTTTGGGTGGGTATATATAACTGTATGTTTGTGTGTATAGGGCTATTATAATTTATGTATTTTGTTAATTTTTCAGATTGTAGCTGATATAATTTTCACTACTAAACCTGGACAACAAAAGCTAAACAGATAAGAAATATTTGTATTGGAGATGGAATGAAACCAAGATGTATCAATTGTGACCAGAAGTGGGGGACCCTAGTCCCATTGGAGGGGTACACTGAGTAAGTATAATAAACTACTTACATTTATATAAAAATAATAATAACTTCATGTCTTAAAAATTAGTTTGTGTTGTGAAGACTGAGTAAAAAATAGTGATAGAAATATTAATATAAAATAATAGAATTTAGAAAATATATCTAAATTGTAAGACTTTTTATAGTATCACAAAAAATAATTTGTAGAAAAAAGAGAAGAAAAAAAAACAAACAAGAAAATTGCTGAATCTGTATTTAATGTTAAATTTGAAGATGATAAATCTGATGTCTGATTTCCAAAACATGTTATGAGTAAAATGTATCCATGTAATTCCTCAGTTCAAGCTTATAGTTGGCTAAAGCTTTATACAATTATATTTTATATATTAATTAAAAATAATAACAAAACATGATGAATATTTTACTCTACTGTTTTAAAAACAGAGAAACATTTATTTATTTTATTATAATTTATTAGTTGTTAACATTCCAGGTGTTCTGTGGTTTATTGCTCTGGTTATCATTTTTATTTTCTGAAATCAGAATAGCAATAGCAAAAACAATTAAATAAATATTAATTTTCTTAAATTTTAAAATAATTTATAATATTATATATATGTATAAGATGACATGGGTTAGTTTGTGTTGTTATATATGTGCAGTTACCATGTTTTATCAAAACAACATAAAAACCATTTTTTCGATTTATTAATGCTCATTTTCAGTCTGACATTTTATATTTGTTGTCAAGGGAAACCAAGATTTAACATAATTTATTCAGTTTGCTGCTTCTTATCTTAACTTCATAGTGATATATTTTCATTAGTGTCTTAGTTTAATTCCAAGTTTTTATATTATTAACTTTGATACAAGCAAATATCCATTTCAGTATGTCTTTCTTCTTATTATTATCATCATCATCATCATCAACATCATGCTGTTGTTGCTATTGTGTTTGTTTTGTGGGGATTTTTTTATTTTAGTGTTAATTTTTATGTTAATATTGCTTTAATGTAAAGGTGTTTTTATATTCTTCTTCTTCTTCTTCTTCTTCTTCTTCTTCTTCTTCTTCTTCTTATTATTATTTTTATTTTATTTTAGAAACAAAACTTTGGCCCTTTTTGACACATTTGAAACCAAAATTTAGAAAATCAAATTGTAGAACTAAATTTTGATTGCTGTGCATATTGACACATTAAAGATAATGTGGAGATTAAAAGTGAAATTTAGACATAGGACCTGAGTACATGTAATTTTCAGAGCCAAATCTGATAGCACAGTATTTCTATTATGTTCTTGATCTTTTTTTTTTTTTTTTTTTTTTATCCAATTACAGCAGGAGTAATGTTTATTGATAGTATTCGATGACAAGCTTATTTCCCTGTTTCAGATCTCACGCTGGCAGCTGTTGTCTGTTCTGCTACAGACGTACAGGTCAGTAGCAGTGAAATGATTCAAAGACAACGTACACAGCTCAGTGTAATATTATACACAACACGTTTCTCTGTATTCTCAAACCTGTGCTCAAAATTGGAAAAATGTTGGTTCATGAACTAAACTGTTACTGTCAAGGCAGTGGTACGTTGCTGGATCTCAAGTGACAGTCAGCCACTACTCAGAGTGAAGATTTTAATATTATCAACAAAAGTGAAAAAAAAAAAAAAGAAAAATTAGAGAACATTTAAATAAAATAAGTGTGACTCTTTGAAAACTAATGTAACATTTTGTATACCAAAGTGAAGTATATGCAGTTGATACTGAATACAGATTTTAATGGAAAGAAGCTGTTAGCAAAGTCAGTGACATTTATAAAGTATTAAATACAGATTAAGACATGAGTGTTGGATATAAATCTGCTAGACAAAAATAATTGTCTTATGTTAAAGAAGAACAAGAATAATATATATATATATATATTTGTTCTCTGAAGTTTTGAGAATTTTGGGTATATAAAGACAATATTAGAAGAAATAATTGTTTTCACATACAAGTTTATTTTGTAGAAGAAAAAATATATATATATTTCTAATAAAGTTCAAATATCTTTTAAAACCATTATAAGAAAATACAGTTTGTAAATTCGATTTTGCAATTCAAAGTATTTCTTACTATTTTTAATGACTATTTGCAATATTGAGATATACAGAACTAGTTTGTTTTATGACATCACCACAGACTTCCAATTAAATTTCTATTCAGTGTTAAATAGTAGGTGTTTGTAACAAATATTTTTCACTAGAAAATGTTTTCTCTCAACAGAAAATGTTCTGTTAGATGTAGCTTCTCACAGGTAGGAGCATCCACGCAGACTTAGTCTCTGACCTTTAGTTCAGATTATTCAGCTGCAAATGATGAGGCTTAAGCCAGCTGTCTGTGATTTAGTTATACAGGTTGAAGTTACATTCAAAAGAACAGAGGTATACAATACATGCATGTAACAACTTGTACAAAAAAGATGTAAAAATGAGAATCAATGTCATCACTTCTTGTTCTACTCTTTCCAGTTAGCAGCAAAGGATTATTGATGCATAGACAGGGGAATATATACAATGGCCATTTTTATATCAGCCAACTAATTATAATAGCCAACTAATTTACTGAATATATATTTTCACAACAGCTAACTCTTTTGCAGTTCATAATAAGCTATACAACAGTTATTTCCTTTGATCCTATATTCGTTTATTCATTTATTCTTAGATTTTACAGCTGTTAACAGATGAAAAATTTATATTTACAATACTACTCTCTGTACTAATCCTTTCATTCATAATTTTAGGGTTTTATCTTCTTAAGAAGAACCTTCCATCAATATGAGAGAGAGAGAGAGAGAGAGAGAGAGAGAGAGAGAGAGAGAGAGAGAGAGAGAGCAAACATATAAATCCCCGAGAACAATATTATATGTACCTGAACCAGTCAATGACATGTTAATCAAAATTAATTTCATTACTCAGTATGTAATTTCATTAAATTAATATTAAATCACACACACTCCAGTTAAACACTGACAGACGAATTTAATCAAGACTGGGATTGTATCTCTCTTCATACACTGGTTATCTTAACTGCTCTTTCAGTAGACCTTGTAATACAGGATTAAAACTTGTACATGTTTTGATAAAACAATAGTTACAGGTTGCCTAAGTTGCTCTAGAATTACCCGTTAGGCTTTATTATACGAAATAATCATTATATTACAAAAGTGAAGACTAGATTTTGACAGATTACCAGAAACATAATCTAATTAATAGTGGTATTACTAAAATAATAGTGGTTTGTCACAAGAAATAACATCATGGTTAAGTAAAAAAGAAAAGTAAAAATATTGCTACCTACGTCGTTCTGAATGATACAGTTGTTCAATGAGTAAGCTTTCCTAGTACATCCATAGCTTTCATTTATCAAGTAACTTAGACAGGCAGATCAGTTTAAACTGTAATGGGTAACATAAAAAAAAAAAAAAATCTATGTGACTGATTACTATAATTTTTTTTTTCAGAAGTTAGGGTCTTTGAATGTAATTTTAAGTTTTATAATCATGTCCAGTTTTGTTCACTAACAAATTACTTTTTTCTTTTTAATTTTTAGAAACGATTTGAAATAAAGTATAGAAATACTTTTTCTATCAATGAATTCTTTAAAATAATCACATATATTGTTACTTGTTTAAGGTGGATAATATTATTTCACGAACACTTTCTTTGGGTCGGGTGCTCTTGGTCCAGGGACGAAATCAATGTAAATAAGTGGCAAGGGGAAATAACTCTTACGCACAAAAACATTATATCCGGCTAGTCGAAGATTTTTTTTAAACTTCAGTTGTAGTAGATAAATATATAGGAATCTGTAAAAGACTATGATTTACAGGACTTTCAAAAAACCAGAATTGTAGCATAAAATAATTTTGGGATGATTCATATTTCCTCTAACACAGATTTAAAGATTTGGATCAACGCGGACCAGGCCAGTTAGGATGCAATTAAGAAAGAAAAAAAAAAAAAAAATAAAATGAATTGATAACGTAAAGTACGAGCAGTAGAAGCAGATGCGCAAAAGAACGACCAAAAAAGAAAGCAGCGGAGTCACGGGAACAAAAGAGAACAGTGAAGATACAGGAACAAAAGAGAACAGTGAAGATACAGGAACAAAAGAGAACAGTGACAGACACAGTGAACGAAAAATATCTGAGATGCAAAAGCAGACAAACAAAAGTGAACAGAAGATACAGGACAATGACAGACAGTGACGAGTATATCTGGAGATGCGCAGACAAGGTGAGATATACAATAATACAGTTCAGTGTAACACATTTTGAAATCCCAGTAACTAGTATTCAAAATACTATTAACAGGTTTGAAAAATTGTGTCGCAGTGTACTGAAACAAAGACCGTCGAGGTTCAGTGTTAGAAATCAACACAGTGTCAGATTCCTTTGGGAAGGAAATGATGGAAAAGGGAAAATACTAATGACACGAGAAAGCGTTTGAAGAAAGATTTTAGATACAGCTATAGCTGAGCTAACTGGTAACACGCTTTTTTAAATTCATGCGTTTTAATTTTGTGTGTTTTATATATAGCATCGTTCGTACAGCTTTTAGAAACTTATGGAAATTCGAGCACACAATTACAGTGACTATTACTATACAGGACCTGGTCTTCATACAAATAGTTCCCAGTTTCAATAACACTTTAAACTTCTAGAATATAAAACATATTCACTTTTATTATACAATAAAACATGTGTGTCAGAACTATAGGAAAAATCAAATTTCAGATATCTAATTCAATTTATTTAAGAAACATTGTGTTTGTTATACCTCATTGGACATATTGTGAGCTCAGTCAGTAGCTGTGTTACAGGAATATCAAATTTATACTATCTGTTTATTCTGTTGTGTTCTTCTCAAGTTTAATACTTTATAACTGATGATATAATTATTGTTTTGTACTGATCATTTTTTGTTTCAAACACCTGCACTGTTGATTAATATAGAATAGTAATATTTATAAAATGAGTCACCATTTCTTTGTTTACATCCACACTATCAGATATATTTTCTTCTGCCATGACAAGTAAATTCTTTTAATTTTAGATTTGAGTCATTCGTTTTCAAGACAGATTATGAAAAGGAAACGGCAGCAGAAATCTGTTAATGAAAATCCAGATAAAAAGACAAAGCCTTTCATGTAAGTTTTAAAGCTATTTCTGTTTGAAGTAGTATATCAAATCAAATTTAGAATATTAATGTCATATAATTTCCTAGCAGAGAATAGAATTTGCACCCATAGGTTTTATTATTATAAAAAATATTTAACAACACAGGTCTTAACTGTTAGGGATGATACTATTAATGGACTATATAAACCACTAAGTTGTGGCCTACAGACAGAACTAAATGTGTGACATAAACCATTGTAAGTAGACTAATCCATAATAAGAGTGAATTTAGAAAATGCATAGACATTTACATCACAATTCTTGGTTCAAGGGCAGTAGGGTATTTACTAGGGGGTGTTACTATAAGTTGTCATTGGCAACATTAATCTTCTTTTTACAGACAGAACTAAAAGTCGCTGACATAAATCAGTACATGTAGACTAAGTGATAGTAGTGAATAGTCTTAGGAACTGCAGAGACATTTGTGTCACAAAACTAAATTTTAGGGCAGAAGGGGTTTTACTGTGAGTTGTCATTGGTCTAATCCATAGTACAGAGTAGCTTATTTTACTACCTGAAGAGATTACAACAGAACTCATTCTTACATAACATTAGTTTGACCCTGATATTGCAGTATCTTAATCTGTTCTGTTTTCAGCTATGTTGAAAGTGATTGGTCACTACTGCAGATGGAAGCTGTTGTAGATGATGTGTCTGATATGGCAAGTTTTTTCAAGGGGTGGGTGGTTTGTGTGTGTGTGTTTCGTGTTGTTTTTCTAATATATTTTAGGTTAGAATCTTGAAACTGTTTGACACATTAATTTGTGTAGGTAAAGTTCTTTCTCTTTATGTTCTTACATGTGTCAGTAATTCAGTTAAACTTAGTTTGTGTGAATATTTCTCACTAATTGTTATAATAAAACTTCCAATTTACAATAAAGTATTATTTTTTCTATTTGTAACCTGGTTTCATCAGCAGATCATATGCACATTCTTAATATTTACATTTGTTTCTATGTTGTTGGGTTTCTTTTGTAGTTGTTGTTCTATATAAATATTATAATAACTTGTAATAATTCTCATATTTCTTCATTATACTTTTGCAGTGTATAAAAAGTGATAAAATCAGTTATTGAAATTCCTTATCCAGAGTTGAATTGTGATGTGACATTTGGATGACACACTAGAGGTATTTATATCAAACATTTATTTTTTTTTTTTTTTTTTTGGCTTTTATATAAGATCAGTGTTCATGTATGTTGCTGTGATGGAAGATACTTTTTCGTAGATCCTGGGTTTAAAACAATACTGTAACAAAACATTTCAGACTGAGTCAGATGAGGATCAGACTTGTAAGGAGCAGCAAACACACAAGGACAAAGTCTTGTTACACCACAACATGACAGCTCTGATGATTACAGTGATCATTTCTGATGGGAATGAGTGAAGAAGACATAATCTCGAGTAAGATGCTGTGATGTTTCTTTTTTTACACACTCACACACATACACATAATTACATTCAGTTAAAAGCTACTTCAAGCTGTTTATTACATTTATAGGTCATATATAATTTGAAATGTATTTGTCTGACACACATTTCTACTGTGAGTTCTTTTATTGAGATAAACATTTGTAGTCAACAGAAACCAGTAATGAACCAGTTACATTTTTTGTTATAAATTCTCAGTTGTTTTCCTTCCTTTATGTTTGTTTGTGTTTCTTACAGTTACACTGATTTATTTATTGTTATAACTTCTCAGTTGTTTCCCTTCCTTTATGTTTGTTTGTGTTTCTTACATTTAAACTGATTTATTTATTGTTATAAATTCACAGT
>CM022677.1:3593967-3678967 GCA_012295275.1 Chrysomallon squamiferum
TATTGTGAAACATTTGTCATTTAGATTTGTAACAAAGACAACGATGTAAAGAGTCAACTGCTGCTGCAGCTGCTGATGATGTCAGGATGATGGTGATGTGTGTTTTGATATCTACATCTTCCTAATACACTTTCTTTGATGTTGCTGTGGTTTCCCAGTCTTCCAGAGAGAATTATTAATAACAACAGCATCAATGGACACAGATAAATGTTTGGTTGATGTCAGTGAAACTTTTAGCCACATAATTATATCTGTGAGAAAAACAAAATAATATTAATTAATATATTACATGACAATTAATAAATAAAACAATAACTCATTAGTATTAAATAATTCCTTATCACAGAAACATTCTTAAATTCTTTTTGAAATATTTTAATCTTAAGAGTTAATTTATAAATTACAAAAACAAAATAAGAAAAAAAAATAATAATAAGAAAAGAAATTGAATTTAAAGTATAAGAAATTATATAGTGATACATTTTATATTGTCACTGTTATCCACTGAAGTTTATTGATTAACGTCTTGTTATAGGCTATACCCTTTTTTTCACTGACATGCACAAATATTTAAATCTTGTCAAAAACACCTACATTTCACTTGGTCAGTATTGATATTGACCAAAAATGTTTTCATTTTATATTAAAAAAATAATAATAAATAACTAACTAGTAAAAAAACATCATTTGCAAAAACATTTATTTTACATTATATTAATGAGTTGCATGTTGATGAATGTACAAATTTATAAAGATGAAGACAGATTTAAAATAACATAAAAATACACTTTCTTATCAAGACTCTGTATTTGTGGTAATATTTAGTATGAAATAAAAAATATTAAATATGTACTTGCTTATAAAACCCATAAATCATTTCATTGATATAAAAATGTGTAAAAAACTAACCAAAACTATTTATAAAATATTAAATATGTACTTACTTATAAAACCTATGAATCATTTTACTGGGTATTTCTTCAGGTCCTACACAACAAATTTAGATAATTCATCAGTTTCTGGTGTGAAAGAAGACAAAGCTTTGTGCTGACATCCTCCGTCACAGAACAGAATTACAAAGTGTTTAACATCAGACTCAGCCAGCTCCTAGATAAACAAACAAACAAGCAAATAAATAAATAAATAAATAAATAAATAAATAAATAAATAAATAAATAAACTGATAAATGAAAATATCTTTAAATACCATAAATCAATAAACAGATAAATAATATTGTATTAAATGGCAATAATGTATAAAAAGTAAAACAAATATAATTACATTACATATAAAATTCTGAAGTAACTAATGCTGATTTTGTTTTTCAGTAATAACAACAACATAAAACTAATACAGTCATAGACACTCACACATACTTGATAGATTTAACTCTGCAACTTCCCCTCTCAGATATTTCTACAACTTTCTAACAATAAATAACAATTATCTCTCAATTAGATCAGATCAGAAAGATAATTCTCTTATAAAAACTTAAAACTTTACGTTGCAATTTGAATAAAATAAAAATAAACAGAAAACAAATCACTTATAAAAACTATGTATCTTTTAAAAACAAACAGTAATAAGAAAATCAAATATAATGAAAGAATAATTCCTGCTAAAGCTTATAGATCTAAGAAAAACAGATTTCAATATTTCTGCTCCATTTAATTAAGCAATGGCTTCATTTAGTTTAGACAATAATAATTAGCAGAGATTTTAAAACATGAAAATTAATAACCAGGTGAGCAAGCTAATTTAACCAAAACACAACCTGCAAATAAAGATTAAAAATAAAATTTAACTGAAAAGATAATTTACGATATTACAGTCCTGTAATAATGTGATAATAATAAGGATGATGATGAAGAGGATTAAAATGAAGACATTTTGTTTCATTTTTTATTTTAATTTATCTGTATGATCAGAAAATATGAGAAAAGTAAAAGTAAACGTCACAGACTGAGTAAATTAGTGTAAAATGCTGGCATACTCAGTCTTATTAGAGTTTTGTGTGGATTAATGATATTATGATAGAAAATAAGTGTAAACATTAATAATAATAATGATGATGATGATGATGATGATGATGATACTACTACTACTAATAATGAAAAAAATAATAATAATAAAGAAGATAAAATGCTAAAACAAAAGAAACAAAAAACAAGAATTTGTTAAAGTTAAAAAATAAAGTTTAATATAGATGATGAAAACAGATGTGACTAAATGAAGAAATGATAAACATGCTTTAAACTAATGGATGATAAAATTGTCTAATTTTACTTATAAAAGTTGAACTTAATGAATATATGTGATGCTATAATGGACCTACTGTAAAAGTAAACCTAAAAGACTGAGTAAATTAGTGTAAAAAAAAAAAAAAAAAAATCCTCAAAAACAGCTTTTTGTATGGATTAATAATGTTATGATAGAAAACAAATGTAGAAGTAAAGGAATAACAAATAAATAAACAAATAATAATAAGAAGAAAAAATCATAAGATAAAGAAAATTTAATGATTGTAGACACAGACACAAGACTGAAACAATGCTAATGGAAGAATGGAAATAATGAAGTATTCTAAGTTATCAGTATATTTGTATACTACAATTACTTTACTTATTATTGTATTCTAAGTTATCAGTATATTTGTATACTACAATCACTTTACTTATTATTGTATTCTAAGTTATCAGTATATTTGTACACTACAATTACTTTACTTGTTATTGTATTCTAAGTTATCAGTATATTTGTATACTACAATTACTTTACTTATTATTGTATTCTAAGTTATCAGTATATTTGTATACTACAATTTACTACATTAGTGAAATACATAATTTACAATTATTATTGTATTCTTTAAGTTATTAAAACTGCATCCAATTTATTGTATACTACAATTACTTTACTTATTATTGTATTCTAAGTTATCAGTATATTTGTACACTACAATTAATTTTACTTTATTATTCTAAGTATTATAAGTTATCAGTATATTTATATTCTAAGTTATCAGTATATTTGTACACTACAATTACTTTACTTATTATTGTATTCTAAGTTATCAGTATATTTGTACACTACAATTACTTTACTTATTATTGTATTCTAAGTTATCAGTATATTTGTAAACTACAATTACTTTACTTATTATTGTATTCTAAGTTTTGAGATGCTGAATTGAAATTAGTAAAAATAATAATAAACCTTACAATATAAAATGTCTGATGTAAGATTTGTAAAATTTAACTGAGATGCACTCACTTAAATATTCCTTTAATATTAACTTTCTTTGTTAGTATCTGACTATTATACAAGGATCTTTTAAAACCTGAAATCATCCATTTTAAATAAAAAAAAGTATTTACATAAGTATACACACTAAAACTGAATTTTACAAATCCTAATTTTCCAGTACAATAAACTATTTCATAAACTGAAATAATAAAAGATATAATACAATTACTTGGAAAGTCAATTTTGTTTAACACAAATTCTGAATCATAACTAAAAACTCTCACAAAACTTACTTTCTGCTTCTTGCCCATTCAGAAGCTGTCCTGTCTCTGTCAGTTTTATCATTTCAAACCAGAAGATCAGCTCTGTGAGAAAGGCTGACAGGTTTTCTTGTACGCTATCTCGTGTTTACAGAAGATCAGCTCTGTGAGAAAGGCTGACAGGTTCTCTTGTACGCTATCTCGTGTTTACAGAAGATCAGCTCTGTGAGAAAGGCTGACAGGTTTTCTTGTACGCTATCTCATGTTTACAGAAGATCCTCGTAGGTGAAGTACACAAAGTTGATGGTAAGATGCTGATCACAGAATGTTTTGATGAGGCATAGATTACATAAAGAATGAACTAATCCTAACCCATCTTCCTAACATGTATCTGAAAAATAAATAAATAATAAATAAAGCAATTAGTATTTTATAATACAGAGAGAGAGAGAGAGAGAGAGAGAGAGAGAGAGAGAGAGAGAGAGAGAGAGAGAGAGAGAGAGAGAGAGAGAGAGAGAGAGATTTTCAATTTAGATCATATTCAAAAGCAAAAGAAAAAACAGATCTAATACTAAAACATGAATTTGTCGATTATGAAATTTAACAAAAAGTCCCCAAGACAATGCCTCTCTTAATCAGATATTAACTTTCAGCAATTTAATATATGCTAAATTTTAAAATTTCCATCTCATTTATTATTTTATTTGCAAAAACTGTTCTAAAACAAACCATGAAAACTGAGAGACTGGAGACAATAGAAACTTCAGACAACAGGAACTGTACATCCGTCTCTACATCTTTTAGTATGTCTGTCATCACAGGAACAGTGACACTGTGTGAAGGGCTGGCAGTTCCAGTCTGGTAACAGGAAAGTTAAACATTTTAAAATACTGATGAAATATGAAGTTGCTTCTTTTGTTTTATAATATAGAAATAAACATTTACAACAAAATAATCACATTTACATAAATATGTATGTGTGTAATGTGTGTGTAAGTGCATGTCCATGTGTTTGCATGATCACTTACTGATAAGTTATCTACAAACTGCAACTTCATATATTAAATTAAATTAAACTTCATTAGGTTTAGAATAATGTGACCTCAGTGTCTGATGGAAGTTCACTGGTTGTGTTAAAAGTTGTAATTCAACTGAAAGTTTTAAAATTACATGTTCAATAGAGAGGTTTAGCACAGACGTAACTTTCACATACTGATTTTCTTGATATGGGACAAGCTTATATGTATGTGTTTACGTATAGCAATGTTTTGAAACATTATAAAGGGTGAGTCTTGTTTTTATGAGTTTCTTTAATGTTTGTTAACTAGGCAACATAAATACTGAACATGCTTTAACCAAATGTGCATATATTATATATCCAAATAAAGTGTTTATAAGTTCTAGAGCTGCAGTTACTTCCCTTCCTTCATCTGACACAATACAAGCTTTGCTCTTTACATGGAAGCTAAACTGAAAGTGAGTTATGTACATGACTCATACTGTAAGTCTGTATGCAATCAGATACATGAACAGATTACATCTATGCTAAACCTCACTAATATGCTGAATGTAAAGACTGAGGTCTCATTACGTCATATAATAAATTATACAAAATATGAACATATCATTCTCCTTTTACCTCTCCCTGTGTCTCTTCATTAATTCATGCTCTCTCTCTCTCTCTCTCTCTCTCTCTCTCTCTCTCTCTCTCTCTCTCTCTCTCTCTCTCTCTCTCTCTCTCTCTCTCTCCCCTCTCCCTCATACATTCAAATGCAACAATCATTTAATATTCAAAGTAGAACAATAAAAGCTTTTAAATACAGATTGTCATTGACCTCTGAACTGAAATACAATTGATCATACTGTGATACTTTCCAAAAAACTATCTGAACCAAATAAATAAACTTTAACAGAGTAAAAGAGGTTTTCAGTTTCTTATTTTTTTAAATTTAATTTATGTATTTAATAAACAAACAAAAAATGTAAATGTAAATATAAATGTAAATATAAATGTAAATGTAAATGTAAATATAAATAAAAACTACAGCTTACCTGATGGCTTGGACAGCATGTTCTGCTGAAACAACTTCACTGGTTTATGTCATCATCAGCACATCAATTAGAGGAATATGTGCATTCTGAAAAAATGACAATGAATAAAATAATAACACAGATAATAAATAAACAGCTATAAATAATCCTTATAATGATAATAATAAAAATAATTTACAAAACAATGACAGATCACTGATTATTATTATACTGTTTTATAATGAATAAAGAATTGTAACAAAATTTATTTTACTCTCTAAGACACAAAAATAAAATAAACTCACAACTGAGAATGGTGCACAAACATGAGAATGGTTTCTGTAAAAACAGCTGATTCATCCTTCTCCATGATGTAAATTCCCTTTCTAGACAGCACCTGAACAATACTGCAGTGACCTACACAAAATATTTAACTTCAATATCAAATATAAAGTTTAGTAATTTTAATAACAGCATGATATTTTTATCAATATCCATTTGTTGAAAAATGCATTTTCTCTGCTTAAAGTAAGACACTAGAGATAATTAAAACAAAAAACAACAATGCATATAATAATTAGAACATAAATCTTGAAAGATAAAAAAATTATAAAATATTTCAGACTTGAAGTTTTATAATCCTTTATCATTTTATGGAATAGTTGACTAACACAGTAACAGTCCGTAAATCATCAAACTTAAACATTTTGGTTGTAAAGGCTTGCCAGCTACTTACTTTGAAATGTCTGCATCCACTTTTGAAAACTCCCAAATGTAAATAAAATCATTAATTATGTTCTTACTTACCCTGCCAGACAAAAACAATGAACACAAGATGTCACCGTCGGGCTCATATCCACGTGGGTCTCATGAGGTTTTTCGCTTTTCTTCAACGACCTGTCCGATTTAACTGACGTAAAACTGGTGCCGTCATCATTCCAAAGCATGTTAACAATGTAATCTTCACTAAACTACCTGAATCCTTACTGACAGCTTTTCAAAGATATAGTGGTATCTCTTAAATAATCCAGAGAGAAATTCACCAGCAGATTGTGTAAGCGATTCGTCCGCCATTGTTTTAAGCTTGTGTAACCGAGCAGTGATAGAGTTACCTCCCTTTTGGGGGCGGAGTTATAATGTCAGCTGAGGTCATTACAACCGTATACACCCTGCTTCATACTACTGTGACAAATACAGCAGACTTCAGTGATAATGTATGTCAGTATACGCAGCCATTACTTCAATACTTGTGTGTATAAACACATGTATTTAAAAAATGTCTCTGTTTATTTATGTGTTTATTTAATCTGATTTATATTTATTTCGGCATGCCAGTGATCATCACTTTAAACCTGCAGGGTTAGTTAACTCACATACACAGAATTATGTAAATATAATTATATATCATATGCATAACATACACACTAATATATGTACCTGCATGTATACTATTGAATGTTATTTTTAAAAAACAATCCTATTTGTGTGTATTATTATAGGTTTTGAGAGAACATGCAAACATAATGATGTCTGAACTGAAATCAGTTCTTCCACATTTGAAATAACACACACACACACACACACACACACACACACACACACACACACACACACACACACACACAAAATGAAAATAATTAATTGAATGTTGTATCAATATTAATTAACAGACTGATACCATGTTAATGGATCTGCTTTAATCTTATGTATTTATTTATCTTTTTATTTTTTGGCTTACCATTAACATTTGTAGTTTTACTCTTAATAAATTACTGATGTCATCTACAGTTCTTTTGTTTTTATTTTTTTTTTTATTCTTTTTAGTATATATTAATATTTTCTCTTATTATGTTACAGATATCAGCTGAATTGTTTTATTTTGATTTGTTTGTCCCATTATGTTTGTATAATGATTAAAATATGTTATGACACACTATGTATTTACATATTTAATTAATTTTAAATTTATTTTTCTCTGCAGAGGATATGAAACTGTTTCCTGCAGTGATGACTTGGGGATGTTCTGTTCTTACACAAACACCTGTAGTCAAAGCAGTTAAATTTGTCACTGTTAATCAAGGACTTAACTCGTTAAAGGTAAGTGTTTAAAAATTTGTGAAGAACCAATAATATTCTTGTATGAGTGTTAAAGTCAAAGAATGAGGAATTTTCATTCAGTTTACTGTTATTGTTGTTATTTTCACAGTATTTATTATTATAAACTAAATTGTTGTAGGATTCAGGTCAGTGTTATGAACTTAATGGAGAAAAAAAAAAAACATTTTTTATTCAGCTTATTATTTATGTTGTTTTCTTTCATCTTCTTGTTCATCTATTATTATTATTATTATTATTATTATTATTATTATTATTATTATTATTATTATTATTATTATTATCATCATCATCATCATCAGTATATATATATTATTTGAATAATTATTATTATATGCTATGTTCATTCATGATTTCTCATGTTGCATATAAAACATCCTTTAATTGCCAGTGAAGAACTTTCATAGAGGAATTTCTCTTTGTACAATTTCTATTCATAAATTTAGTTTTATACTTAAGAAATATTAATATTTAAACACTTTTAACATGACATTAATGATTCACTGTAAATGTAATCATTCCACATATATGAATCATGATAACCAGTAATATCAAAAAGGACAGAGATATTATTAAATATTCATTTTTATTCTTATTTATTTACATTCTTTATGGCAGAACTCTTTGCTATTTCATTCTTATTTAACATCTGTAAGTTCTGAAATCAGGAAATTGAAATCAACTCAGACTGGACAAAGTTCTGTACCAAAACATCATGGAAAGGAAAAACCAGCATAAACTATTGTAAGTTTGTCTTTATTATTATGTTTATTAGATTAATATTATTCTTATTGTGTGTGTGTGTGTGTGTGTGTGTGTGTGTGTGTGTGTGTGTTGGGAGGATTGTTTAAGAATGTTGGTATGCGAGATAAAAGACATGGAAAATGTTGGATCAACTCAGGTAAAATTATAATTATAATTAACCTTTATGATTTCAGAACATTATTACTCTGTACAAGTGACAGAATTAAATATTTTAAAATGTAAGCAGTTGTCACATAATGTTACTAAACAAATCCTATCACCTTACTATAAATACTATAATAATACTGATAAATAAATAATAAATTAACTTTACAAAATCAAATTCAATATTTATTAAATATGTTGCAGTAGCTTTAGTAAATAAAGAGAGAGAGAGAGAGAGAGAGAGAGAGAGAGAGAGAGAGAGAGAGAGAGAGTATATGTATCGAGCCATACATTTCAATATGTATATGTACCTGCGCTACCTTTTATTTATTTATTTATTTTCTGTAGTTATTTACCTGTTTCCTTATTTATTTATTTATTTATTTATTTATTTTAGTTTATCCACAACACAGCAAAAGAAATATATTAATCACCAGTGCTTCACCATGTGTCAGCACTGTCCCTCACCATGGCAACATCACTGGTTGTGTAGTCAGTTCTTATGTTTCCTCCAGGTAACACATTTTATTTTATGTGTTAGAGTTATCTTCCATTGCCAATTTCTGTTTTATTATTTTAGCTTTTTGAACTATTCTATTTGTATTGTTATTTTTGTTTGTTTTATTTTAAATAACATATTATGATTTCATTATTTGATTAGTAGTATTAAGGTCTTTACAAAAATTAGTTATATATGTTATTGTTATTTCAGTTAATTTTATTATTATTTAATATGTATTTTATTCTTATTACAATTAATTTTATTATTACTTATTATATATGTTATTATTTTTAAAGTTAATTTTATTATTACTTATTATATATGTTATTCTTATTACAGTTAATTTTATTATTACTTATTATATATGTTATTATTATTACAGTTAATTTATTATTACTTGTTTTAGTGTGATTATTTCATAATGTTCAAAGTGTGGCTGTACAATATGAGAGGTCACCAGTGTGATGTATGTGACTCATCAATGCTGTAGAAATGTAAAACACAAAATATAAATCTTGTAAGTCATTACCAGTCATTAAAACATCACAACTATTTTTAGATTCACCAAAGGTAAACCTGATTTGTTTTTTCTTGATTCATTTGCTGATAAAGTTTCAAATCCTTCTAAACTTCTTTTTTTCAGTTAAGTATGTCAATTCTAAAGACTTCAACATTTGTTTGGTGGGGTATGAATTTAATAGTTAACATTTATTTATGGTTGTTATTATATAAGAAAATGCAAAATTATTAGAATATTTTAATAAGTAAATAATTTTAGGGGTTTTACCAAATAGTAGTATTCAGCTTAATGATAACTGTTCTTATGCATTTGTATGAGACCAGTGTATTCACACACACACACACACACACACACACACACACACACACACACACACACACACACACACTGATGCATCCTATATATATGTATTTGTATTTCATCGCTGACTTAGAAAACAACTTTCTTGAAGCAGGATCTTGTTTCCTTCTTCTTTCATGATTATTATTTTATTCCTTACCCTCCTCTACCCTGTTTACAACCCTCATTTTAAAAAATTATTAAATTATGTTTGCTGTTTATTAAAATATTTGAATTTCTTTCATTTATTTATTTATTTATTTATTGATTTATTATTTTGAATATTTTAATTTACACTTACTTTTTATTACATTTATAAGAAAAGTGAAAGTTAAATAGTTAACTTGTATGTGTGTGTGCTCTTGTTTTATAATTAAAGCTACATTATTTTTGTATTTTCTTTATTTAATGTTCAGTGATAATTCTTGATTATATGGACATACCTGGAAACCCGCTTGGTCTTTTCAAAGATGTCAGGGAAAGATCTCTGGCCTTGTTAATGGAAATGTGAGTGGATTTCCTAGAAATGTTGTCATGTGTTTCTAATTCTGCAGCAAATTTAGTTGTGATAGTTCCCCGTATTACATCTCTTTCAGGGAATGATATTTCATTTAATCAGAAATAAAAGTTTTAATGTTTTAATTAAAAAAATATTTTTTTAATTCTTTCTGTCATTTTGCAACAATGTAAATAAAATGATATAAAAGGTTATGATTAGAAAATTACTAGCAACCTTACTGAATACTTTCATTATGTTGTTTTGATAACCATACACATGCAAACTTTACTTCTGTGAATGAACTGTTTTATATTCTTAAACAACAAAAAAAAACCCACACATTTATTTAAGTATTTTATTAACTTGTAATGGTAATGGATGCACTATTTCTTATTAGAAACAAAATCAACAAAATAATAATATGTTTCTTTATTTATTTATTTATGTATAATTTTTTTGTTTTGAGGATTTAGATTTTATATTAAAATAAACTAATGTAGTATTAATTATATTAATTCACAGTGCAGGAAAACTATAGTCATACTGGTGAAAATACTGTTTATTAATGTTTAATATATTTTTATTATTTTATTTTATATTTTTAATTTATTAAACATCCTTTTTTAATTTTGGTTGTACAGTTCATAACAATTAATAATGGCATTTAATCAAAAATATTTATATTTATTACAGGGATTCTTGAAAGGTCCTGGTGGATAATGGAGTTATTGAAACTGTGTTCAAGTCTGTTTCAGGAATGTCTAATTTGACGTCTGCTCTAAATTCCAATCACAGACAGAACCCAGCCTGAATCCATCCCCAGAGATGTTGCTGTGTTCTGGTGGGTTGCTTCCAACACATTCAAGTCCACAAACAGAGTTCAGCAGCTGCAGTTGTCAGTGGTAATATTTTTACTCACAGTTTTAATATGCTTACACATAACAACCGAGTTTAATATGCTAATGATACACATAACAACCGAGAGGTAAGCTACTCAGATGTCAGTGGTAATATTTTTACTCACAGTTTTAATATGTTAATGATACTCATAACAGCTGAGAGGTAAGCTACTCAGTTGTCAGTGGTAATATTTTTACTCACAGTTTTAATATGTTAATAATACTCAACACAACTGAGAGTTCAGCAGCTGCAGCTGTCAGTGGTAATATTTTTACTCACAGTTTTAATATGCTAATGATACACATAACAACCGAGAGGTAAGCTATTCAGTTGTCAGTGGTAATATTTTTACTCACAGTTTTAATATGTTAATAATACTCAACACAACTGAGAGATGAGCTACTCAGTTGTAAGTGGTAATATTTTTACTCACAGTTTTAATATGTTAATGATACACAACACAACTTATTTATTTATATATTTTGTTGGCTTTTGGTTTTTAAAATAATTTTTATTTATTTTATTTGATATATATATTTTTTAATTTATTATTTTTGTTGTTGTTGTTGTTATACTTATTAACATTTGTTTAAATTACATGGAATTTATTTCAAATAAATATTTAAAATGTTAGTTTTATTTTCAGTGTTATTACTGAAGATTGACTGTACTGAAGCAGTGCTGGAGAAAAAAGTTCATGTTTTCTCTGATCACATGAAAACAGGTTTACTTTCTCAGCTGTTTTCATTAACACAACAGAATTAATTGACCATTCATTACATGTGGGTTTTTCAAGCACTGAGTGTGAAAAGATGAACATGATATGAACATAAATTCAGGTGAGACATTGAGATTAAAAGACAGTTGTATTCACTTTCTTAAAATTATTTATTTTATATATTGTTTTTGCTTTGACTACAGATATATAAATAGATAGATATGCAGATAGTTCTTTTTTATTATTATTATCAAATATGATTTGTTTGCTGTTTCTTAATAATTAATTTTTATATTTATATTAGTATTAGTATTTTTATTTTTTATTTAAAAAAAAAAAATGTTTTTGGTCTTATTTTATTTTTTATAAATTCTTTCAGGATGATTAATATAAATAATTTGTGTTTTTCAGAATCCAGTGTCAGATCAGCCCAGGAGACAGTCTACCATTCTGAGCTGACAACAAAAACAGAGGAAGAATTTTCTATGAAACATCCAGTCAGATGTAAGAAGTGAATGATACTTTGTAGAATTATTTCATCTATACTTCAAACTGTTGCTATTATACATCAACTTCTACTGTTACTAGTACTTCTGCTGTTGCTCTTATATATCCATTTGTACAGCAACTACTACTGCTACTGTTGTTCTTGTACATCCAATTGTACAGCAGCTACTACTGCTGCTCTTGATTATACATCCACTTGTACTTCTATTAGTAATACTGCTGGTCCTTTTGTACATGTACTGCTGCTGTTGCTATTATACATCAAATTGTACTGCTATTACTATTGCTGCTGATGATCTTGTACCTCCATTTATAAAAGCAATCTCTACTGCTGCTGTTGCTATTATACATCAAATTGTACTGCTATTACTATTGCTGCTGATGATCTTGTACCTCCATTTATAAAAGCAATCTCTACTGCTGCTGTTGCTATTATACATCCAATTGTACTGCTACTACTTCTGTTGTCAACTGTCCATCAACTGGTTATAAAAGCAATCTACTACTGCTGCTGTTGTTATTGTACATCCAAATTGTACTGCTATTACTATTGCTGCTGATGATCTTGTACCTCCATTTATAAAAGCAATCTCTACTGCCGCTGTTGCTCGTGTACATCCACATGTACTGCTACTACTTCTGTTGTCAACTGTCCATCAACTGGTACAGCATCTACTACTGCTACTGTTGTTATTGTACGTCCACTTGTACAGCAACTACAATTTTTGCTGTTGCTTTGTTACCTCCACTTTTTCTGTTACAACTACTGTTCTTGCTCTTCTACATTCACTTGTACACCAACTACTGCTGCTGCTGTTGCTATTATACATCTATTTGTACTGCTACAACTACTGCTGCTGCTGTTGCTATTATACATCTATTTGTACTGCTACAACTACTGCTGCTGCTGTTGCTATTATACATCTATTTGTACTGCTACAACTACTGCTGCTGCTGCTGTTGCTATTATACATCTATTTGTACTGCTACAACTACTGCTGCTGCTGTTGCTATTATACATCTATTTGTACTGCTACAACTACTGCTGCTGCTGTTGCTATTATACATCTATTTGTACTGCTACTACTACTGCTGCTGCTATTGCTTTTGTTCATCCACTTGTACAGCTACTCTTGTTTTTGTACATACACTTGTACAGCTACTCTTGTTTTTGTACATACTCTTGTACAGCAACTGCATCTGTTCGTCGTGAACATCCTCTTATATAGCAACTACGACTGCTGCTATTGCTTTTGTAGATCCACGTGTACAGCTACTGTTGTTCTTATACATCAAATTGTACTGCTACTACTACTGCTGTTGTTGCTCTTATACATCCGCTTGTGCAGCAACTACTACTGCTGCTATTGCTCTTGTACAGCAACTTATACAGCAACTACTACTACTAATGTTTCTCTTATACATCGACTTGTACAACAACTACTACTGCTACTGTTCCTCTTGTACATCTACTTGTATAACAACTACTACTACTACTACTGATAATCCTCTTGTACATCTACTTGTACAGCGACTAGTACTGCTGCTGCTGTTGCTCTTGTAAATTTACTTGTAAAGCAACAACTACTACCACTGTTGCTCTTGTACAACAACAACTACTGCGGCTGTTGTTATTATACGTCCACTTGTAGAGCAACTACAAATGCTACTGCTGCTCTTGTACAGCAACAACTATTAAAGAAATATTCCGTGAGTTTGTCCCTGTTTATACGTATGGATGAATTCTGAGATGGGAATTCTGTAGCTTGTCCTACACACAGCTTTTCATCAGACGTAACTGTCTCCTTGAGGTGGCCTGATTCGGCAGCGGTTTTCATTGCTGAAGTTGGGCAACTCTTAAAGCCCTGGAAGAAATTAAACATTCCATTGCGTCAAAATACATTATTTTCACATATTCATGTTTTACAGCACATGAATTTGGAACATCCCTTTATTGCAATGGTAATATGAAAGTTCTAAAGTATCTAATGGCAATAAAAAAAGTTGTTTCTTCGCAGATAACCCAAACATCAATTTCACCAGTGTGTGTGTGTGTGTGTGTGTGTGTGTGTGTGTGTGTGTGTGTGTAATGTTTGATTTGACAAGATGACTGGAATTGTGCAGTCACAAACGTTATTCTGTCAACGTAGCCTAGGAGAGTGGCAGTCCTCCTACAGGCAGCGCATGAAGCCTGAGTCAGTGTTGTGTCGTGTTCGTATTGGTCATACTTGTTTGACCCATTCACTTATCCTGCAGAAGGGTCGTTCACCTCAGTGTGAACACTGTCAGTTATTCTGACAATACGCCACACTTTAGTGGAATACGTTCATCTTAGGCAGACCCGGAAGGATATATTTGGTCAATTAAATGTGATGCAATTTTACCATAAATTTTAGTTTAAATAAACTGTGATAGTTTTATTATTGCACAGCTATTTATACTGTTTATGTTTACCTTTGTGTGACGCCCAGTAGCTGATTCGCTTCTGCAAGCTGGGATGTCGTTAAACATTCATTCGTTGTTTGGAAAGATACATTTAGAAGAAGAAACGTGATGGATTCTTTTCAGTTCCATCCAGAACTTGTTTTATAATTTTTAAAAAGAATTACTGTTTGATTCTAAATATTATTTAATTTTAATTTAGATACTTTTTATATATATCACAGATATCTGCATTTTTCAGAGTTGTTCACACTGTTTTTTAAAACTGATTTCACACTGATTTATAAAAACTATTATTTTCATACATATCATTAACTTACCTTTGTTGGACATCCAGCAGCCAACTATTAAGGTTTGCATTATGATCCAGTCCAGACTGACACCTCGGATGGGCAGGACAGGGTACAGTATGGCGGAAGCTTACTGACATCAGACACTGACTGATTCAAGTCAAATGATTGGTGGTTTAAGCTTTTTCACTTTTTCTTGAACTTGGATAATTTCTATAACCTGAAATTAACATTAAAAAGTTATTTATAATAGCCACAGGTCTCTGATGTTAAAATATGCAAATATGTTAAAAACTTTTTAAAACAGAAATTTAGATTATTGCATGTGTTCTGTGATTTATTTCATAGCTTTTCTTTTATTAACAGATGTAACTAATATGAATTAATACAAACCAGAACATCAGGAGCTGTCTGACTGTTTGCTAGTCTGCTTTTAAGAGATGCTATCTCTTTAGTACTTTTAACTTTCAATTCATCAGTTGTTAAACCAGAGATAGTGCTCTAGAAAAATAGATAGGTTAGACAAATATATTCAAAACAGTTTATTATTACTTTATTATTATCATTCGTATTACTATTTCATATATATCTTTTTATATTTTCTTTACTGTTCATTAAGAATGAACTGCAAGTTTAAAAATCTCCAAAGAAAAGGATATAAATGACTAAACTTGCAATTATATTTAGTTTCTAGATTAAAAATTAGCTACAGCTGCAGCAGCCAGTAAATAAAAACATTTGTCTTTTGTCTTTGTTTCATTTACTTTAATTTCTTTCTCCTATTACTACAAACTCAATTAAGCTTTGTCTTAAAACAGTTTTCACTATACCTTTCACTGGCAACCGTTGAACTATATGCACTCTCAAGAACAGCTTTCATTAGCAAAGTCGCTATTCTATCGTCTTTCATCAACGCCGAGTTCACTGAACACTTTATCAGGATGGACCCTTCACGTTCCTGCAATGATAACGCTATCACTGTTTCTTTTTCCAAATCTATAATATTCTACTATCGCTTTAATTTCATCCATCCATCCATCTGCTGTACGTTTTGTAAGTTTCGGTTGGCGTCTTCAAATGAAAAAGAAATTAACAACAACTCTCTGTACCAAGATAAAATCCATCGTCAAGCCCACACTTACAACAATACATTACTCCAAAAAACATGAATAACAAGCACTCCTTCCGAGAGAGTTCCATTCACAAATCCAACACCAAACGTAATTGGCTGAATTATAAAACAGTGACTATGATTTGATCTGTAATAAACATAACCAACCAATCACCACTATTATAAATTCTGCTGTAGTCCAACTCAATTACTGAGTAACCATCCCATTGTGGAATGCACACCAATTTGAAACTGGTCCATGATATTCTGGTAAACTTAAAGAATTATGTTAACAATTATTGTTGGAGATTTGGGTACATCTAATTAACTGTTTATATTTTTTCATAGTTTTGAACAGAAAAATGCCATGTGCATTAGCTTTAACTTAATATTTATAGTTGCTTTTGTTATGTATTAATAAATATTGTATAAAAATGTACTTAATTCAGTGTTTATATATTAGTTTACATTATAGTTGTTATAAAACTTTGTCAATTATTAAAATAGAAACATATTTTATAGTCAAAATGTTGAAGTATATTTACTTTTATTTTCTCATAATTTTTAAAAATATTTAAAAAAAAAAAAAAAAAAATAAAAGAGAAAAATCTCAGGTCTTGTATTATTTTCTGTGCAGTTTCTCCAGTTTAAAAACGCACATTAATTTATCTTTCTCCATATTTCTCTGCATCTCTTTATAGAAAAATAATACCTCCTTCTCTGACTATCTCTGTGTTTGTGCTATTCTTAATGCATGTGCTATTCTTAATGCAACCGTGTATGAAGCTTCAATGGCGGCTACATTTTTGTTTTGAAATAATCCACTGCTATCAAGCCGGCGGCTTTTGACACCAACAACTTTTGCTTTAAAAAAGTCAATACTTTTATCTTTCAAATCAGGGTGCTTAGTTTGGAGATGTCTTTGAAGTTTAGCTGGTTTCATAGACTCATGAGCAAGAACTTCCAAACATACTACACACTGTGGTCTTTCCACCCCTGCAATAACTATGTCAGTGAATCCCCACTTCAAGAAATCATCGCTGTACTTTCTCTTTCTTACACTCATTTTTAAAGGGTTAAGAATCACTCAAACAAAACTAACTACGTGTCACTGCAAGTGCGAGTACAACACTAGGTAAGTGGGAGGCAGTGTTGCCAGATGGCTCATACGGAAATCGACTAGAACTAGCTTTGAAAATGGCTAAAAACTGGCTAGACTTAATGGCTAGTAAATGGCTAAAGAAAACTGCTAAATTTATCTGTGCATTTTTATGAATAGTTTCTCAAGTATTCTTACAAAAAATCTAGCCACTAAATGAGGTTTTTTTCGGCCAGATGCTGCCAAATTTGGCTAAATCTAGCCGGAAATCAGCTAATTTGGCAACACTGGTGGGAGGAGCGACAGTGGTGGCGCGACCAAAACAAAACAGAAACCAAACATGTTGAATACTGGCTCAGACGTTGTGTTGAGTGACTTAGGGAACTGTTACATTTAGTTTCATAGTATGAATTTATATAACTGTCTTAATATGTTTTTCACCGTGTTTTATATAATATTCACATTCGGCTCAAAATCAATTAACGACCCCATTTGGCGTCGAGGCCCACATGTTGGGAACCACTGATTTATATATTTGATAAATAAAAGATTCTCTCTATGTTATTTTCTATTATTCTCTAACATATAATATTGATAATTACTGAAATTATAAGGGTATTATGGTTAATGTTTTGTATGTAACATACTAGAGATTATATATAAAAAATAAAACAAGCTCTTGTTACTGGAAGAAACGGGATCCCGCTGGGCTAAAATGAAATTTTGTTATCTATCACAGTTTAGTTACATTGAAAATTACAGAAAGAGGCAGATCTTCTGGAGTCACAACGGTTATACTGCTTGTGTAACGACTAGCGCTATGGCCATAAGGTTGCAAGAAACCCAGGGGATAATTATCATTTCCTATACATTACAGCAATCAGCACTTGAGTTAGTTACAGAAGGTTTTTTTGATGCACTGGCAACCATCATGTATTTTGGAAAAACGAATTAGTTTAGATGAAACCATTTTGATTTTGCTGATATGAATATTCACACATCTCCTACACAGGCACTACAACAATGAGAAGTGTTTTGATATTTTCATTTCACAATGGAAATTCAGTTTAAATTCTAATTAAAAATGAAAAGGTAGGTTTTTCTGTCTGTCCTTTTCTTTCTGTTATTTTTATTTATTTAATTTTATTTTTTATTTTTACTGAAAAGTAAGTTTATTAAATATGTATTTAATTTTTACAAAGCCATTAATAATAATTTAAAAAACAAAAACTTATTAGACATTGTTATAGTGAAAAAGTGAAGAGTAAACTCAAAAAGCAAGTTTATGCTAAACATTTCACTAGAGCAAAAACATGAAAAATTTACTTTTCAACGTTCAGTTCCAAAATAGTGGCGTTTTTAATCATCCAAAGTATTGTAAATTTACTAAATGTTGTGTCCTGTTTAAAAAGTCAGTTTACTAAATATGAAATCAGAAAATGATCAATCTTTAAGTGTTATAATACATGTTAATTTTTATGATTTTTTCTTTTCTATTTTTCCTTTCTTTCTTTATTATTATTTGTTCCTGCAAATATTTGCAGATTACTTTTTAAAGCTTATTTATTTCATTCTTTTCTTTTCTTTTTTTTTCTTTGTAAAACAAAAGTCCTGTATGAGCAGTATTGTTATTATTATTATTGTTATTATTACTCTTGTTGTTATTATAAAACAAAGGTCAGAGGTTATAACGGTGCCTATCAAATTTAACCTATATTCTTAATATTTCGTTAAAACACAACAATGTCGCTGACTTTCTGGTAAAATAAAACGTAAAATACGTCGCAATATCTCATTGTTATTTGTGTAAACTGCGGTTATAAAATAAAATATCATATTAAACTGTTCTAGTGAGATAACAACTTTTTATATTTCTGAACATATACTGGTATACTGATATCTAACTATGAATGTATCTAATACAAGATTACAACTTTCTATATTTCTGAACATGTACTGGTATACTGATATCTAACTATGAATGTATCTAATAGAAGATAACAACTTTCTATATTTCTGAACATATACTGGTATTCTGATATCTAACTATGAATGTATCTAATAGAAGATAACAACTTTCTATATTTCTGAACATGTACTGGTATTCTGATATCTAACTATGAATGTATCTAATAGAAGATTACAACTTTCTATATTTCTGAACATGTACTGGTATTCTGATATCTAACTATGATTGTATCTAATAGAAGATTACAACTTTCTATATTTCTGAACATGTACTGGTATTCTGATATCTAACTATGAATGTATCTAATAGAAGATAACAACTTTCTATATTTCTGAACATGTACTGGTATTCTGATATCTAACTATGATTGTATCTAATAGAACATAACAACTTTCTATATTTCTGAACATGTACTGGTATTCTGATATCTAACTATGATTGTATCTAATAGAAGATAACAACTTTCTATATTTCTGAACATGTACTGGTATTCTGATATCTAACTATGAATGTATCTAATAGAAGATAACAACTTTCTATATTTCTGAACATGTACTGGTATTCTGATATCTAACTATGAATGTATCTAATAGAAGATTACAACTTTCTATATTTCTGAACATATACTGGTATACTGATATCTAACTATGAATGTATCTAATAGAAGATTACAACTTTCTATATTTCTGAACATATACTGGTATACTGATATCTAACTATGAATGTATCTAATAGAAGATTACAACTTTCTATATTTCTGAACATATACTGGTATTCTGATATCTAACTCTGAATGTATCTAATAGAAGATTACAACTTTCTATATTTCTGAACATATACTGGTATTCTGATATCTAACTATGAATGTATCTAGCAGATATCACATTAACAACAAGCATTCTCACTTTTTACTATTAATCCGGAAGATAAACGACTTACTTTCTCACTTGTTCATGTATAATCGCTGATGCCGGAAGAATAGAAATATATGCAAACCCCAGCTACATAAACTTCTAGAACAATGCATTTATAAAACATTTCAAAAACTGTTTACATAGTATCCTTTTTTCTGTTATTTTTTTTTTTTTTTATCTGTAAATAAAAGTGTAACCTCTCAAAACATTATTTTACAAAAACATTACCGCACTGGCTGCTACACCATCATATTTTGTATCATATTTTGTATAAACAAGAATGTATATCGCCAAATATAACAATATCGTTATTAAATCTGCTTTTTTTAGGATGTGCTTTGGATGGGTATTGAAATTACTTATTAATTTTATTACGCTGTACAACAGAAGGTGCTGAAAGGTAAGATTGATGTTCATCAAACACAGAGACACACAGAGATACAGAGACCAGGATGAATTACATTTAATTGTAAACTGACGGACATGTTGGATGAAGGGAAAGGAATCAAAGATGATTTGATGCATTTTTGTTAAACGGATTACAGAGATTATAGATTAATAGGAAGATAGATATGTATGTGGATAGATAGATAGATAGATATAGAATAAAAAATGTTGATATGACCGTGTCATAGTTTGTTTACAATTAATAAAAAATGTATTAGTCTAATCTCGCGCCCACTCAACTTTTTCTTTATAACATCTTACAGTTTTAGAAAAGATTATTAATCTGTACGTTTCTCTTAAATAACAGCTACAGTAGTATCTCAAAACAAATAATATACTATTTGAAGTACTAGAAGAATTATTGTACTACTTTTTCACATTAAACTGATTTGACATACAGATATTATGATTATGATCTATCTGTCTATATATTTATCTATATATACATAAATCTTGCATAAAACAGTCTTTGTATATGACTGTGCGTGTGCGTGCAAAACATTGACGGTAGTTAGAAATGTGGGAATTATAGGCCTAACGCTGGGTTTGATCTTTTTCGAGACAGATCTGAGATATGTCTAGTCGACATATTTATATTTCCCGCCGATCTTTCTACGTCACTGCAAATCTTTAGTAGAAAATTGTTTCGTCGTTTTTACATTGAGATCAATGGTTGTAAAACGCAATCGTTTATTTTAATAGTTTTTTTTTTTATCAAAACAATTTCATTGGTTTACAAGCAACGAAAATTAGGAAATACTGATAACAATACAAGTGAAAGGGAGAGTAATTTCTACTAACTGTCGTGACAATGCAGGTACCTATTTGTGAACGTGGAGTGCGATTTATTTATTTTTGGTTTACTTCTTTCGTTTTTTTTTTTTTTTTTTTTTTTTTTTTTTTTTGCTAGAGGTTTCTGTGTTTTTCTATTTAACTAATCAAATCTAATAAAATCTATCAATTTTCTGAACATTAATATAGGCAGTCGAAATCAATCTAGTCAGCCACACTCATTTTTCTCTTAAGTACATATCTTTTTTTACTTTCCTGTTTGTTTCGTTTACTTTCACATGTTTTAATTTAACATTTCAGCATGCCCGAAAAGGTGAAATATACCCTTCGCTTGAGTAGTTTCTACTTTGATATTGATAACAGAACTGATAGAACAGGTTCAAACATTGATCTTACACATACACACACACAAGAGAAATAAATGTTGTGCCATTTTATTGTAGTGTGAACTGTAAGCTTTGTGATTTTATTTGATGCATAAATATAAATAAATAAAAAAGAAGAAAGAAAAAGTAGGGGGGAAAATAACAACACCGTTTATTTGAAGTTTACGTCAATGATTGGCTAATATAAAGCAAAAAATAATAATAATAAAAAAAAGAACCGTATCGAGTATATTTTAGTAAAGGTTGTTATGTTCCTTTATTTTATTTATTTGTTTTAAAAACTTTATCTTTTTTTTTTTTTTTTTTTTTTTTTTTTTTTTGTATTTTCGGAAAAATGCGGGATGATTGTCGGGACTTTACGGATTTACTTTTTTATTTGACGTTCGAAGAATCTTCTACAGAATTGGTGTAATTGCATTATCATGCAACAAAAAAGTTGCTTAAAGTATTTCATTTTGTGAAGCAGACAGGTAGTACTATTTATTATTATAGTTGTTAATGAGTTTGGATTTTTTTGATTTGATTTAAGTATAATTTAAACGTCACAGCCACCTGATGGCAGCCATCTTATTGAAGTTTATTCGGGAATAATATTTATTTATTTATTTATTTATTTATTTATTATTATTATTATTTATACGGGAAAAATATTTATTTATTTATTATTTATTTTTTTATTATTTGTTATTATTTGTTTTTTCTTCAAATAACGACACTCGATTAATAACAAATTCGCCAGTGTTTATACTAATGTGAACTGCATAAACAGTAATTAAATTTGTTTTAAAAGAAATTGACATGTGTAGCACCACCAAAGTAAACACCACATGTGTCAACTCACATTTTTTTATTTATTTATTTATTATTATTATTATTATTATTATTATTATTATTATTATTATTTTATTTTTTATTTTATTTTTTTTTTTTTTTTTTTTTTTTTTTTTTTTTTTAATATACTAATAAAACTATTTTAAGAAAATATACTGATTTTGTTTGGTAGGTTTATTTCCAATTTTTTTTTTTTTTTTTTTTTAATTTATGTTAAATTGCTAACTTGCTCTATCCATTATTAAACATATTTTTTTTTTTTTTTTACCATATTAAAGTTTATAATAGGTGGGGCCCTAAATGCTTTCATACTATTAAAGCTAAATACCTGTATAGCTCAATGTTAACGTTAAAAACTTATAAAGATGAATAAAAATTTAAGAAAAATATGACCAGGTTATTTCATATGTAGACACTGTAAAATATTAATAAAATTATTTGTTATAATAATATTTAACACACACACACACACACACACACACACACACACACACACACATAATTTGTAATCATAATCACAAAATATATTAATACACTATACAGTCTTAATTCACAAAAACTACTAAAATTATTCTTTTTTGAAGTAGGTGTCTTATGCAGATAATATGACTAAAACTACGACATCCAAAACTATTTACCTCTGTATCTACAGATAATGTACCTGGTTGACATTAATTGCTTCATCACACCTATATGTATTACAACATGTTCAACTCATATAGTATAAACCTATGAATGTATAAGGTCTTTATCATTATTATTCATATCATTACTAATATTTATTTATTTTTGATGTTTTCCAGGACAAATTAAAATCATCATTGGCACTGATATTGCAGAAAGTATAAGGAGAAAATATTCCAAATGAATTTAAAGAATGTTTCTATGAAAAATCAGATGTGATTGAAACATTTTATAAATTTCTCATCCAGCTACACAATCATTGACCAGTATCACACTGTAGAGTGCAAGTGCTGCTGGAATACTGTAATATGATGTATTGATGGTTTACATTCAGCATGGACAGGAACAAGAAGAAAAGGGCAGTTTTGTGAAAACAAGCTGATGCTGGTAAAAAGACTTGCCAAACAAAACTTGGTAGATGACTGTGTGTGACAGTGGGAAAGACAACAGTCAGGAAGTTGAGCAGCAGGTGACGTCTCACCACACTCGAATAACCGGGCTAGTCCTGTACCTGATAATGTGAATCAGCAGTCTGGTGTCAAGTAATGTGTCAGGCCTGTGTTAGAATGTTTTCAGAAACCTCTCAACAGTGGCAGGGTATGCTCTTTTATTAGTTTATACTTGTGTGTGTGTGTGTGTGTGTGTGTGTGTGTGTGTGTGTGTGTGATATATTGCTTGAATGATAATAAGCAAACAAAATTGCATTTATCAGACAAATGTAGATTGATAAACAAAAAATTAAAACAAAAAATCATGTATTTGTTGAAATTTCTGAAAACTTTGTTTACCATTGATGTTAAATATTTTATGTAGCTCATTGCAGTATTGTTCAGTTGCTGTCTAGAAAGGGAATTTACGTTATGGAGAAGGATGAATCAGCTGTACAGAAACTGCAGATTGCACAATTCCAAGTTGTGAGTTTTTATCTTATTTTTATTTCTTAGCAAGTAATAACAGAAACATTAATTATTTATTTATAAAAGTTTATTGTTTTTATTATTTTATTTGTATTTTGAGTTTGTTTTCTTATTATTCTAAACCTAATGAAGTTTAATTTGATTTAATGTAGGAAGTTGCATTTTGTAACTAATATAGCAATAAGTACACATGCACATACATTAGTATTTTGTAACATACACTACATTTTATATCATGTTACATGTCTTTCCCTCTTTCACACACACACACACACACACACACACACACACACACACACACACACACACACACACACACACTTGGCAGATGACATACACTTCCATTCATACAGAGCTGATTAGCTTGTTGTCTATACAGTATTCCCTCGCTATTTGTGGGGGTTACATTCTTTACCCCCCCAGCGAATAGCAAAAAACTGCGAATACTGGATGCAGTTTTAAAACGTTTATGTATGAGATTATATACGGTACTAAATGCTTCCCAAACACTTTCTAAAGACACTGTTACTCATTAATACAGTAATAATGTAGTAATATTGCATGCAGTTATGTATTTCACTAATGTAGTAATGATAATGTAAACACATTTTAATTTTGTACTGCAACAACATTTTAATCAAAAAGAAATGTAAGTTCAGGAGGACAGTAACACCACATAGCATAGTTACCCATACAGTATTACTGTACCGTAAAGTCATTTTCTATGTACAACATATGTATTAGAATTGACAGAAAGTGGAATAAATTTAAAGGCAAACTTAGATAAATACAGTACGCACAGTTCAGGTAATAATAATACAGTACAGTACAATTCAGTAATAATATGCAATTAAAAATATTATTAATACATGGTCACAAAAAATATGCACTGTACATACAGTGTATGCATTTATAAAAAAATACGTACTGTATTGCAATAATAATTGAAAAAAAAAAAGTATATTGTTTGCCAATAATGAATGATAATAAAATGATGATGAAACTTGCAGTGCCATATGATGATGATGATAACACTAATGTACAGTATGGCACAGCTTAGCTGCTGCTTTACGGCACTTTAGGTAATTACTCCTCCTCTTCAGGCACTTAAGGAGAAAGCTCCATTTCTTCAGGAGAGTCAAGAGGTTGTGTTGTTTCTTTAGGAGAGTCAGGAGGAGGTGTCTTACTTTCTTCGGGTGTGGCTTGGTTTGATGTTTTGGGTACCTTCTTTAGGAACATGGTTATTGGCAGCTGGTTCCGTTGTTTTTTCATAGTGATGAATAGAGTTTTGTAGGTCGACATGGTAGAGTCAGTTGCATTTGAGAATTGCAGCGAACGAACCATGTAAGGGTCCCATGGCTTGGCAGTCTCTTGCAAATCCTTTGCTTTTGACATGAGTTGAGCCAACCGTTCTAGAGTCAGACCCTCGTCCTCGTCCTCTTCCTCTTGTGATGTTCTTCCTGGCCTCTGTTTCTTCTTCACTGGCAGATTTCCTCAACTCTGCCAAATCTTCGACCATTAGAGGCTGAGAGTGGGCGTTAATCAGGCCATTGAACTCTTCATAAGTTATGTCATCAAAGCCTTCACCACCGATTAACTTTGCTAGTTTAACTGACTTGTTGACAGCATCATGTTGAATTTCATCCGGTGAGAACCCTTTGTAATCATGAACACATTCTGGCCACAGATTTTTCCAACATTCATTTATTGTTTCTTTTTTCATGTCTTGAAGTGCCTTGTGTATGACTGTTAGGCACGATGCAATTGTGAAATTGCGCCAGTACACTTTCAACTGGAAGTCCTCATTCTCGTCTATTTCATCAACTAATTGTTGAAGACAGCTGCCAGTGTAAAGTGCCTTAAAGGCACGAATCACTCCTTGATCCATAGGCTGGAGCAGGGATGTTGCATTGAGAGGGAGGAACTCGATCTGGACTCCCTCATGATACAGATCCGCAGGGTGACTGCCAGCATTATCCATGATCAGCAACACTCGAAATTCGAGTTCTTTTTTGCGAATGTATTCTTCCACTTGAGGGATGAAACACTGAAGAAACCAGTTGGATGCCAGGAGCTTCGTAATCCAGGCCTTGGAATTATGCATCCAGAAGACAGGCAAAGTGTTTTTATTTTTGTTCTTCAGAGCCCTGGACTTTGCAGATTTATAAATGAGACCAGGTTTCATCATCCAGCCAACAGCATTGCCACACATAATAAGTGTCACTCTGTCCTTTTGTGCTTTGAATCCTGGGGCTTTCAGTTCGTCCTTCATGATGAAAGTTCTGGAAGGCATTTTTTTCCAGAACAACCCAGTCTTGTCCATGTTGAAGACCTGCTCTGGCTTGTATCCCTTCTCCTCAGTGAGTTTCTTAAAGGCCTCAGGATTTTCCAAATCGTAGTTGGTAACGTTTCAGGAAACAATTGAACCAACCCTTGCTGGCATGAAATTCTTCGGCATCAGCTGCTGTTGATAGTCCTGGTTGTCCTTCAGTGAATTGAGAATATAATTTCAAAGCCTTCTTTTGAATGATCTTGGTGTCCAAAGGGATATTTTTCTTTCGCAAGTCTTGTATCCACAATGCTAAGGCAGATTCCATCCTCACAATTGCCTTGTTTCTTACAACATTCACCATCTTAGCTCTTCCACAAAAATTCGTATCTACACTAGCTCTGATTGCTTGTTCATTTTTCTTTATGTAATGCACGCTGCTCTCATTCACTCCATAATGGTGTCCTACAGCAGCATAACCTTTTCCTTCCTTTATCATATCAAGCAGTTGTACCTTCTCATGCAGGGTCATAACCTTTTTCTGGCGCTTAGGTTCCTTGCCAGAAGCTGGAGGTGTAGGGCATTTGAATGGCATTGTAGGGTGTAAATAATATTATAAAAATAAACACTTGAATTTACAGTCCAAACAACCACGTTGAAAACTCACACGTGAATGAGAGAGAGAAACAGCTGATCATTAACTCGCATATGCAGCCAATCAGCAAGAAGGAGAAACTAAAACTGTCAGCCATTGGCTAAATTCAAACCTATTTCCTAGCCTCCTCTGGACCGAGCGCTGTGTGTGCGTGTGTAGTGCGTTACCGGCTGTGCTTTGCCGTTTGCGTTGTGAGGGAAGCTGAGGCAGTCGTCCAATAGCAGCCCAGCCACTGTTCAGTGAAGACGTCAATCGATAAAAACTGCTCGAGAGGTCTCTCAATTTTCATGGTGTGTTTAATAATCACAATTTTGTAAAAAAAATAATGAATCAGGTTATCGGTTTATAATATATGAATCTTAATAACTAGTTAATCAACATAATTCATATTATAATATTAGGTCTGGTTTTCTGTTTTGGTTTTGAATAGGATATGTAAATGTTTCATGTTCTCTCTCTCTTTCTCTCTGACAGACACACACAACTAAAAAGGTAAATAAACTGCTCTGCACACAAGAAGAGCTAATTCTGTGAGCTCACCACAAGAGAGAAATGTCATCAAAGAATATGGCAGAAAGGAGCATCTGTAGAGGTTGTTGTTATAGTAGTAGTACCCACCAATTAGACTCTGACCAGTGAGTCGTCCACTCTTTCGTCCAAGGTCAACATCAACTCAGAGTTGTGTCAAAGTTCTTCTGATGAACAGCTAGAGTCTCCAGTAGAGTGGACGTATTTGGTGCTGTGCAGCAGGTATTTAAATACATTATTTCCATTTTATTTCAGTTTTAAATATTTCTTCAGTCTTTCACAAAATTCTATGCAACATATTTTTTTCTTGTACTGAATTAAGCAGCATACAGTGAAATATAACACATTTGTGTTTTTGGAAAATGATGCATTGAAATTTAATAGTACAGAATCAATGTAAATCTTATAATAATTTGTGTGCCAGCCTAATAGATTAGTGAACAGAACATTTGTATAAATTTGTAATTTGATTTTATTAATATCTCACTCTAATTTGAAATACATACATTTAATACTTTATGTTGTAGGGTGAAAGATATTTACAATAGTTTGAAATTTGGTATACAGATGGAATTTTGGTTGATTTGAAAGTCGTACAGATGCATAGCATAAATTGGCTTGAAAGATTTAGGTTTTGCTTATTTTGTTATTTGTTATTTTTGCATGTGTAATGTTTCTTTGTTTTAAATACATTTTAAAATAGACGTAAAGAATTCATTATTGTAACTATTAACTGAATGCATAGGATAATTGTGGTGTATTTATAATAAAAATATATTTTGTTAGTGGCAAAAATTAAATTATATTAAAGAGGCAGGAAAGATGTTTTAATTAATCAAATGATTTGTGATTAATAATGTAACTATAAAGGTTGTTAAAGATCAATTAATGATTGTCAGAATAATTTCAAATGTGTTTTCATCATGTTAGTATATTAGTATTTCAAGTTGAACTAGTATTGGAAGATTTTCTTACTGTCTACTGTGATAGCTATATAAGCTTAAAATGATTATTTACTTAATAATCTCTTTTTCTGGTGTATTGCTATTTTAATCATTTTATATCAAAGTTAAAAAATAATATTAAACTGATTGAAATTAAGAATATAAAAAGATTTAATAAATTATTTTTATTATTAAAATTGTGTGGAAAAAATAAAAATGTGGACTAAAATTCTTCTTGCTAAGACAGTGAAATGCAGTTAGAGCTGACAAAACAATTCTACTTCCACTTTATTTTATGTTTAGTTTATTAATAAATATTAATTTTGTTGTAGGATCCTGGACAACAGTTCAGTTGAAAATGTTGTAAGACCCATTTTCAGAAAAGGTTCACTAGAGCACCAGAATGCTATTACATCACAGTCTTCCCTGTCCAGAGAAAGCTCAACACTTTCAAGAGAAAATCTGTCTGAAATCTAATTTGAATTTCAAAAACTCAGTGACCTCCAAGAGACTGCATTGTCAGTGTGATCAGAACACCCAGTGTACACATTGTACTTCATAGCAGCTTGCACTGTTTTTATGATTGATGTGTGCATGGTTATTTTAATTTGTTTTATCTCTGAATGAGGAATGGAGTTTCATCATTGCTGTGGAATGCTATGTTTGTGAAGAAAATAAAAATAATGTGCATAGAAGTGTTCATTCTTTTAATCATCTAATTTTTATATTATTTAAATCAGGGGAAATCAAGGGTTTGCTGGGGTAATCAGTGTGCAAATATATTTAAAATTACGTAATTAGTGGTATTTAGAATTTTTTATATAAAAAAATAATAATAACAGGTATGACAAACAGATTGTCTTTTAAACTTATTGACAGTTCAAACCTTTTTTTGCAAATAGTTTTGTACAGTACATCGTTAAAGATGTTTAACAATATTTATGACTAACATACAACGTGTTTGTAATTTAATTATTAATAAATTTTGCTGATATTTTATGGATCAAATTGTGGAAAGAAAATTTGTTAAATGGATGTTATTATTGCATAGGTAAACTTCCGAAATGACAAAGAACCTGATACTATAAACCATTTTTGTTTTCTTTAGACATATGGTGTGTGAACTTGTAACTTAAAACATTCTGTATGTCATGTACAAATTATAACAACTATGTTTTGTCAATTTATATTTAACATAGGATTATTTTCAAATAAGTTGAAACATACATATTTATTATTATTAACACACACACACACACACACACACACACACACACACACACACACTGTGGTATCTGTCTTGCAGTGTGGGGCTGAGTAATATCATCTCATCAGAGTGACAAAAAGTGCAAGACTTTTTATTTACAATCTTTATTCACATCCATCACATCAGTACCCACAACAAACATAAAACATAATAGCCAGGCATTGCCTTAGCAAGCATTAGAGCTTTTCCCTAAAACACAGCAGCAAACATACTGAGTTCATTGATGGACGTAAACAACTTATTTTGCACATCTTTTTTAAAACATAATAAGCATAATGTATATTTATGTTTTAAAAGATATTCTTTGAAACCTAATTAAAGGAAGATTTGTACCAGCCATCCATCTTTTTTACCTTAAAAGTACTAGTAATATGTGGTGTTCATAAAACAAATATTTATGAAATAATGTTGAATAACTGAATTAACAAAATTATGTACCGAATAGTTTGAACTTGCACAGTTTATCAGGCAAGCATGTGGTGATTGCAGTTCACAGACTTGAAAAAACAACACTTCTTGTGTGCTCAGTGCAGTTTTTTTTGTAAACTTCTTATGGTTTTAATGTCAGCCTGTTCATATTTCATTGAACTCATTCCTTAACAAAGAACTTAACAAAAGTAACTTTAAATAACTACAAATTGTATCAATAATGTCTGATAATTTGTTAATGACATTACTGTTTCAGTAACAAAACTAACTCACAACATTCATTTCTGTATTACAACAAACAACTTTAAATTTCAGTGTTATTTTAAATTGTTCATGAAAACAGTTCAGATTACAGTGTGTTTACATAACAATTTTGCCTGCACTTTTTTAATAGAGGTGACGATTTTTTAAGATTATTATTAACATCAATGTTGTAAATAAAAATGTAACTTATGACATCTTGATATTATTTAACCTTGCAAGTAGATACAAGAGGTAAAAAACTTTTAAAAATGCCTATGAAAAAAATTGAATGTCTTCCACATTATTATTATTACTACTATTATTATTATTATTATTATTATTTGTTAAGATGGTAGGGTTGCAATTTAGAGGTGAGAGACTAGATTAAAATGAATTTATTCACCATATTATTGACATTTACAAGTGTATCTTTCATAAATACTTGAAACTTTAATACAGATTCTTATTATTAAAAATAAAGTAAAACACAAATTAACTTAGTTAAGAATATAAATAAATAAAATAAATAAATAAATAAATAAATAAATAAATAAAGATCCTTCAGTATTTTAGGCATACACAGAACCTCTGCCAGTGAGATAAAGTGTCATTGCTGCTTTATTATCAATATTTTCTGTTTTATAACAAAATTACTGAAGTTATAATTACAGCTACACCTGCACTTAACTCTACAGTCTGAGAGGTAGATAGGTAGGTGGATAGATAGATAGACAGACAGACAGACATAGACAGTAAGACAGATATACATATAGATAGATAGATGGATAGACAGAGAGATTAAAATGACCAATAAAAGAAAAGATGTTAAAAGCGAGGTTAATATGATATTATATTATAGCGCATATACAAACATCTTCTTACAAGTTCATTTGCCTATGAAATGTAAAATGTCTATATCTATATCCATCCCTAGCTATCTTCAGTGTATCTATTTATCTATTTTTTAACTAGATACATATCAACTTATGTATATAACTATTATTTAACTATACTCAGCAGTCTTATGATGTCATTAATACTCTTTCGTCGCTTCATTCATTGAAAAAATATATATTTCTACGTGATTTCTTTTTGTTATTTTGTTCTTTTTTAATATTTTACTTGACACTCAGTCTTTATTGTATGGTTTTTCCAACGTGTTAAATAGAGTTATTTCCCGTAGACCACAAACTTCTGAAATAGATTACTCCGCATATGTGCGATGCGACGGTAAATTAGATTTAAAAGAACTAATTGTGTATAATGTTTTGTAACAGACAGCACCAGCTTAATAACATTCCTTGCGTTTTCTTTGTCTTCTAAATAACCAGTTTCCTTTAGTTTTGGTTTATTTAATATGTTATTATCATTTATTGAATTATTTTATTTAATGTTTTTATTCAAGTTAATTTATTTCTTTTCGATTTGTCTCTTTACAAATTGTTTTTATATGAAATTTGTTGTATATTTACGCATATACAATACACCATATTTAGGACAATATTTGAAAGGTATTTAATAAAACTTCATCTAATTTACAAATCATAAAAAGTTAAGAAAATAGACGTAAAATAGTTGAAATTGGAAGTTCAAAAACCCGAGCAGACGGTTTCCGAGCGATCACGGAAACTTCCGATCGAAATCCAAAATGGCAGCGTCGAACGCCAATCAGTGTTTACAAACTTTTAAACATCCAATCAAGTCTATATGGATTATTAAAAGTAATTTGAGAAAATAATTAATATAACTAATGCCGTTTATATGTATATGCCTATTATAGAGCAGTAATTGTTGCAAAGGTCGAAACCAATTTTTGTTTTAATAATTATTTTCTTGGAGGGGGGGGACTTTGACGTCATACTATCTCGTGCCCATTTCGTACTAGATTTTTATTTTCCAGATATTATTTTGATGTCTCCAGCCAGAAATAAATAAATAAATAAATAAATAAATAATAATTTTCACTGACGCTGGTGGATGAATATTCTCATTAGGCACATAATGTGAACACTTACTTTGCTAAAACTCCATAGCGGACAGTACTGAGTACGTACTTGTAAAACAATACTTGAAACCATTATATCTTTATTTTAATATTTATTTTCATTTTCAATAAATTACAGGTGGTGTTTACGTGGAAAAAGAAAACTGATCGCGTGTTATACAGAAAGAAAGAAAACTAGTTCGGCTTTGTTTATGAATGCACTTATTTTAAAAAAATGAAAAAAGCTGTCCTAGTGTCATTAAAATTTAGAAACACACACACACACAGACACACACACACACAGACACGCACACACAGACACACATACACACGCACACACACGCACCCGCACACACAAATACACACACAGACACATACACACACACAGACACACACACTGGCATTCAGAGAAATACATACAGTAGATAGTGTTTTGAGCAAACAGTTTCAAATGAATACTTGTCTCACTTGTCTTAGTTTGTCTGTATGTTATTTTCAGTTTTGTTTCTTTGTTTTCTACTTCAAGGGTCATGGACGATGCTAGGGTACAACCATTGTGACCTTTGCTCCCAAGATTAATCACAGACAGCAAGTCGTGACAAGTTACTTATTACTCAGATACAAGGATTAGAGTAGGTAAATTTTTACTTTTTATTTTTAAAAACCTCGTACTTTATTCATAGAAATTGTCAATGGAAGTTGTGATTTGTCTCCCAAAAGTCTAAAATACAATCACTAAGTGTATATCAGGGGTGATATGTAAAAATACTTTGTTACTCTATTTGAGATTTGTTAAAGATGTGTGTTTGTTTTGTGTGTGTAGAAAAAGAGGTGTCATCACTGTTAAATCTGTGAAACAATTTTGAGGTAAATATTTATACATTCTGCATAGTTACTTACTGATGTTCAGTACAGCCATTAAATGTACCGGTAATACGTCACTAAAGCCCAGACAAAAACCACCACCAGTGATGTGTACCGGTAATACGTCACTAAAGCCCAGACAAAAACCACCACCAGTGATGTGTGTGTGTGTGTGTGTGTGTGTATGTGTGTGTGTGTGTGTGAGAGAGAGAGAGTGTGTGTGTGTGTGTGTGAGAGAGAGAGTGTGTGTGTGTGTGTGTGTGTGTGTGTGTGTGTGTGTGTGTGTGTGTGTGTGTGTGTGTGTGTGAGTGTGTGTGTGTGTGTTTATTTAGTCTTCATTGTAAACATTTTTCCATTTACACAGTTAACTATATACAAACCTTCTAAGATATAGAACTATTTACATCTATATTTACCTCTACATGAGTACCCCCAACCCCTTTATCCTTTAGGATAAAACTTGGCCGCAGGTGACTAAAACTAACTAATAAGCAAGGACCAGCTGGAGACACACCTAATACCCTCGTGACAGAGAACACGGCTCATCAGTGCTACCTGACATACATGGTTGGCTGCTTTTACTCCTCCTGACCTTTAAATCAGAGAGTGGGCGAGAGCCAAGGTTACCAATCTCTAGCTGCCCTAAATAAACCAGCCCCCTCGGCAAAATTCACAAGTCATCTTTGGCCCCAAAAATCAAATATATCTACATTACCTGAACCTGCATAATCAGTAAATTTAACCGTGGGCTGAACAACTTCCCTTTGTCCCAGAAGGTGGAGCGGATTCCTGTGGCAGACTCGAGTGAATCTTTAACAGTACCCTGTTTCCCTACAGTTCAGTAGGTGAACGTTAAGCTGGGCCATTCACCTCCCCGAGCCGTGTACCACACAACTGACTGTATTTTCCTCGAATTAAATGAGATTATTAAGTTTTACAAATAATCTGTATTATACAACACAGATCAGTGAGTACTTAAAAACTGCTCACCTAGGTAATGGAGAGACGTTTTGGTGCCATTTTGGAATTCATCAAATTTTAGTATGTTGGTTTTTAAACATAAATTTCCAGATAACTGTATTCTGCTGTATTGATGTACTTTCCATGTTGGATAATAATTAGTGTTTTGTTATCGCTGGATAAATTAAGAATGAGTTTCACAAATTTCACAGTCTGGAATTTCGACTATAGTTTTCCTTAACAATGATTTTATACATTCACTTGAAATTATTTCCTAAGTGAAATATTCAGTTCACTGGTGTTTAAAAAAATCTGAGCAACAGAATAAGACAAAGGTAAAGTTGACTAAAATAAAAATGCTGATTTAAATGTATGATTACCACAGCTACAGAAATAAAAATGAATTATTGACTCCTTTCTGTCCATGATGGTTTCTCCATAATGTCTGAGTTAATTATTTCACTAACAGAACTTTGTGTGTTTTGTATTTGGACTAATTCTTTACTGTCACATTTTGGAAATGGAATTTTTTTCTTTAACTTTAAAAAACAACAAAAAACAACTAAATATATATATTATATATTTCAATTTATTAAAAATATTTTTCTACAAAATTAAGAAACAAAGCAAAAACAGTTGAAGTAAAATATTTGTATTGGTTCAGGTTACGTTTATGTGAAAAAAATTATTTCTTTTAATATTATCTTTATGTATCAAAAAATTATTAAAACATCTTAAACAAAAATAATAAAACAATATTTGTATCTATTTTGTACATCCAACACTCATGCCATAATCTATATTTAATATTTCATACACACTCTTAACTTTGCCAAAATCTTCTTTTGATTAAAATCTTTGTTCACTATTTACTGCTTTCATTGGTATCCGAAATGTCACATTCATTTTCAAAGATTCACATCTGACGTAACTGGTATATTTATCCTGCATTATGAGTAATAGGTGTAACTGTAAACATTAGTCACCGAACATTACAGTATTCACATCTTTATATTACTCTGATTTCAAAACAAAAATAAATAAATAAATATGATAAATAGGTTTCTGTTATATTTACATACAACCTAAATCTCTTTTTCCCACCTAATTAGTTAACACTAATTACAGCATGTCAGATTTTTTTATTAATAACTTAATTAACGTTTATATTTCTATTTCTGTGCGTTTCCTCATATTTTGTTATTATTGTAAAGTATTTTTTTTATTTGTTAGGTGTTGCGATAGCGTAATAAAATATTCACACAGAATATTAACAGATTACATGTTACCCTTTTGAACTAGTACTCGGTTTTTATCTAGCGATAGAAAAAGAGAGAGAAAAACAACAACAATATAAAATCACATATAAAGGAATATTATGTCAGTATTTTGTCACGTTTACATATATATAAACACACACGAACACACACAGATTGTCATTAATAATAATATAGGTAAAATTCCCACATTGCCTGTATTCCAAGTGTTAGCAACAAGTTCTATTAAATTCACAAAAACTGAAAAGATTTCAAACATCAGTTATGTGAAAATTACCTGATGAGCCACTGACAAGCTTTGATCCAGCAGTCGTCCGCATGTTACAGTTTTGAAACGGTTAAGCTTGTAATTAGTAATAACAGAAAATAAATACATAAATAACTGCTTTTGTATTATTGTTATCTTCAGTTCTTACTTTTGTTGTTGTTATTTATTTATTTAAAGTTATTTTTGTTTTCATTATTGGGATAATGTTTGTTCAAAATTCGTGAAAAGATCTTGTTCTGGCACGACACCCAGCTGGTTCAACGATCATTTAGTGTTCTGGGTGCTGAGTTCGTACCCAGCTGGTTCAACGATCATTTAGTGTTCTGCTGCTTGTTGTCAAACTGGTTGTGCGAGTTCGTAGTGACGTCACGCTGCTGACACGTCAGTCTTGTTGTCAGGGTGTGCAAGCTGGTTGTGCTTCGTAGTGACGTCACGCTGCTGACACGTCAGTCTGGTCTGGGTGCTGCAAGAGTTCGTAGTGACGTCACGCTGCTGACACGTCAGTCTCGTTGTCTGGGTGCTGCAAGCTGGTTGTGCGAGTTCGTAGTGACGTCACGCTGCTGACACGTCAGTCTCGTTGTTGTCAAGCTGGTTGTGCTTCGCGTCAACACGCTGGTTGGGTGCTGCAAACTGGTTGTGCGAGTTCGTAGTGACGTCACGCTTCACGTCAGTCTTGTTGTCTGGGTGCTGCAAACTGGTTGTGCGAGTTCGTAGTGACGTCACGCTGCTGACACGTCAGTCTCGTTGTCAGGGTGCTGCAAGCTGGTTGTGCGAGTTCGTAGTGACGTCAAGTCTGTTGTCAGGGTGCTCAAAGCTGGTTGTGCGAGTTCGTAGTGACGTCACGCTGCTGACACGTCAGTCTCGTTGTCTGGGTGCTGCAAGCTGGTTGTGCGAGTTCGTAGTGACGTCACGCTGCTGACACGTCAGTCTCGTTGTCTGGGTGCTGCAAGCTGGTTGTGCGAGTTCGTAGTGACGTCACGCTGCTGACACGTCAGTCTCGTTGTCTGGGTGCTGCAAACTGGTTGTGCGAGTTCGTAGTGACGTCACGCTGCTGACACGTCAGTCTCGTTGTCTGGGTGCTGCAAGCTGGTTGTGCGAGTTCGTAGTGACGTCACGCTGCTGGCACGTCAGTCTCGTTGTCTGGGTGCTGCAAACTGGTTGTGCGAGTTCGTAGTGACGTCACGCTGCTCACGTCAGTCTCGTTGTCTGAGTGCTGCAAGCTGGTTGTGCGAGTTCGTAGTGACGTCACGCTGCTCACACGTCAGTCTTGTTGTCTGGGTGCTGCAAGCTGGTTGTGCGAGTTCGTAGTGACGTCACGCTGAAGTCACGTGCTCGCTGGTTGTGCAAGTTCGTAGTGACGTCACGCTGCTCATACGTCAGTCTTGTTGTCGAAATTTTACACGAGTTTGTTCTCAATCAATTCTGCGACAAACGACTACCGTAAAGCTCTTAATAATCAACTTGTTACTCGAACAGGGTGCGTCATTCCTTTGTTACGCACAGGTAAAATAATAACTCAGTTTTTGTAAATAAACGTTGGTTCAAGAACACGTCGTGGTATGAATTTATATTAAAAAAAAAAAAAAAAAAAAAAAAAAAAAAAAAAAGAAAGAAAGAAAGAAAAAAGAAAGAAAGACAAAAGAATCGGTCACGAAGCAAAAGCAAAGTTCGTAGTCGATAGCAACAGTTTATTTTGAAGTGCACACATAGTCTGTACATATTAATTAATGTATTCGCTATTGCAAAGATTCACCTGTACTTTGAGTAACAGGATTTAGAAATAAGATTTAAGAGACCTACATTCAGGTGTGTGTCTCTGTGTGTCATAATGAAAATAAAGATAAAAAATAAAAAATAAATAAATAAAAGGTAAATTATAGTACTTACCATTTAGCTCACTGGTTTTCGGACTTTTTCATACCGCGACCCCTTATGAGCAATTCAATATGACAGATGACCCCTTTAAAAACATTTATCAATAATACCTGGGGTTACCATATTTTCATCAACCAAAGACAGTTCAAAAGGAATCTATATTCACTGAGACGGATCCCAAACCTATCTACACGTTTTTATGTATTCCTCCTTCCAAGTCAAGTTGAAAAAATCTAAACCATACCCTCGCTCAAGAACGATCTCGCGACCCCCAGAAAAAAGTCTGGCGACCTCTCTGGGGTTCGCGACCCTCAGGTTGAAAACCTATGATTTAGTTGTAGTAGTAACACTGACTAATAAAAGATAATAATAATAATAATAATAATAATAATAATAATAATAATAATAATAATAATAATAATAATAATAATAATAATAAAAGATAATAAAAGATAATAATAATAAAAACAAAGATATAAATAAATACAAATACAAAAATATATATATATATATGTGTGTATATGTGTGTATATGTATGTATGTATGTATGTATGTATGTATGTATGTATGTATGTATGTATGTATGTATGTATAAGAGTAGTAGTAGTAGTAGTAGTAGTGAGCAATAATAATAATAATAATAATAAATAAAAAAAAAAAAAAAAAAAAAAAAATAAAAAATAAAAAAATAATAAAAAAATATAGGTATTTTAAGACGGTGGTAGTTTGTCTGATCATTATGTTTTGAATTCAGGCTGCTGGAAATAAATGACGAATGTATACACACCTCATTTCTCTGTATACATCTTGAACAGGACTACAAATTCTTACAAAGAAATACGTGCTTAAACCTTTGATGGTGGAATAACTGACACAGCTATCGGATTATTAACATGAAGTATAAACAGAGCTGTCAGAAGTATTTAATCTGTTGTTTAAATATTCTGTATGCATGATAGTTAAAAATAAACTTGATGTCAGTGCAAATTACTATTATTACCGTTTACTTTCTTACTGCTAAATTATTATTTGATCACTGATGCACGGAAATTGAGCAGTTAGTTCAGACTTGTGTAGCTGGTAGAGATGTTCAGTCTCAGTTTTTCTTTTACTTCTTTTTTTTTAATTTTAATTTTTATTTAAAAAGGACGTAAAACGTCTTGCGCAGTGGAAATGTTAACGTAGCTTTTTAACCCGGGCAGACGTAAATTCGAAAGGTCGCGAGTCGACGATCGTCTGCAGTGTCTAAACTAAACCAGATAACTCTTTGACAGTACCGGTAGAGTTCTCTCCCTTCATTTATTCGAAAATAATCTTTTTATCACTGATCGGCAGAACTTCAACTTTTATGAGAAGCTTTTGAAATCAGAAACGAGATCTGCGTCACCACTTTTATTATGTCCTGTGGGTTTCTTCTGTGACAGCTCTAAAAATGTATTTACGGTCTGTTAGATTCAACTATGAATGTAGTTTAGCATTTTGAATGTTCTCTGTCTTGTGTACGTCTGATTAGACTCTGCACATAGACAATATTCGGGAACGCACTGGCGCATGAGGACAAAGACCAATCACGACCTCACAAACCCGTCAGATGCCGCTGACGAGACTCGAACGTATGACACCCATTCACCCGCGCTCCGAAGGCGGACGATGTAACTGTTCGGCCAACGAGAAAACTGAAAACAAGTTGCTCAGTAACCGAGGTAATCATCGCTTCCCACGAAGCACGCCGTTCTTTGTCTTTCGTCATTTCTGCGTGAATCTATTTTTTGTGGGTAACTGGGCATTCGCAAGTATGTAGTTTAGGATTTTGAATATTATGTGTATGTATGTGTGTGTGTGTATTATGTATGTATTTATGTATGTTTGTTTTCTATTCTATCAACAATTATCAATTAAGGGATTATTATTATTGACTAATTTATTTCATAATAATTGCAGATATGCTGTGTATTATTAATACTCGTTCAGTCTAATTATAAACAAATGGATACATGAGAGAGAGAAATAATGTAAAAAAAAAAGAAAGAAAGAAAGAAATATAAAACAAATTCAATAAATAAATAAGTAAGTAAGTAAGTAAGTAAATAAATAAAAAAATAAAAAAAAAAGTAAAAAAATAAAAATAACCAAAGCAACATCAAACGATTTAAATTATAAGGTTAGACTTATATGAATCTGGAGAGAAAAGACAGAGAGACTGTTAATAAAACAAACACTAAAGAAAGAAAGTTTAAATAAAGATTTAAATTAATAAGGTGAGACTTCTGTGAATCTGGAGAGAAAAGACAGAGAGACAGTTAATAAGAAAACACAAAAGAAAGAAAGTTTAAATAAAGATTTAAATTAATAAGGTGAGACTTCTGTGAATCTGGAGAGAAAAGACAGAGAGACAGTTAATAAGAAAACACAAAAGAAAGAAAGTTTAAATAAAGATTTAAATTAATAATGTGAGACTTCTGTGAATCTGGAGAGAAAAGACAGAGAGACAGTTAATAAGAAAACACAAAAGAAAGAAAGTTTAAATAACTTGCCTGCAACCTGCGCTTTTGAATCTGCTTTGTATTTGTCACGTGCTATGGTAGGTGTACCCTTAAATAAAATAAATCAGACTTACCACATGTTTGAACAGAATAAGATCAAAGAATAAATACAGTAATGAGCTGGTATCAATCCTCTTCTAAATAAATAAATAAATAAATGAAAATTATATGAATGAGGTTAAAAGGCTTCTTGAACAATGGTCAAAATGTTCTTTCTCACCTCTAGGAAAAATTACTGCAATCAAAATTTTAGTTTTATCGAAAGTTGTTTGTTTTTTCTTCACTGACAGTAACAATAACAATAATAATAATAATAATAAGAAGAAGAAGAAGAATGAAATAGTGCCATCAGCTCCATATTAAATGATGTAAGTTCTTTATCTTCGTTGTAATCATATTTCATGTCTAGCAATATCTAACCTGTATAAGGCATAGTTTACATTTTTATAATAAAACCAGACTTTTGTATTCTTATAAGTTATAAACGTCTTCGTTTTGGTCATAGTATTTCTGAATTATATACTTTACGTACATAATGAACTGAAAAAAGACTGCAATGAATATGAATGTTAATATAACAGACTTCTTTTAAAGTTTTAATAATAATAACCATATTTATTTTTTACAACCGGAATGACTTAAGAAGTTTGTTAACATTTGGCAAAAAAATAAAATCATCTTGAAAGATAACTGATATTAAGATACATTTTATACCAGCCCTGATATTAACCTTAACCCTAACCGTAATACTAAACCGATTTATAACAATGAAACATTTATTAACAATCAAATGTAACTTTCATACACATATATACAAAGTTATACATAAATAGCTTACTACTTTTGGAAATGTAAATATAAAATAAATAAATAAATATAACATTCTGAGAGAAAGAGAGAAAGAGAGAGAGAGGGACAGACAGACAGACATACTCAGACACTCGGATATGTACACATAGAAAAAGTACGTAAAAATATCTTATTAATATATGCACTTAAGACCTTCTGGCTCTAACTCTGCTTAATTATTATGCAGACGACACAAACAGAAATGGAATATTCAACTCTAAATACACACTTGCCAGTGCTATGTTTCCAGGAAAACAGATACACACAGAAATAACGAAAGTCAAAATACGGCGAGCTTTGTGGGAAGCGGTGATTACCTCGGTTATTGGGCAGCCTGTTCAAGGTTGTCTTCATGGCTGAACGGTAACATCATCCGCCTTCAGAGTGAGTGAGTACCAAGCGTTCGATCCTAAATTCCTCAGTCCTAAATTACACACACAGAGAGACAGACAGACAGACAACAACGCATACAGCTGCGAGGCTACATATAAAAGTACATTCGTGAGCTCTGAGTATCCAGATCTCAGCTTTAATTTAATTTATTATTAATTTATTTTTAATTTATTGATTTATTGATTTGTTTATGTTTTTCTGATGACGTCAGACAGCGGTGATGACGTCATAGACACGATTTGATTTGAAATTTTTATAATGGACTCATTTGTGTCAAACAGATACATGCGAAATGTATAATGACATCTCATTGCTTTATTATGTATTTATTTATTTATTTAAGTATATCTAATGTTTATAGTTTGTATATGAAACGTGATATTACTAACTATTTCTTGCTTCATTTGTACTTTTTTTATTTCGCTTTAAATTGTATATAAAATAAAATGTAGATAAATTACATATGTACTTACTGACTGCTGGACATGAAATACAAGAACTGTTATTTGATTTATTTATCCATTTTCTTTTATTAAGATTTATATTAAATATGTAAGTAAATTAGATTATGTTTCGAACTTACTGTTTGTTTGTTCATGTATAAGATGTACATAAAGAAAATGCAAATAAAAGTATTTTGTATCATACATTTTTACTTCGTTTATTTTTGTATTTAATTTCTATTTAGAATGTAAACAGAAAATTTTATAGACTTAAAAATCAATTTTATTATTTGGTTTCTGTAATATTTTTCTTTTCTGCATACAGCGTGTAATACATAAAGATGTTGTGAGACAGGATTCCAGAGCAGATCCTATAACTGTACTTGATGTGTGTAGCGTCTCTCTCTCTCTCTCTCTCTCTCTCTCTCTCTCTCTCTCTCTCTCTCTCTCTCTCTCTCTCTCTCTCTCTCTCTCTCTCTCTCTCTCTCTTAAAAAATGAAGGAATTGTTTTCTTTTTTAAAAAACCCCACTAAAAGTATAAATGAAAGGATTAGTTCAGAGGATAGTATCGTAAATATAAATTTTCCATCAGTTAATAGCAATGGAATCTATGAATGAGTTAATGGAAGGGAGATAACTCCTGCACAGCTTATTATGAAGTGCACAAGAGTTAGCTGTTGTGGACTTGTATATTCAATGAATTAATTTTCTATTTACAAGTGAGCTGGACTTGGTAGTCTTCACAGCTGGTATAATAATGACCGTTTTACGTACTCTCCTGTCTGTGGGATGGTTCATATCAATGATTCTTTGCTGCTAACTGGAAAGAGTAGCCCGTGAAGCAAAATGTTTATATTGGTTCAAGTTAAGTTGCAGGTGAAAACAATTATTTCTTCTAATGTTGTCTTTATGTGACAAAAATTCTTAAAACATTTGAGAAAAATATTGTTTCTTTGAAAAAAAAAAAAAAAAAAAAAAAAAAAAAAAAAAAAAAAAAAAAAAAAAAAATCTGAAATTAATACAACCAATTTTATAAATAAAGATCAAATCAGCTAAATCTAGTATTTATGTAAAACTAAGTAGACTGTGTACAAAGATAATCTGTCCACTAAATGTAGTATTTATGTAAAACTAAGTAGACTGTGTACAAAGATAAACTGTCCGCTAAATGTAGTATTTATGTAAAACTAAGTAGACTGTGTACAAAGACAAACTGTCCCCTAAATGTAGTATTTATGTAAAAACTAAGAAGACTATACAAAGATTCTGTTAGAAATTTACTTGACATGACGTTTTCTTGGTTTGTTGAGATTTTAAAAATATATAAAACTTTGTTTTAACTGTGGTAAAATGGTTATTGAAATGAAGCGTAAGTTTGTCGGTGTTTTTGTTCTTTTGTTTGTATCTGTGTGTGTGTGTGTGTGTGTGTGTGTGTGTGTGTGTGTGTGTGTGTGTGTTTTTTTTTTTTTTTATATAATTATAATGACGGATATTAAACAAACGTTGCTAACACCCTAATTTTATTTATTGATGTATTATTATTATTGTTATTCTTCTTCTTCTTCTTCTTCTTATTATTATTAGTAATAGTAGTAGTAGTAGTAGTTATGGTTTTCTTTATAATGTTCACTTTAATGTTTAAATATTAAGACCACTTATTAAAATTTTGCTTTAAAGTATGTTATCATTGTTTTATTTTATTGTTCACTTAGGAAATACGTTTTAATTTTTAAACCGAGTAATTCGACGCTCGATGCATGGATTGATACATCATAACATTACATCATTTCCAGTGCAAATGGGGAAATCCCTGTACAAAAATAACTGTCCAATCAAAATATTAGATTTGATCGGTGACATTCGGACTTTTCAAATACGTATAAATATAATAATGTTATTCTACTAACCATCAACGATTTACTAAACCACTAACACTGAAGCGTATTAATTCTAAACTCTTCTTTTATTAGCAATCCCACAACTAATAATACTAAATCAAATAGCACCTGTATATATTCCAGCCTGCGTCTATTTTTAGATGACGCTGCAATCGGTAGCTCCGCCCACTTGGCTGAATTCTTATAACAACTCGCCACTTTTAGACAACATCTGATAGATAAACAGCTCAAGTTTAAATGTTAGTCACTGAAGCTTCATAACAGAATAGTTACAAACAAAACATTGTTGTTACAGTAAATGCACAAGTAATTAAAACCCGAGAAAACACCGATATGCATTTCCCAAACAGGTTGTCTCATTCTTTAGGTGTCACATGATGTTTTCTTCTAAGAGTCTTGTGTGTAAGAGTTGTCTTCAGTTGGAAAGCTTGAGATGAACGATTTAATTAGAGCATTTTCTTCATCTGATCTGTTATGTTTTGTTTTAATTTTGAAATATTTTTACATTACAAAATATGTGATGAAAATAAAAACTGAGTGAAGCTGTGTTCATCATAATTAGTAAGTACTGTATACTAGTTATTACTAAGATATATGATAGATTTATTTTGATAATGTCTCAGTTTTATTGACATGAATTTCTGTTGTGGACTCAGTCTTTTAAAGACTGATCATAGGTTCTTTAATGTTTAAGTCATTCTTCTAATTATTGGCTTTTTGATGTTAAAATATTTATTTTTCATTCTTTCAATATTTTGATAAAATATTTAAAATCATTTTTGATAATTTAACATTTTATTTTTTCAATTTCTTCTTGTTATTATTTTAAAAGTTTAACTACACTTTCTTGTTATTATTTTATTCTTACTTATACTGTAAACAGAAAGTACTACTATTATATCATGTTTAATATTAGAATTATGCAAGTGCCTGTTCTCATTATTATTATAATTATTATTAGTAGTATTAGTAGTAATAGTAGTAGTAGCATTAGTAGTAGTAGTAGTATTAAAATACTAATAATGTAGTATTATTATAATCTGTAAAATCACTTTGTGGAAAGACTTTGTAGATGACAGACACAGTTTGTTTTCACAGCAAGTCACTAAATACATTTTTTATTATTTGTTCATGTTCTGAAATGCAGATAACTGTTGGTTGTCTTTAACAAATGTTTGTTTAAAACTTAATATTGACTTAAATTTCTTTTTAAAGTTTTATTCTGGAGCACAAAGAAAAAAGATTTGAAATAAAAATGAATAGTAATCACTAATCACAGATGTTAAAAATTATTCTTGAATGATAAAGTCTTGCTTAGCTTTGTTTATTTACAAAAGTGTAAATGTAAGCAGTGTTCTCAGCAATTTTTTATTAGTGCAGTCTGAATATATAATACCAGGATTTTAAAATCAGTTAAAGTGTATTCACTGAATTTTCTAGAAACAAGAAAGACAAAGTTTATTAGTAAATGTGGCTTTGTAACATTAACATAAATACTGTTTTAAATTTAGTGCCACAAAAGGAAGATCAGTTTGATTCACTGTTTACAAATAAAATGTGTTAAATTACATCAAAGTGTAAGATAACTTGTAACACAAGACATAAACACAGTACTCTCCTAACAAAGCTTTAACAAAAAACTTTCTATTTTTCTCATGTTGTATATAAAAAAAAACTAAAATCAGATTGCAAATGGATGATATGTTGTTTGTTTCCTGCTGAAAGCATTGAAACAACCATCAGTTCAGGTTTTGTTAACTTGCTAGTATTTATTCATTTTCTCTCTGCCAAAATCTTGGTTTTGCACACTGTCTGGTGATAGTCATTATGTTATTGAATGACAGCTAGTCTCTGTTTTTCTGTATTAAAATGACTTATCTTTTTGTTTGCACAATGGATCTGATGAAATCTCTTCTATTAATTTCACTTTAAAATGCATTGTCATCTTTTAGATCACTCTGTCCATTATGAATGCAATAAACAACACAAAATGTGCTCACATGTATTTATGCAGATTCTACTTTTCACATTAAATGTAAATGAGTGAATTTACTTAAGTATCACAACACAATGAAAATAGTCTCATTCATCTAGCTACTTTTCACACTAAATGTAAATGAGTGAATTTACTTAAGTATCACAACACAATGAAAATAGTCTCATTCATCTAGCTGCAGATATTATTACAAGACATGGGATCATTGTTTATTAATCCTTCAAAGAAGTGAGATCATTTCTTCTCACACTGTGGTCTAATTACATGCAAATTGCTGCCATTGTTTAACAAGTGAAACTACTTCTAAAACTGAGTTCCTGCAGAGAGATAGCTGATATGTATACTTTCTTTTGCTGTGGAATTTTCACTCGAAATCAGAAGTAGACAGCACATAGATCAATAATGTTTTGATATAATAGATTAATGTTAGCAAGTCAGGACTTTCAAATGACTAGTCAGGTATATATATATATATATATATATATATATATATGTGTGTGTGTGTGTGTGTGTGTGTGTGTGTGTGTGTGTGTGTGTGTGTGTGTGTGTGTGTGTGTGTGTGTGTGTGTGTGTGTGTGTGTGTGTGTATGTATGTATGTATGTATGTATGTATGTATGTATATATGTATGTATGTTTGTATGTATGTATGTATATGTATGTATGTATGTATGTATGTATGTATGTATGTATGTATGTATGTATGTATGTATATATGTATGTATGTATGTATGTATGTATGTATGTTTTCCTAATAACATAACATGACAGCTGCAAAGTGGTAGTATATTGTTTTCTGGGAATTGCCACACTGTTGATTTGTTGGTAGAGCAATCAGTAAATTAATATTCAGGATTAGGAAAATATTAAAAGTTATTCCATGGATTTCTTAAACCTGTAAAAATAGATGCCTCACACTGAATAGTGTTTGAGAAACAAACTTTAGAGTGAAACCTCTCAGTAATTAACAAAGTAAACAATGTTTCTAAAATGAGACTTAGTGATTAATTTACTGAGTTAGAAATCATTTTAATTGTGAAGTAAAGATTCAAGTAAGTAAAACAACGAAATGTGTCTCTCCAAACCTTGGCAAAGATCAGAGACTTTTGTCTTTAGTCACCTGATATTTCAGTGTGTTCAAGTTTCTCAAACAAAATGTCAACATGCTCCTGGGCTGACATTTTCACTTTCATTATGACACACTGTGTGAAGAAAAACTTCCTCACAGACTGAGTAAGTTGTTGCATCTAGTGCAAACTAAATGGGTGATTCTCAACTGGAATTCCACAAGCACTGACATTTTTATTTTTATTGTGATACACTGTGTGAAGAAAAACTCCTCACAGACTGAGTAAGTTGTTAGATCTGTCGATGATTCTCAACTGGGGTTCCACAAGAGATCTCTAGGTGTTCTGCAGTAAACAGTGACAGATACACTAATCTATTTCTGATACATTTGTGTATTATTAAATGTGTGACTGCGTGATAGCATCTTCTAGTCATCCTTGTCATTTGTTCATAGGTCATTTTTACCTTGATTTATCTTAAATAAAAATACAATAATGTAATAGTTATCTGGTTTCGTTCTTTTTTTGTGTGTGTGTTTTACATATGTGATATTGGTTCTTTACATTTATTCTTTTTGTGTTCTTCACAGATGTATTATTTTTTTATTATTATTTTGTTTAATATTATTATTTAAATTTTGTAAGGTGAAATGTGTTCCAGTTAGATTAATTTAACATTAATCAATGAACTGTAACTATTATGTCATGACAATACTGATTATTCTAATATTATAATTATAATAGTAAAAATTTGGAATGCAAATAAATAATACAGAGCTAAATACTATATTAGTTTCAGCTATATTCATAATTGCTATATTCATATTTACTATTTTCATATCCTGGTTGAAATTCACTATAATTTTTGTTAAGATATATATATATCTATATTTAAAAAAAAAAAATAATAATACAATAACAAAAATAACAAGAACATGAAATAACTACAAAGAATATAAAACAAATATATTTTTTGGTAATTGGAAGGCCACATTTTTAGGCAAAGCTAGATAAAAACTAAGAGAAATGTCATAACAGATTGGGTTGAATAGAGTACAGGCCTCTTGACTCAGTCTATGAAGAAATTTTATATACATGTATGTTTTTACAGTAATACTCTGTTGACTCAGTCTATGAAGAAATTTTATATACATGTATGTTTTTACAGTAATACACTGTTGACTCAGTCTATGAAGAAATTTTATATACTTGTATGTTTTTACAGTAATACTGTTGATTTAGTCTATGAAGAAATTTTATATACTTGTATGTTTTTACAGTAATACTGTTGATTTAGTCTATGAAGAAATTTTATATACTTGTATGTTTTACAGTCTATGAAGAAATTTTATATACTTGTATGTTTTTACAGTAATACTCTGTTGACTCAGTCTATGAAGAAATTTTATATACTTGTATGTTTTTACAGTAATAGTCTAATCTGTTATTGTTCAAGTTTAAAAAAATTCAGAGTTAATCACTGAAAATTAAAATTTAGTTATTATTATTATTGTTGTTGTTGTTATTATTATTATTTGGTATTTATTATTCTTGAATATATCATTATTTCTTTCTTTTCTTATTTTTTAACAACTTATCTGTAACTAAATGTTTTTCTTGATTCTTGTGTATCTTTTTCACCACATATATTTCTCTGTTTCAGGCTAAATCAAAGTTACAAAAATACCTCAAAATACCTATAACAACAACAACAGTACTAGCAGTAGTAGTAGTAGTAGTAGTAGTAGTAGTAGTAGTAGTAGTAGTAGTAACAGTACTAATAGTAGTAGTTGTAATAATAGTAATAATAATAGCAAAAATAGCAATAACAACACAACAATAACAGTAATAATAATTTACTATATACATTTAAATCTAATAATGAGAAAAAAAGGAATTAATGTTTTATAGAACATATATATAGCATTGTATTTTTGCTTTTGTATTAAACACATGTTATGAAGGAATCAGGTAATTTGTTTTTAAAGAGTCATGCAATAATACATTTTTAATTTTATTCCATTAATGACTAGCTGAGCTGTACTGTAGAAAAAAGTGTCATGAGAGGAAACACAAATCTCTTCATAGAAAATTTTCACATCATTTAATTTTTCTATGTTTGATTAAATAATTATAAGGTTTATATAAAGTAAGAACCTAGAGATAATTAAGACAAGACAACAATGCATATAATAACTTTAATAATTAGAAAATAAATCTTGAAAGATAAACAAATTATAAAATATTTCACTCACATCTGATTTTTCATAAAATGCTTCTTTAAATTCATTTGGAACATTTTCTCCATATACTTTCTGCAAATCTCTGCCAATGATGAAATTTGGCCTGAAAAACATGAAAAATAAATAAACATTACTGTAATGCTAATGATATGAAGAAGAATATTATAAAACATAATAAAGATTTAAATATTTATAATAATAATAAATAAAACAAATTAATAATAAAAAGTAGTAGTAGTAATATGAAGAAACAAAACAAAATGTAAATAAATTAAAATGACAGTTACTAGATTAGAAAATAAAAAAAAGGAAGGGAAACTGAGATGAAATTTTCATCATTATATTACTTGATTTAAACAATTAAATATTTACAGGTAATACAGTAAATTATTTCTGCCTTGCTGGCATCTTTTTTTAATTATTCCAGACGTAATCAGTGAATAATTCAGACTTGTAGTTTTATCCAACTTTTATCATCAAACATTTTGTTGTAAAAGCTCGCCAGCCACGTACTTTGAAATGTCTGGTTGCACTTTTGAAAACTCGCCAGTGTAAATAAAATAAATAATTGTGTTTTTACTTACCCTGGCTGTCAAGAACAATCAACTCAAGAACAATGAACACAAGATGTCACCGTCGGGCTGACATCCACGTGGATCTCATGAAGTTTTTCGCTTTTCTTCGACGACCGGTCTGATTTAACTGACATAAAAATGGTGCGATCATTATTCCAAAACATGTTACAGATGTAATCTTCACTGAAGTACCTGAAATCCGACTGACAGCTTTTCAAAGATATAGTGGTATCTCTTAAATAATCCAGAAATTCACAGACAGATTCTCTAAGTGATTCGGCCGCCATTGTTTTAAGCTTGTCATGTTAATGGATCAGTTTTAATTTTACTCTTTTTTTTATGTATTTATTTAATTTTATTATTTAGTTATTTATTGTTTTTTTTTTATTACTATTAATATTAATAATTTTGCTCTTAATAAATTACTGATGTCATCTACAGTTCTTATTTTTTTGTTTTTAATTATTCCTTTTAAGTGTATATTAACATTTTCTCTTATTCAGTTACTGACATCATCTGAAGTGTTTTATTTTGATTAGTTTGTACCATTAAGCTTGTATAATGATTAAAATATCTTATGACACACTATGTATTTAAATGTTTAATTGATTTTAAATTTATTTTTCTCTACAGAGGATATGAAACTGTTTCCTGCTGTGATGACTTGGGGATGTTCTGTTCTTACACAAACACCTGTAGTCAAAGCAGTTAAATTTGTCACTGTTGATCAAGGACTTAACTCGTTAAAGATAAGTTTTTAAAAAGTTGTGAAGAACCAATAATTATCATGTATACTTGCTATGGACCAGGTCTCAGATGAGTGTTAAAGAGTGAGATAAATTTTCATTCAGTTTGTTGTTGTTGTTGTTATTTTCACAGTATGTATTATTATAAACTAAATTGTTGTAGGGTTCACATCAGTGTTGAAAACTTACAGCAGACAAAAGACTCCAAATGTTTAAATCTTTTTTTTAAATTTTATTATTTAGCTTATTATTCTTGCCATTCTTCTTCTTCTTCTTCTGTCATTATCATTACTGTTATTATTATGATCATCATCATCAACATCATCACCCTTATTATTTGTATTATTGGAATAATCATTATTGTAGTTGATGTACATTCCTGTCTTTTGAAGCTGCATGTAAAACATCCTTTATCTGCCAGTAAAAACTCTCACAGAGGAATTTCTCTTTGTACAATTTCTGTTCATAAATTTAGTTTTATACTTAACAAATGTTAATATTTAAAAACTTTTAATGATTCACTGTAATTGTAATCATTCTACATATATGAATCATGATAACCAGTAATATTAAAAAAGTACAGATATATTAAATATTCATTTTTATTCTTATTTATTTACAGCCTCTATAGCAGAACTCTGCTATTTCATCCTGGTTTAACATCTGTTAGTTCTGAGACCAGGAAACTGAAATTAACTCAGACTGGACAAAGTTCTTTATTAAAACATCATGGAAAATAAAAACCTGCACAAACTATTGTAAGTTTGTCTTTATTATTAGATTAATATTATTTCTTATTTGTGTGTGTGTGTGTGCCTGTGTGTCTGTGTGTCTGTGTGTGTGTGTGTGTGTGTGTGTGTGTGTGTGTGTGTGTGTGTGTGTGTGTTGGGGGGTTGTTTAAGAATGTTGGTATGCAAGATAAAAGACATGGAAAATATTACTCAGGTAATATTATACTTATAATTAACTTTTATGATTTCAGAACATTATTACTGTGTAGAACTGACAGAAGCAGTCACAGACTGCGAGAAGAGATCTGAGATTGGTGTAAAACCAAGAGTGAGACAATTTAAAATTAAATATTTTAACATGTAAACAGTTGTCACATAATGTTACTAAACAAATGCTAAATAAATTAATAATACTGATAAATAAGTTATTAATAAATTATCTTTACAAAATCAAATTGAATATTTATTAAATATGTTGCAATAGCTTTAAGAGAGAGAGAGAGAGAGAGAGAGAGAGAGAGAGAGAGAGAGAGAGAGAGAGAGTCTGTGTGTTTGTATATATATCTAGCCATACATTTCAATATGTATATGTAAATGCACTATCTTTTATTTATTTATTTATTTTCTGTAGTTATTTACCTGTTTTCTTATTTATTTATTTATTTATTTTAGTTTATCCACAACATGGCAAAAGAAATATATTGGTCACCAGTGCTCTTCCATATATCAGCACTGTCCCTCACCATGGCAACATCACTGGTTGTGTAGTCAGTTCTTATGTTTTCTCCAGGTAACACATTTTATTTTATGTGTTAGAGTTATCTGCCTTTGCAAATTTATGTTTTATTATTTTAGCTTTTTGAACTATTCTATTTGTATTGTTATTTTTGTTTATTTTATTTTAAATAACATATTATGATTTTATTATTTGATTAGTAGTATTAAAGTCTTTACAAAAATTAGTTATATATGTTATTGTTATTTCAGTTAATTTCATTATTATTTAATATGTATGTTATTCTTATTACAATTAATTTTATTATTACTTATTATATATGTTATTATTTTTAAATTTAATTTTGTTATTACTTATTATATATGCTATTCTTATTTCAGTTAATTTTATTATTACCTATTATATATGTTATTATTATTTCAGTTAATTTTATTATTACTTGTTTTAGTGTCATTATTTCAGAATGTTCAAAGTGTGGCTGTACAATATGAGAGGTCACCAGTGTGATGTATGTGACTCATCAATGCTGTAGAAATGAAAAACACAAAATATAAATCTTGTAAGTCATTACCAGTCATTAAAACATCACAACTATTTTTAGATTCACCAAAGGTAAACCTGATTTGTTTTTTCTTGATTCATTTGATGATAAAGTTTCAAATCCTTCTGAACTTCTTTTTTTCAGTTAAGTATGTCAATTCTAAAGATTTCAACATTTGTTTGGTGGGGTATGAATTTAATAGTTATTTATGGTTGTTTTATATAAGAAATTGCTAAATTATTAGAATATTTTAATAAGTAAATAATTTTAGGGGTTTCACCAAATAGTTGTATTCAGCTTAATGATAACTGTTCTTATCCATTTGTATGAGACCAGTGTATTGACACACACACACACACTGACTCATCCTATATATATTTATTTGTATTTCATCGCTGACTTAGAAAACAACTATCTTGAAGCAGGATCTTGTTTCCTTCTTCTTTCATGATTATTATTTTATTCCTTACCCTCCTCTACCCTGTCTACAACCCTCATTTTAAAAAATTATTAAATTATGTTTGCTGTTTATTCAAATATTTGAATTTCTTTCATTTATTTATTTATTTATTTATTGATTTATTTATTGATTTATTACTTTGAATATATTTAATTTACACTTACTTTTTATTACATTTATAAGAAAAGTGAAAGTTAAATAGTTAACTTGTATGTGTGTGTGCTCTTGTTTTATAATTAAAGCTACATTATTTTTGTATTTTCTTTATTTAATGTTCAGTGATAATTCTTGATTATATGGACATACCTGGAAACCCACTTGGTCTTTTCAAAGATGTCAGGGAAAGATCTCTGGCCTTGTTAATGGAAATGTGAGTGGATTTCCTAGAAATGTTGTTATGTGTTTCTAATTCTGCAGCAAATTTAGTTGTGATAGTTCCCTGTATTACATCTCTTTCAGGGAATGATATTTCATTTAATCAGAAATAAAAGGTTTAATGTTTTAATTAAAAAAATATTGTTTTAATTCTTTCTGTCATTTTGCAACAATGTAAATAAAATGATATAAAAGGTTATGATTAGAAAATTACTAGCAACCTTACTGAATACTTTCATTATGTTGTTTTGATAACCATACACATGCAAACTTTACTTCTGTGAATGAACTGTTTTATATTCTTAAACAACAAAAAAAATCCACACATTTATTTAAGTATTTTATTAACTTGTAATGGTAATGGATGCACTATTTCTTACTAGAAACAAATTCAATGAAATAATAATATGTTTCTTTCTTTCTTTATTTATATTTTTTGTTTGTTTGATGAAATTAATAAATTGTAAATTATTTCAAGATTATGAACATCTTGTACAGGTAGCAGTTCTGTATTTGACAGGTACAATCTCCATGGAGACCAGTACACTCAGACTGGTGAACTAAGAAAAAGGGAGGTAATTCATCATATCACATTGAAGCAGGTGTTAAGAGTCTGTGATATGAAACACTGGTTTTACACTCTTCATGCAGAATTCCAGGACATCACATACCCTCTTGTTTACATGTTCCTTCCAAACAAGACTCAAGCTACTTATGTCTCAGTTTTTCAACTCTTGAAGATTGAAGCAGAAAAAAACTTCAATTTGAAGCCACAGATTATCTAGACCGACTTTGAGAAAGCTGTCTGCAGTGCAGCAGTGAAAGAGTTCAAGGAGATGTTTTTTCAGCAGTGCCCAAGCTCTGTGGAGGAAGACTCAGCATATTGGTCATACAAAGAAGATTCTGGTAACAGTAGTGAAAGATTTAGAATCATCTAGTTAAAGTTCTTAGTGATTAGGTAAAAGAAAATGTGTAGTAATATACTGACAGATTAGTCTTGAAGTTTGTTTTCATTAATATATATTCTATAAAATGTTTAATCTTTTCAGTTATTTAACACCTAATATCAAACTATATTATAGTATATAATTAATTTATTTTGTTTTTAATTTACTTTTTTATTTGTTTTATATTTATTTAATTTTTTTGTTTTGAGTATTTAGATTTTATATTAAAATAAACTAATGTAGTATTAACTATGTTAATTCACAGTGCAGGAAAGCTATAGTCATACTGGTGAAAATACTGTTTATTAATGTTTAATATATTTTTATTATTTTATTTTATATTTTCAATTATTGACACATTTCTTTTGTTAAATCACTGTTTTTAAATTATAATAAAAACACTTATAAATCATATTACAGGTTTTTTGTATTCATACATTTTTCATAAAAAAAAATGATTATGTTACTTTCTTTTAGTTTTTGAAAAATATATATAAAAATGATTAATGAAAAAATATTACATACAGACAAAGAACATTTTTGATTTGTTTTCTTCTTTTTTTTAAAAATAGATTATTGATATAATTTTATTTTACTACTGAATTTTGTAGTGGAGAATAATATGAGGAACTGTTTTTATGTTAATTTGTAATTAACATTTGTTCTAAATTAAGATTACTGGCTTCAATAAAGATTAGAGAAATATCAATGACTAATGGCTTTGACTGCTGTGTTGTAATTTTAATACTTTGGGTAACTTTTAAATAATAATCTGTTTTTATTTCCAATGAATGACAGGGTTATTAATTATAAATATTATATTTTTTAAGTAATCTAATTTTATTTATTACTTTTGTAGGATAAAAAAACCATTTTGTATTATATATATATACACACACACACACACACACACACACACATATATATACACACACACACACACACATATATATATATACACACATATATATATATATATATATATATATATATACATATATATATATAGATATTGATATAGATATGTATGTATATAATATATGCACATGCAGATTATAGATACATATACAAACATGTACAATAAACATATAATATAATATAATATACATATATGCACATTTCTTGAAATTCATAATAGATACATATACAAACATGTACAATAAAGATACACATAATATAATATATGCACACACAGATTATACAAATATACAATAAACATACACATAATGTAAGTATATGCAAGTCAGATTATAGATTATAGATACACAAACATATAATAAACAAACACATAATATATAATAATATATAATCACACGCAGATTATAGATACATACACAAACATATACAAGAATCATACACATAATCATAATATATATATATGCACATGCAGATTATATATAAAATATATACAATAAACATACACATAATATAATATATGCACATGCAGATTATAGATACATATACAAAAACATATACAATAAACAAACACATAATATATGCACATAATATATGCACATGCAGATTATAGATACATATACAAACATGTACAATAAACATACACATAATATAATATGCACACATGCAGATTATAGATACATATACAAACATATACAAACATATACATTAAACATACACATAATATAATATATGCACATAAGATTATACAAACATATACAAACATATATAAACATATACAAACAAACAAACACAAACATAACAATAATATATAATATATGCACACGCAGATTATACAAACATATACAAACATATACAAACATATACAATAAACAAACACATAATATAATATATATATGCATTTGATTATAGATACATATACAAACATATACAATAAACAAACACATAATATAATATATGCACATGCAGATATACAAACATATACAAACATATACAAACATATACAATAAAAACATACACATAATATAATATATGCACACGCAAACATATATACATAATATACAAACATATACAATAAAAACATACACATAATATAATATATGCACATGATTATAGATTATATATATATATAAAACATATACAATAAACATACACATAATATAATATATGCACATGCAGATTATAGATACATATACAAACATATAATATATAAAACATACACATAATATAATATATATATGCACACGCAGATTATATAATACATATACAAAACATATACAATAAACATACACATAATATAAATATATGCACATGCAGATTATACAAATATATACAAACATATAAACATACACATAATATAAAATATATGCATTATGCATATATTTGTAATATATATAATATATATACAAACATATACAAATAAACAAACACATAATATAATATATGCACACGCAGATTATAGGTATACATATACAAACATATACAATAAACAAACATACACATATAATATATATATACACATAATAATATACAATATAACATACACAAATAATATACATAATATAATATATGCAAATTATATATATATAATATAAACAAACATATACAATAAACATACACATAATATAATATATGCACACATAGATTATAATACATATATACAAACATATACAATAAATTAAACACATAATATAATATATGCACACGCATAATTATACAATAAACATACACATAAACATAATATGTATAATATATGCAAGTCATGCAGATTATAGATACATATACAAACATATACAATAAACAAACACATAATATAATATATGCACACACATAGATTATAGATACATATACATATACAAACATATATAATAAATAAACATATACACATAATATAATATATGCACATAATATATTATAGATACATATATAAACATATACAATAAACATACACATAATATATATATATGCATATATGCACATACAGATTATAGATACCTATATAAAATATACAATAAACATACACATAATATAATATATGCACACGCAGATTATAGATACATATACAAACATATACAATAAACATACACATAATATAATATATATATATATGCATATATGATACATATACAAACATATACAATAAACATACACATAATATAATATATATATACATACAGATTATACATATAAAACATACACATAATGTAATATATGCATATGCACACGCAGATTATAGATACATATACAAACATGTACAATAAACATACACATACATAATATATAATATATATACATATACAAATTATACAATAAACATACACATAATATAATATATATACACATACAGATTATATATATACAAACATATGTACAATAAACATACACATAATATAATATAATATATATATACACATAGATTATATATACAATAAACATATACACATAAACATAATAATATATGCACATGCAGATTATAGATACATATACAAACATATATACAATAAACATACACATAATATAATATATGCACACGCAGATTATAGATACATATACAAACATATACAATAAACATACACATAATAATATATGCACACGCAGATTATAGATACATATACAAACATGTACAATAAACATACACATAATATAATATATGCACACGCAGATTATAAATAAACATACAAACATAATATAATATAATATATGCACACATTTATAGAAACATATAAAACATATACAATAAACATAAACATAATATATATATGCACACATAGATTATAGATACATATACAAACATACATAAACAAACACATAATATAATATATGCACACGCAGATTATAGATACATATACAAACATGTACAATAAACATACACATAATATAATATATGCACATGCAGATTATACAATAAACATATACATAAACATACATAATATATATGCACACGCATTATAAAACATGTACAATAAACATACACATAATATATATATATGCACACACACAGATTATAGTACATATACAAACATATACAATAAACATACACATAATATAATATATGCACACGCAGATTATAGATACATATACAAACATGTACAATAAACATATACACATAATGTAATATATATGCATATGCACACAGATTATATTAAAAATATACAATACATAATAATATGCATATGCACATATTATATACATATACAAACATACACAATATATACATAATATATACACATAGATATATAACATACATATACAAACATACAATAAATATAATATATGCACACAAGATTATAGATACATATACAAACATATACATTAAACATACAATCAGTGCTCAATATTCTTGGTTGTTTTCTCATTTTGTTTCTTGTTATACTTATAAAATTCTAATCTTTTCTTTTTGGTTCTTTATTATTTTGTATCTTCTTATCCTTCTTTCTTTTTGTTATATTTATTATCTGTCACACACACACACACACACACACACACACACACACACACACACACACACACACTAAAAAACCTCACTGAATTTAACTGAATTTATAGACTCATCATTGACGAACACGTGTTGAAGGAAATCACTGAAATAGCACGTCTCGTTTTTCTAAATTACAAAATACTCCTCACCTCGCTGTTCTAGAAATACCACGTTTTTCTAAATTACAAAACACTCGTCACCTCTCTGTTCTAGAAATACCACGTTTTTCTAAATTACAAAACACTCGTCACCTCTCTGTTCTATGAATACCACGTTTTTCTAAATTACAAAACACTCGTCACCTCGCTGTTCTAGAAATACCACGTTTGTAAGATAAATAAATGTATATATATATTTATATTTTAATGCACGCAACATTTATTTATTTTAAATAATGTTCTTTTACATAACTTAATGGGAAAATTATTGTTGAAAAGAGCTTCTGTATTTTTTATATAAAAAGATAGAGAAACAAAAATAATAAATAATAAGATTATTAAATATATTAAAGATAATAACATCAATAATAAAATGAAATTACAAATACAAAAATTATAAACGTTTTTTGTCAAATAATTAAGTTGTTTTATTATTTTCCGATTTATTTATTCTGTTTTCAAAATTAATTTCTGCTGAAATTATTGCGAGAAATAGTATCTGATTTGATATGTTTTATTTATTGTTATTTTATACTTATATATGTATAATAACTTGGAACGAGTAAAAAACAAGTTACTGGTTCAGATGAGTTATCTCCCTTTTTAGCGCGAATGATGGTTTTCACAATTTTTGAAGTTGTACTATTTTCCTTACGGAGCTGCCGCTTGTTAACTTACAGAATTAATCAGTTCATGAATAATAATAAGAAGTTAACAATAAACACGTAAAATAGTATTTTGGTGACAAAACAATAGAAATATAAATATTTTTCTAAACTATTAGAGTGCTATAAATGGTTTGACAACTAAACTTCCACTTGAAGCAGTGTTTCAGTGACGTAGTCTGTGGTAATTCCGACTTACATCGAAAGTCGCCTGACGTAGGCACGTAACTCAGCACTCCATGTGTTTTTGTTTCGTCTTCGTTTGACTGAGTGCACGTGTTTCCATGTGTTTTTGTTTCGTCTTCGTTTGACTGAGTGCACGTGTGCCAGTTTATGCATGCATACGTGTTGATCGTCGCTGCTTGAATTTTTGGTACCTCCTGTCGGAAATTCTACTTTATTTATTTATTATTTATTATTTTTAACTTTACTATTATCTGAGAAAAAAAAATGAAAACAAAACAAAGATTTTACGTAAATAACTAGTGAAATGTTTTTTAGCTGAATAATGTAGGCAAAAATTTTCTTTTTGGACGCAGGTTGATAAAGAAATGTAGTTTTTGAGATTACTCAAATAGGTGAAGAATATTTTAAAAATATATTTGGAGAGAGTTATTAAATTTGTTTGACGATCAACAATACCATAGTAAGAAGAAACTAACAAAACAATGTTATCTTAGAAGAAAAAAAGATTAAATAAAATGACCAGTTTTAAATGTTAATTAATGCTTTATTTATTCAAGTATATATTCAACTGAAACGTTGCTATCACCCTAACCCTAATATTATATATATATATATATATATATATAATAATAATTATTATTATTATTATTATTATTAGTAGTAGTAGTAGTAGTAGTAGTAGTAGTAGTAGTAGTAGTAGTAATAGTACTAGTAGTAGTACTGTTTTCTTTATTATGTTGAGTTTATTCTGCAAATACTGATATGAACTTATTGAAATTTTGCAATAAATAGACAGACAGATACGTATGTAGGTAGCAGGTAAGTAACTTGGTAGGATGGATGACGCGTGCACAGACGTACGCTTTCCTGGATTACTTCACTGATGGACTGATGGATGTGTGGGTGGATTCACACACATATATTTAACCGCCCTGGTTTGATCGAAACTGTCGGTGCAAGACACAGACATTGTCCCTAAAGCAGTGGTTCCCAACCTTTCAAATATAGCGACCCATTTTAGAACAAGCAATCAGGAAGCGACCCCAATCATTAAAATATCTTATATATACATTCACTTTTTTGTACAACAAACTGCCATATAAGGAACTATACATTCCGTAAATTCATGATTAATTTCAAATTTATTCATAAAAAATTCCAAAGCTCCTACAAACATTAATTAATTGCAAATCAATTCAAAATTATTCGAACACACAAATTTCCACCGTTATGTAAAGTATCTTTATGAACTGAACTTAATGAGACGGCTGGTATTGCAGTTTTTTAGCTAGCAATTCTCTCCTGGGCTCCGTTGTCGATATAGCACACCTCAAGTCGTCTAACACATTTAATTTATTTCGGTACTTGTTTTTAAGGATGAGAAGTTGGGAGAATGCTGCTTCACATAAGTCAGTTGTTGGGAACGGCAATAAATTCCTTATTGCGATTTCTGATATTACTGGGAATTTTTGGAAACTTTTTGCCCAAAATTCTTGTAGTTGCAGTTCACCAAACCATGATTTAGCTTCAAAATTGTTTGTTAAGTCGACGAACTCTTCTTCTGCTGCTTCAGGGACATCAGATTCACTGGTACTGAAAGGGTTTATTGTAAGGGAGAAAGATTTGCAACATTCATCAGGAAAATAGCTTCTTATTTGAACAGTAAGATTTTCCAAATGCTGTTGTATCAAGCCATATAAGTCATCGATGTTAATTTCATTTGCCGCTTCTTCAACAAATTGGGCAAGTGTTGGGAACATGTATAATTTCTTTTGGTTAATTTTGGTGGTCCAGAGTTCCAATTTCATTTTGAAAGACGATATCTTTTCAGACAAAAATATTATCGTACTTTCCTTACCCTGTAATCCTGTATTAATACTATTAAATATCTCAAAAATGTCGACCAGGTATGCCAATTTGCACAACGTAAATTCATCCGTAAACAATGATTCATATTCGCTTGCATTTTGAGAAGCGAGAAATATTTGCAGCTCTCCTCTCAATTCAAAAAATCTCTTCAACGCCTTTCCTTTCGAGAGCCACCTTACCTCTGTGTGAAACAATAGTGCTTCATGCGTTGAACCCAAATATTCACATAAAACTTTGAAGAGCCGTGTTGTAAGTGGCCTTGATTTAACGACATTTACTGCTTTAATCACTCGGTTAAGCACTTCTTTGAATGGTTCAGGTAACGTCTTGGTAGCTAATACTTGTCGATGAATTATGCATTGAGTCCCAATTACTTCTGGAGTCACTTTTTAACTAACGATTGGAAGCCAGACTTACAGCCGAGCATTGCAGGTGCCCCGTCAGTACAAACTCCGCACAATTTCTCCTATTCGATTGAATGTTCTTTGAAGAAATCATCAATTAAATCAAAAATATCAGCAGCAGTAGTTGAAGTTTGCAGAGGCTTACAAAACAAGAAATCTTCTTTAATTTTTTCATTTTTTTAATAACGAGCATACACAAGAAGTTGTGCAAAGTTTGTCACATCAGTAGTTTCATCAAGCTGTATGCTGAACAGCCCAGTTGGAGTTTCTTTTAATTCTTGAATAATTTGGCATAAAATATCCTCGGACACATCTGTTATCCTTTGTTTTACCGTATTGTTTGACACGGATAGAGGCGATAATTTATTTACTGCTTCAGGACCGATCATGAGACGTACAATATCTTTGGTGCATGGAAAACTAAGATTCTCAGCTGTTGTGTGTGGTTTTCTAGCATGTGCTGTTCTTAATCCAACCGTGTATGAAGCTTCAACGCCAACAACTTTTGCTTTAAAAAAGTCAATACTTTTATCTTTCAAATCAGGGTGCTTAGTTTGGAGATGTCTTTGAAGTTTAGCTGGTTTCATAGACTCATGAGCAAGAACTTCCAAACATACTACTCACTGTGGTCTTTCCACACCTGCAATAACTATGTCAGTGAATCCCCACTTCAAGAAATCATCGCTGTACTTTCTCTTTCTTACACTCATTTTTAAAGGGTTAAGAGTCACTCAAACAAAACTAACTACGTGTCACTGCAAGTGCGAGTACAACACTAGGTAAGTGGGAGGCAGTGTTGCCAGATGGCTCATACAGAAATCGACTAGAACTAGCTTTGAAAATGGCTAAAAACTGGCTAGACTTAATAGTAAATGGCTAAAGAAAACGGCTAAATTTATCTGTGCATTTTTATGAATAGTTTCTCAAGTATTCTTACAAACAATCTAGCAACTAAATGAATTTTTTTTCGGCCAGATGCTGCCAAATTTGGCTGAATCTAGCCGGAAATCAGCTAATTTGGCAACACTGGTGGAAGGAGCGACAGTGGTGGCGCGACCAAAACAAAACAGAAACCAAACATGTTCAATACTGGCTCAGACGTTGTGTTGAGTGACTTAGGGAACTGTTACATTTAGTTTCATAGTATGAATTTTTATAACTGCCTTAATATGTTTTTCACCGTGTTTTATTTAATATTCACATTCGGCTCAAAATCAATTAACGACCCCATGGCATTGAAACATGGGAAAGTTCAGAATCTTCACGTCAGACAGTTATCGGTTGGTTCGCGGAACAAGTTATTACAAGCGTAACATTTAAAAAGACTAAACACATTGTCGGAGACTTGTAAACAAGCTGATCGAATATTAAAACGTAAGTTTACAAAATGTAATTTCTTTCTATAACAATTAAAAGTATTTTCATGATAAAAATAACATTTATAAAAAATATTTTAAAATAGCCTCCCTTAACCTGCGTTTTAATAGAACGTGCGCAATAGCGCTCCATTTTAAGTGTTCAGAGCATGTGACGAACTTAACTAGATTTTAATTAGGACTGACGGAATCTTAACAGTGTGTTGACAGTGAGTATAAACCATTTTGTAAACCAATATTTACAACTATATTATTATTATTACCGGGCTAGACCTATTGTTAAAATGTATTTCTTTCTGCAGTCAAATGTTTGATTCAGAATTTTTTACTTTTTGAAGTTTTTCGCCCAGGATGTACGTAAACGGATACACAGTCATTTCATAAGCAAAAATGCAAAAACATGCAGTGAAAAGAAAAAATAATATGATTAAATCTTGCAAATATATTAATGATATTTAATTACTTAATTATTATATTTGTTTCTACTACATGACCTTGGGAAGTTTCCTTCATATAACTACTGTTAATTATTTATTTTAATTTTCTTCTTTTTATTTATTTATTTAGTGATTTCACCCGCAATGATAAAGTTACTGCTTTTCCGGTTCGGTTAGAGTAAAATAATTTCTGTTAAAATGATAATAATAATAATAATAATAATAATAATAATAATAATAATAAAATATTATAAAAGAAAATTATCTCAGTGGTAAAATAAATTAACATCACCAATCATAGAACAGTTAAACAATTTACAATTCAGAGTTAAATACAACAAACACATTGTGTAATGCATTTTTAATTAATATTTGATATTAATATCAATTTACTGATGTCTGGACTGGGGTGGAGGTGAGTGTGAATGGTTTTACTATTTTCTGTTCATGGTTTGTTATATAATAATATGTGTTTAATTTTCAGTTTCTAACAGCAGTAAAATGACAGATTCTGTAAGTTTGTTTTCTGTAAATTATATTTTAAAACACACACACACATACTAACACACACACACACACACAAAAATTTGGGAACTGACATAAGCAGTGAAAGAAAGTGAAGAAGAAATGTTATCAAAATGCTTAAATATTTTAAATTTCATTAAAAGCTGATTATATTTTATTTTATATTGTTTTCTTTATTATTATTATGATTATTATTATTATTATTATTATTAGTTTCATTATTATTATTTGTTGTTATTACTATTGTTATTGTTGAAATCACCATCATTATTGTTATTGTTACATCATCATCATCATCATCATCACCATAATCATCATTGTGACCTCATTCTCTAGTCTGGGTCAACAAGACAAATGACCTCTGACCCAGCTGTTACCAATCAGAGAGTTGCTTCTGACCAGCCTGAGCTTACAGCGTATAATAAGGTGAGACTGTCTTATATTGTTTTATTACACTATGTTAAAACTACAGAAAACATCAGAATTAAAATACACAGTCAAAGACAGTAATAAGGTGAGACTGTCTTATATTGTTTTATTACACTATGTTAAAACTACAGAAAACATCAGAATTAAAATGCACAGTCAAAGACAGTAATAAGGTGAGACTGTCTTATATTGTTTTATTACACTATGTTAAAACTACAGAAAACATCAGAATTAAAATGCACAGTCAAAGACAGTAATAAGGTGAGACTGTCTTATATTGTTTTATTACACTATGTTAAAACTACAGAAAACATCAGAATTAAAATATACAGTCAAAGACAGTAACAAGGAAATAAATAAATAAGATGAACAAGACAGAAAGGAAACTGATACAAATTAATTGCTCAGAACTAATGAATTTAACATTTAACAATGAACTAGAATTATTTTATTTTTTAGAAGTGTAGACATCTTACTGACTTTATTTATATGTTAAATATAAAAAACATTGAAGTGGTTTTAACAAATTTTCTAACAAACTTACCATAAACCTGCCTTCATTATGAACTTTGTTTGCTTTTTGTCATAATTAGCATAATTCTGTTAGAATAATGAACTTTGTTTGTTTTTAGGCATAATTAGCATAATTCTGTTAGAATAATGAACTTTGTTTTTTGTCATAAATAGCATAATTCTGTTAGAATAATGAATTTTGTTTTTAGGCATAATTAGCATAATTCTGTTAGAATAATGAACTTTGTTTTTTTTTGTCATAAATAGCATAATTCTGTTAGAATAATGAACTTTGTTTTTAGGCATAATTAGCATAATTCTGTTAGAATAATGAACTTTGTTTGTTTTTTGTCATAACTGTCTCATGCGAGTTGAACTCAGTGTTGTTGTAGTTGCAGGGGATGCCAGCCAGGCAGCTTCGATTTTGCAGGAACTCAGCACTTCTCACATCATTATTGCCATCGATTGAGAAAATGCGTTTAGGTCAAATGATGACAATATGTATGTTTTCTTCTTTTTCAACTGTTTTTAGCTTTTTAATATTTTATTTTGTAGTGTTCAAGATGAGTTTATCCCAGATAAATAAAAACAGTCTGTCTAGAGGGTTCTGTGTATGTTTATACAAAACATGTTTCTCTTGAATCTCTTCTACATAATAATAACTAATAGCAAAGACAGATTAGTTTTTAAATTTAACTGTAATTTCTATCTTTATTATTATTATACTTTAGTGGACATTACAGATGGATTATTTTTGTTTATTTATTTATTTATTTATTTATTTATTTATGTATTTATTTATTTATGTGTTATTATTTATTTACTAACTTATTTATTAATTTTTATTCACATTTCAATTCAATGTAACAGGGATGTATCCTTTAGACACTGCCTGTACCTACCCAGTAACAGCAGAGATGGACCACAATTATCTCTTTCCAACCAGAACCTTCGTATCTGCAAACGTAAGTTAGTCAGATCCCAGTTCACTGAGATGAAAACTTTAACTGTATTTTGCTTCTTGAAAAAGTAAATTGTATACAAATATTTGATTCATACCATATTGCTTCTGACCAGCCTGAGCTTACAGCGTGTAATAAGGTGAGACTGTCTTATATTGTTTTATTACACTATGTTAAAACTACAGAAAACATCAGAATTAAAATATACAGTCAAAGACAGTAATAAGGAAATAAATAAATAAATAAGATGAACAAGACAGAAAAGAAACTGATACAAATTAATTGCTCAGAACTAATGAATTTAACATTTAACAATGAACTAGAATTATTTTATTTTTTAGAAGTGTACACATCTTACTGACTTTATTTATATATAAAAAACATTGCAGTGGTTTTAACAAATTTTCTAACAAACTTACCATAAACCTGCCTTCATTATGAACTTTGTTTGTTTTTTGTCATAATTAGTATAATTCTGTTAGAATAATGAACTTTGTTTGTTTTTAGGCATAATTAGCATAATTCTGTTAGAATAATGAACTTTGTTTGTTTTTTGTCATAATTAGCATAATTCTGTTAGAATAATGAACTTTGTTTGTTTTTTGTCATAATTAGCATAATTCTGTTAGAATAATGAACTTTGTTTGTTTTTTGTCATAATTAGCATAATTCTGTTAGAATAATGAACTTTGTTTGTTTTTTGTCATAATTAGCATAATTCTGTTAGAATAATGAACTTTGTTTGTTTTTTGTCATAATTAGCATAATTCTGTTAGAATAATGAACTTTGTTTACTTTTTTGTCATAATTAGCATAATTCTGTTAGAATAATGAACTTTGTTTTTAGTCATAATTAGCATAATTCTGTTAGAATAATGAACTTTGTTTGTTTTTGTCATAATTAGCATAATTCTGTTAGAATAATGAACTTTGTTTGTTTTTTGTCATAATTAGCATAATTCTGTTAGAATAATGAACTTTGTTTGTTTTTTGTCATAATTAGCATAATTCTGTTAGAATAATGAACTTTGTTTGTTTTTGTCATAATTAGCATAATTCTGTTAGAATAATGAACTTTGTTTTTTGTCATAATTAGCATAATTCTGTTAGAATAATGAACTTTGTTTGTTTTTTGTCATAATTAGCATAATTCTGTTAGAATAATGAACTTTGTTTTTTAACATAATTAGAATAATGAACTTTGTTTGTTTTTGTCATAATTAGCATAATTCTGTTAGAATAATGAACTTTGTTTGTTTTTTGTCATAATTAGCATAATTCTGTTAGAATAATGAACTTTGTTTGTTTTTTGTCATAATTAGCATAATTCTGTTAGAATAATGAACTTTGTTTTTTGTCATAATTAACATAATTCTGTTAGAATAATGAACTTTGTTTGTTTTTTGTCATAATTAGCATAATTCTGTTAGAATAATGAACTTTGTTTTTGTCATAATTAGCATTTTGTTAGAATAATGAACTTTGTTTTTTTTTTGTCATAATTAGCATAATTCTGTTAGAATAATGAACTTTGTTTTTTGTCATAATTAGCATAATTCTGTTAGAATAATGAACTTTGTTTTTTGTCATAATTAACATAATTCTGTTAGAATAATGAACTTTGTTTGTTTTTTGTCATAATTAGCATAATTCTGTTAGAATAATGAACTTTGTTTTTTGTCATAATTAACATAATTCTGTTAGAATAATGAACTTTGTTTGTTTTTTGTCATAATTAACATAATTCTGTTAGAATAATGAACTTTGTTTGTTTTTTGTCATAATTAGCATAATTCTGTTAGAATAATGAACTTTGTTTTTAGGCATAATTAGCATAATTCTGTTAGAATAATGAACTTTGTTTGCTTTTTGTCATAACTGTCTCATGCGAGTTGAACTCAGTGTTGTTGTAGTTGCAGGGGATGTCAGCCAGGCAGCTTCGATTTTGCAGGAACTCAGCACTTCTCACATTATTGCCATCGATTGAGAAAATGCGTTTAGGTCAAAAGATGACAATATGTGCGTTTTCTTCTTTTTCAACTGTTTTTAGCTTTTTAATATTTTATTTTGTAGTGTTCAAGATGAGTTTATCCCAGATAAATAAAAACAGTCTGTCTAGAGGGTTCTGTGTATGTTTATACAAAACATGTTTCTCTTGAATCTCTTCTACATAATACTAACTAATAGCAAAGACAGATTAGTTTTTAAATTTAACTGTAATTTCTATCTTTATTATTATTATACTTTAGTGGACATTACAGATGGATTATTTTTGTTTATTTATTTATTTATTTATTTATTTATTTATTTATTTATTTATTTATTTATTTATTTATTTATGTGTTATTATTTATTTACTAACTTATTTATTAATTTTTATTCACATTTCAATTCAATGTAACAGGGATGCATCCTTTAGACACTGCCTATACCTACCCAGTAACAGCAGAGATGGACCACAATTATCTCTTTCCAACCAGAACCTTCGTATCTGCAAACGTGAGTTAGTCAGATCCCAGTTCACTGAGATGAAAACTTTAACTGTATTTTGCTTCTTGAAAAAGTAAATTTATACAAATATTTGATTCACACCATATTATTCACACCATATTAACTGCAGCTTAAAAAAAAAAAAAATTGACTGCAGATTTAGAAACAATGTATATTCAAAAACTTTTTAAAATTATAATATTCTTTCTTAAACATGAATTTTCAGCAATATCTGTCCTTCCTCTATATATAAATATATCAGTAATTATTTGTTTTAAATTTTAAAATATTTATTTAGGCCAACTTTGGCAGTCATTATAGAGAAAGTCTGGATTGTGTGTTCATTTAAAAATTGCCAACTTATTGAGGAAAAATGGATCAAACAATTATTTTATATAAAACATTTCTATTATATTATGATTAATGTTCTTATTGTCATTTGCTGATAACTTTTATAAATTTAGCTTTCATGTTGAGTAAACCTGTCTTTTCTAATCAGTAATCTTAGTCACAGTTATAACTGATGAAATTAACTGAATCATCATTAAGTATTAAGAAGCCAAATGGCAGACATTTTGACATTTTACTTCTTCTTGTTGTTTGAAGCTGTAATAGATTTTTGTGTGTTCTGTTGTGTTACTGAATTGTATGTTACTGAATTGTATGTTTGAAAAACAAACAGGAAGATCACAGGAAGACCAAACAGAAAACAAAATGTCTGTTGAAAGTAAGTGCTGTCTTGTCTTCATTATTGTTGTTATGCTTTTTCTTATATTATTGTTGTTGTTATTATCATGATTTTGTTACATTATTATTTTTGCTATTATTACTGTTTTTCGTTTTATTGTTATTTTGTTTTTATTAGTTTTTTCTTTTATTATTATTTTGTTTTTATCATTTTTATTTTTGTTAAAATACCGCTTTTTATCATTATTTTGTTTTATTACTGTCTTTTGCTATGTTATTTTGTTATTACTGTTTTTTGTTTTATTATTATTATTATTATCCTTTATTATCCTTTTTTTTATTATCATTGTTGTTATACTTCTTGCTGCTGTTTTTGTATAACTGAATTAGCTTCAGGTTTTTTTCAAAATCAAATCCATGAAACCATTTTTATTAATGTACAAATATTTCTCACTGCTTAACTGTGTTTTTCTTATCTTTGAAAATAAAAAAAACTACAGAAAAAAAAAAAAAAAAATGAATAAAAATAAAAATGAGTTGTAATTTGTATAAAACATCATATTGATGGTGTAATTATGTATAAATAAATAATAAATAAATATTATTGTTTCATTATTTTTTAAAAGGATTATACCTAGTGAAAGGGGTTATGCAAATATTTCTTTATGTAAGACTTTAATTAGTTACATGGAGTTTCAGTCTGTACTGACAGATGTCTGTTAATAGATGTTCTGATGACCTTTCCTTAAAGACATGTTTAAATTGGTTGGTGTATTAAGATGAATAAAGATAAAATGTCATTTTGAATATTTTTACTTTCAGACACCATGTGAAACATTACACACGCCTCGTAAGTTGTAGTAGTAGTTGTATTAGCAGTAATTGTAGTTGTATTAGCAGTAGTAGTAGTTGTTGCTGCATTAGTAGTAATAGTAGTTGTTGTGGTTGTCATATTTATGTTGTTCTGACTTAAACCATTTCTCTAGAAACATTGAGATCTAGTAAATTACTTATTTTTAGTTTTATTGGCAATAGAAGTAGTAGTCATAGTTATGAAAACTATAATGCTATGTGAAGAGTAATTGCTGCTGTAGTGGTAGTTGATGATGATATTAACAGAAGTCAGTTAGTTGTTACAATGATAATAAGGCTGATAGTTTCTGTGTAAAATATTGAGACAACGGATTTAAAAGTATAATCAATATAAAATGTCATCATTTTTGTATTTGAATAAAAATCTGCTTAAATATGTTTATGTTAATTTATTAAGCAGATATTTTTTCTTTTCTTGCACAGCAGAAAAAGGTGCTGAAAAGAGGAAGACGGCGCAGAGAGATGTTGTCACAAAACAGGACAGTGACCCAAGCTGTAATTAGGTCACACTGAAAGAGCCAGTTTTCAAAAATAATGTCGTAATGTTTGCTTCTCAGAGTTCATCTTTCGTTTTTCTTCTTCATAACTGAAGTAAAGTTGTGTTATTTTTAGTACATCAAAGTGGATGGTATGTACTGTGCTATCTTGTAAAATAAATAAACCTTTTTTGTTAATCATTTTGTCGGATTATTAATAAAGCTTTGAGAACCAAAACTGGATTTTTTTATTTATTTATTTATTATTTATTTATTTATTTACTTACTTATTTAAAAACATAAGATTAATAAAGTAAAATATTACTACTGTTATTATAATTTCTTATTTAAAAACATAAGATTAATAAAGTAAAATATTACTACTGTTATTATAATTACTTATTTAAAAACATAAGATTAATAAAGTAAAATATTACTACTGTTATTATAATTACTTATTTAAAAACATAAGATTAATAAAGTAAAATATTACTACTGTTATTATAATTACTTATTTAAAAACATAAGATTAATAAAGTAAAATATTACTACTGTTATTATAATTACTTATTTAAAAACATAAGATTAATAAAGTAAAATATTACTACTGTTATTATAATTACTTATTTAAAAACATAAGATTAATAAAGTAAAATATTACTACTGTTATTATAATTTCATCTTCTTATTATTATTATGATTGTTATGTAATGGATTTATTTATGTCAGTTTCTCTTTGGACAGATTATTTCAAGCTCAAATTACCCTTGATAGAGTCTATCGTTTTCCTTTCTAAGATCTTCGTACTTTTTATATTTATTAAATGAGGTATTTAGAAACATCTTACACTGTTCACACACACACACACACACACACACACACACACACACACACACACACACACACACACACACACACACACACACACACCCTTGTTATTACTGAGTAGACAATAAGAAAACAATAGTGTGTTGTAAGTGGCTAAATGCGGTGAATTTTATAAAAATTCTGTTACATTATGAAAAGTAGGCTGTAATAGTTTGCACTGATGATTAATTCCTGATTTTTAGCTGACAAATTAACTATGTTAATGAACGTAATAGGCAGCCATTTGGTAATGCACGAGAAAATTCGAAGAAATCACTGTAAAATGTACCCAGTAATACAGAACTATTTAATCTTTCTTCTTTCTCAAAGATTATATTAAAAAATATTTATAGGTGAAAATTAAAAAACGTATTTTGATATTTAATAAAAATTGGGCGTATTTTATGAAAATATTGACCCCTTCAATGCTATAATGTAACGCTCCGCTCCTCACTTTCAAAATGGCGGGAGAATTTATTCCATATTTGACAGGGGTGTTGGGTTGTTAGTTGCACTGTACTTGTAGGGGCTAGAAACAATTCATTCTTCTATTGGTTTTACGTTGTTACACTTTTTATTATTAAAATCAAATATAATATTTAGTATACTTTACACAATACATACTTATTTATCTTTATCAAGTGGGGATCAACTATATATACATTTGTTTTCAAATGTTAAGAAAGCAATACATTATTTTCATTTTCTGTGTTGAGAGATGGGTGCGTGTGTGTTTATATTATATGCAAATAAGGTCGAGGTGATTACATTGGATAATAAAATGTTGATAGTTGACTTTCATAGTCTCTGTTTTGATATTTGACAACAGTTAAATAACAATTGTTGAAACCAGAAACATAAATGTACAAGAACAGGACAAATTTGATATTTCTGGTGCCACGTTTGTTTCAAGATGTAACATAATTACTGGCTCACTTTTTCACATTTTAGCAGCAAAATTCAAAATGCTAATTGTTTCTAGAAGGTATGATATATTTAAAAAATGTTTGTGTGAAGTTTTGAGTGAATTCCCTAATAACAGGGTTGAATAAAAAAAAAAAAAAAAAATGACTGAACGAATAAATAAATAAATACTATTTGTCATAAAGGGTTTATGAAAAACAGATTTTCAATGCAAAATTCATTTTTAATATTTAATATATATATATATATATATATACACACACATATAGAGAGAGAGAGAGAGAGAGAGAGAGAGAGAGAGAGAGAGAGAGAGAGAGAGAGAGAGAGAGAGAGAGATGACTTCTTTTGAGACTGGATACATCTACCACTGAAGACGTACTTGTTCATCAGTTGTCAGTTTCAGCGGATATTTATTTCTGTCTCTTGTTAATTTAATCAAATAAATTAAGTTCCAAACAATGTTTGCATCAACATCGTCACATCATCATCATCACTGTCGTGTAAAACTGTCACTCAGACCCAGAGAGTTACAACAGCTGTCGGCAGATTTCCCTTTCGTTTCAGATGTTCTGCCTGCATCGCCGCCGTCGAGGTTGTTATTTACTGAAGTGCAGGAATCATGTCCGCCATGTAGATTTGATCCCAAACAACAACAAAACCCCCCAAAAAGAAACAAGATAAAAAGTCAAGATGAACAAAACAATATTTTTCGTTTGTGACCGTCCACTAATAAAAATATTTCTCACTTTACTAATATTTTTGAATAATTCTAGCTAAAAATATATCATTCAAAACACAACACAAAATAATTTGAAACATTTATTAGAATAAGAAATCGAAGCTTAATAATAATAATAATAATCAAGATTCGACTTGTACCGCATAAATGAACTAGAGCTTAAATATGTTTGAAACGGCGCCATTTAAAAATGTGTTCATCACTGAGTACGTAGACAGTTTGATACACAAACAAACAAATAAGTAGTCAGTTATACATTTTATTTTACACAATGATTTATTCGAATAGATTTAAAAATACAGTGTTTATATCTCTCACTGTTTTACAGTGTGCAATATGAAACACGGAACAATATGATAGTGCCGCATGAGTAGTCTCCCTTTTTATTTTACCAATGTCATAACATTAGAAAAAAAAAATTAAAAAAAAAAAATAATAAAAATGTTTTTATTATTATTTATCTCTAATAGATCAAGTCGTAAAAGTTGCATTAGGTTCATCTGTTCTTAAATAAATAATTTGTTAAGTAAATATATGTATTAAACTGTGATATCGGTATTAACTTCTAATTCTCTTTTCGTAAATATTAATTTTAACTGCTTTTATTTATTTATTTATTTATTTATTTAGATGTAACCGAACCCGAAAGGTCAGTCTGCTTCACGAAGTACCGAAGCGATCGATATCAGGGAGAACTGGTAAAGAGACTTCACGTGCATGGCTGTGTTAACCGGTTTCGTCATCACCACTGAAAGTGTTGCAAAGCCTATTTAAGAGAGGACGGAAACCTTCTTCTTTGATAGTCTTCGTTTTATCATTTTTGTCGCCCTTATTCATTTAACAGACATGGCCAACACACGACGCACTTTAAAATTGGAAGAACGTATTTAGCTGTTAACAATTATTATTTGTCGGAGAGGAGTTATAAAAATGTTACTGATCATTGGAATGAATCGTTTGATACACCACCTCCATCAAAATCGTCAGTCTACGAATTGGTACAAAAATTCAAACTAACTGGCAACGTCGCCGACGCGTATAAACCTGGTGCACCAAGAACAATGAGGACAGTTGCCAACCAGGAATTAGTAGCATCATCATACGTCAACAGCCTCGCAAATCCCAGAGACGTGCTTCTGCAGAGCTGCGCATATCACGATCGTCTTTACAACGCATCACGTCAGATATTAGCTTGCACCCATATCGTCCGCGGGAACTCCAGGCTCTTAACGAAGATGACGGAGACAGACGTCTTCAATTTTGTGAGTCTTTTGTGGGTTATTGTGAAGATTTTCCAGACACATTATCTGGTCAGATGAAGCCTGCTTCAAATTAAACGGACGGGTGAATCGACATAATTGTGTTTATTGGTCAGATTCAAATCCACATGAGATATTGCAACGTGAACTCAGTTTGCCTGGTGTCACTGCTTGGGGTGGCCTTTGTAGTTCTGGATTAATTGGCCCATTTTTCTTTGATAACACAGTGACGACGGAGTCATATCTAAAAATGTTAAATGAAAAGTTGTGGCCTATAGTGTCCAAACGTGACGATTGTGCTGATTTGTACTTTCAGCAGGATGGCGCCCCTGCTCATTATGCTGTATCTGTTCGAAAGTGGCTTGATGAACATTTCCCAGGTAGATGGATAGGCCGCCGTGGTGCCGTGGAATGGCCTGCAAGGTCTCCAGACTTCTTTCTCTGGGTAGTACTCAAAAATAAGGTGCTCACCGATAAACCAAAGACTCTCAATGATCTCAAACAGAGCATCATAATCGCATGTAAAGATATTACTCCGGAAATGTGCAAAAAAGTAACTGAATCAACCATTGTCATCACTTGTATTACAAATAATGGTTTGCATTTTGAACATTTGCTGTAACTATATGAACTAAAATTTGTTTCATTTAACTGTAACTTTTCATAACAATTCAGGTTCGGTTACATCTGGGCCACCCTGTATATATATATATATACATACATATACACAAATAATTATATATACACCCCTCCACACACACACATACATATTCTCACACATATCACAGTAAATGTTTTCTTAAATACACGTACTTTAAAAATATTATAAATAAATAATAATAAAAATAAATAAATAAATAAGAAGAAGAATGATAATAATAATAATAATAATAATAATAATAATAATAATAATAATAATAATAATAATAATAATAATAATAATAAATAAATAAACATGGATAATTTTGAAAGTATTATTAAATTTTGCTTTCAGGAACATCAGTATTCATTATAGTTTTTTCAGATCGCAGATACCAGATTAATAGCAGTGCAGTCTGTCTTCTGATTGGCTTAGAGTCAACAATAGTCTACGATTCTGAAAATCCGATTGGCTAAGAATTCTCGGTAGTCGGTGGGGGGAAACAAAACAACACTAGTTAGCAGTTGACCTTTCATCATTCCAGTTATAAATAACTTTTATTTTACACAAATAAATAAGTAATGTATTTATAGTTATTAATATTATATTATTTACCTTTATTTTTATTTTAAAGATTACATCTATAAAGTAATTTAAAGAATATATAACTCAGTCAATAAATAACACCATACGGCGATAATGACCTTCATAATAAATAGGAAAGGAATGATACAGTATTTATTACAGACAGCAGACACCGGATTAATAGCAGTGCAAACAGTTTAGATACCGATCACCTGATTATTACAGACAGCAGACACATTAATAGCAGATACACCGGATTAATAGCAGTGCAAACAGTTTTTAGATACCGATCACCTGATTATTACAGACAGCAGACACCGGATTAATAGCAGTGCAAACAGTTTAGATACCGATCACCTGATTATTACAGACAGCAGACACCGGATTAATAGCAGTGCAAACAGTTTAGATACCGATCACCTGATTATTACAGACAGCAGACACCGGATTAATAGCAGTGCAAACAGTTTAGATACCGATCACCTGATTATTAGACAGATACCGATCACCTGATTATTACAGACAGCAGACACCGGATTAATAGCAGTGCAAACAGTTTAGATACCGATCACCTGATTATTACAGACAGCAGACACCGGATTAATAGCAGTAAAACAGTTTAGATACCGATCACCAAACAGTTTAGATACCGATCATCACCTGATTATTACAGACAGCAGACACCGGATTAATAGCAGTGCAAACAGTTTAGATTATTACAGACAGCAGACACCGGATTAATAGCAGTGCAAACAGTTTAGATACCGATCACCTGATTATTAATAGAAACAGTTTAGATACCGATCACCTGATTATTACACCAGACACCGGATTAATAGCAGTGCAAACAGTTTAGATACCGATCACCTGATTATTACAGACAGCAGACACCGGATTAATAGCCGATCACCTGATTATTACAAACAGTTTAGATACAGTTTAGATACCGATCACCTGATTATTACAGACAGCAGACACCGGATTAATAGCAGTTTTAGATACCGATCACCTGATTATTACAGACAGCAGACACCGGATTAATAGCAGTGCAAACAGTTTAGATACCGATCACCTGATTTTACAGATTACCAAACAGAGATACCGATCACCTGATTATTACAGACAGCAGACACCGGATTAATAGCAGTGCAAACAGTTTAGATACCGATCACCTGATTATTACAGACAGCAGACACCGGATTAATAGCAGTGCAAACAGTTTAGATACCGATCACCTGATTATTACAGACAGCAGACACCGGATTAATAGCAGTAGATAAACAGTTTAGATACCGATCACCTGATTATTACATTAATAGACAAACAGTTTAGATACCGATCACCTGATTATTACAGACCAGACACGGATTAATAGCAGTGCAAACAGTTTAGATACCGATCACCTGATTATTACAGACAGCAGACACCGGATTAATAGCAGTGCAAACAGTTTAGATACCGATCACCTGATTATTACAGACAGCAGACACCGGATTAATAGCAGTGCAAACAGTTTAGATACCGATCACCTGATTATTACAGACATTACACCGGATTAATAGGAGTGCAAACAGTTTAGATACCGATCACCTGTTTAGATACCGATACCGATCACCTGATTATTACAGACAGCAGACACCGGATTAATAGCAGTGCAAACAGTTTAGATACCGATCACCTGATTATTACAGACAGCAGACACCGGATTAATAGCAGTGCAAACAGTTTAGATACCGATCACCTGATTATTATTAAAACAGTTTAGATACCGATACAGATTATTACAGACAGATTAATGATATTACACCGGATTAATAGCAGTGCAAACAGTTTAGATACCGATCACCTGATTATTACAGACAGCAGACACCGGATTAATAGCAGTGCAAACAGTTTAGATACCGATCACCTGATTATTACAGACAGCAGACACCGGATTAATAGCAGTGCAAACAGTTTAGATACCGATCACCTGATTATTACAGACAGCATCACCTGATTATTACACCGGATTAATAGCAGTGCAAACAGTTTAGATACCGATCACCTGATTATTAGATAAACCGATCACCTGATTATTACAGACAGCAGACACCGGATTAATAGCAGTGCAAACAGTTTAGATACCGATCACCTGATTATTACAGACAGCAGACACCGGATTAATAGCAGTGCAAACAGTTTAGATACCGATCACCTGATTATTACAGACATTACACCGGATTAATAGCAGTTTAGATACAAATTAGTTTAATATAAACCCGATCACCTGATTATTACAGACAGCAGACACCGGATTAATAGCAGTGCAAACAGTTTAGATACCGATCACCTGATTATTACAGACAGCAGACACCGGATTAATAGCAGTGCAAACAGTTTAGATACCGATCACCTGATTATTACAGACAGCAGACACCGGATTAATAGCAGTGCAAACAGTTTAGATACCGATCACCTGATTATTATTAATAGCAGTGCAAACAGTTTAGATACCGATCACCTGATTATTACAGACAGCAGACACCGGATTAATAGGAGTGCAAACAGTTTAGATACCGATCACCTGATTATTACAGACAGCAGACACCGGATTAATAGCAGTGCAAACAGTTTAGATACCGATCACCTGATTGGCTCAGACTCTACAGTTATCTATGATACAGAAAATCCGAAAAAATAATAATAAGAAGAAGAAAAAAAAAAGATTTAAAAAAAAAGATAAAAAAGTAATTAGCAGGTGCCCCGTTCATAATTCCACTAATAAATAACTTTTATTTGTTTATTTATTTATTTATTGAGGATCATCATCATGATTATTATTATTACCATCATCAACATCATCATCACCAGTATTATTATTACACCTCAGCTTTTTTAATCAAACGTTTTTCGAACATTTTCATATTTGGTCTTATTATTTATTGAGGAATCGTTTAAATTTGCGTCCAAAATTAACTACCTGCACTTTTCTACTTTAAAATGTGTTTTTAAATATGCTTCCAAATTCAAATAAAAAGTATACGATACAAAAATAATTCCAAGTTGATTTCTAATTTTATTTATAAACTAAAATAAATTTAACAGTGATAAATGATAAGTAGTACTGTTAGAAGTAGTGCTAGAAGTAGTGTTAGAAGTAGTGTTAGAAGTAGTGTTAGAAGTAGTGTTAGAAGTAGTGTTAGAAGTGTTATTGGCAGTAGTACTAGTGTAGTGGTGGAGGTAATTAAAGTAGCAATGTCATTACTAGGTAAATTAATTTAATAATTAATATTAATTATAATTAAAATGTAACGTTAAATTTAATTCTTTCCACTTAATTATGTTTATCAGATTTATTGTAAAAGAGCCAAACAAACAAACAAACAACCAAATAAATAAACAAATAAACAAACAAACAAACACACAAATAGATTAACACATAAACAAACACACAAACAAACAAATAAACAAATAAACAAACAATTGAGTAAGTAAATAATATAAAATCTCTAACAAATCTAAAAAAAAAAAAACACACATAAAAACATATACACGTATAAAAATGAAAAATAGATATTTAATAAGAATTAAAATAAAGAAACGACGCAGCTGACAAATACTTCAAGGGAAGGTTCAAGCGCATAAACACTGTTTTTAATAAAGCAAAAGTTTGCTTGAAGTTTAAAACAATAAAGACGAGAAATAAATAAATAAACATGTTATTTAAAAAATAAATATGAAAAATAAATAAATAAATAAATAAACCAGACAACGGAATATTATTAACTTTTATTGTTTTAAAATCAGTGCTAGCGTGACGTCGAGTTGTAAATGTTTTTTTTTTTTTTTTTTTAAAGATGTAAACAGATGGCGTTGACTCACGTGGTCAAGATGGCGGACATGGTAAGTTTAAAAATAATATTCCTTCAATTTCTGTTTACTGTAATCGTTTCGCAATATGACATTTGTCACTTGGATGCTGAATTTAGAAAATAGAACGAGTTTTCGTCAAACTTCTACTGCTTAAAGTTGTCTGCAGAGTATTTTATGTTAAACTTCGAAGTTTCCTTCTCTCTAAACGCGTCCTAAACATGGATATTTACAGATATTTGTAAGTAAAGTTTATCACAATATATTCATTAGTTTTCTTTCAATGTTAAGTTATTGATACAGGATGAAAGTGCCATGTCAGGACTTTATAAAAAGTTGAACTATAATTAATTTTCACCAGTCATATTGGAAAGTAATAAAAACAATATTTTAATAGGGGAAAAAAAAAAACAAAACAATAATAATACTTATTAAAAAAAAAAAAAAAAAAAAAAACAATAATAATAATAATAATAATAATAATAAATCAATAAAAAAAAATAATACAAGGCAGTCGGTCTGCAAGTGGCAGTTTAAATACAGTTTCATCTATTTTTATTTCAGATTGGTATTGAAACAAGTGGCAGTTTAAATACAGTTTCATCTGTCTGTATTTCAGATTGGTATTGAAACAGGTGGCAGTTTAAATACAGTTTCATCTCTCTTTATTTCAGATTGGTATTGAAACAAGTGGCAGTTTAAATACAGTTTCATCTGTCTGTATTTCAGATTGGTATTGAAACAGGTGGCAGTTTAAATACAGTTTCATCTCTCTTTATTTCAGACTGGTATTGAAACAAGTGGCAGTTTAAATACAGTTTCATCTATCTTTATTTCAGACTGGTATTGAAACAAGTGGCAGTTTAAATACAGTTTCATCTATCTTTATTTCAGACTGGTATTGAAACAAGTGGCAGTTTAAATACCGTTTCATCTATCTTTATTTCAGACTGGTATTGAAACAAGTGGCAGTTTAAATACCGTTTCATCTATCTTTATTTCAGATTGGTATTGAAACAGCTGGGTGTTTAGAAGGACTTCATTAACCTTTCAGAAGAAAAATGCGAAGGAATTTGTGTTTAGATAGTGATTCAATGTCAAACCTGCAGCATGGTGACAAGACAGCTTGTAAGAAGAGAAAAGACGATGTATTGTGTACAGACAGATGTTCATCTAGTCAGGTTTGTGCTGTGGACAATGATCCACATGACAACACAGACAATCAGCTCGATGAAATGAAAAAAGATAAAACTGGTAAAACAGGCTCACAGATACAAAGTGGTAAAAAGAAAACAAAGTCGAGTTCTTGTTCAGAACTGGAGGTGGCATCAATGAACTGCATGGCAGATGTTAGAGATGCTGATTTTGACAAATCTGTGAATTCTCTTGTCACAGGAGTCACTCGAATGAAACTGGATAATGTTAGTACTTGCAAAGCTGAAGGTAAATCTCAGAGAGCGGCTGCTCAAGTGACAGACGTCAGTGACATCCTCTCAGTTAGAAGAAAGCGCAAGAAGGGCAGACACTCAGCTGAAAAGCAGAGGAAAAGACGACGTCAAAAAACTAAGTTGTCCGATTCATCGACCAAGTCTGCTGATGGTTGTGATATTGACAACAAAAATTCTCAGTCCTGCTGCAAAGCATCATCAAAGTGCCAAAACGAATGTTGTAAAACACAGTTTGGAAGCAGCACCATAGATACCATCTTAGGATTACATTCCACACCCAGCAACTGGACTGACTGTTTTGGTGAAGATGACAGCTGTGAGTTCAGTCACACAGATACCACCTTAGGATTACATTCCACACCTAGCTACTGGAGTAACCGTTTTAGTGAAGATGACAGCTGTGAGTTCAGTCACACAGATACCACCTTAGGATTACATTCCACGCCTAGCTACTGGAGTAACCGTTTTAGTGAAGATGACAGCTGGGAGTTCAGTGACGTAGATATCATTTTAGGATTATATTCGTCACCTAGCAACTGGACTGACAGTTTTAGTGAAGATGACAGCTGGGAGTTCAGTGACGTAGAAGCAACCGCCCCTCAGTACAGTCTTAACCACACCCCAGTGTCACCTGGGTCTCCTAGCAGCAGCAGGCCTAGCATTGACGCAGTCAACTTGGCCTGGAATCAACAGACAACTACACGTGCTGCAGCTCAGTCTCGCAGTAAACAGTGCAAGAAGGTACGTTTCAGTGAAGACAAACTTGTCACTGTACACCCTATGATTGTGTGGCGTTACGCATACCAGTCCAGCAGAAAAGGGCCATGGCAACAATTTGCCAGAGACAGAATGCGTTTCAGACGAAGAATAAAGGAAAGTGAAAAAACTTTAGCTCCTATTCTTGATGCAAACCACAGAGCTAGTGTCTACAAACGTTACCACTCAGTCTAAACTCTACATATGTTACTGATATTTTTGTCTCTTTGTATTTTGAAAATGTACCTTTGTTTGCGTTATTACTTTGCATGATTACTTTGTTTGCATTATTACTTTGCATGATTACTTTGTTTGCATTATTACTATGTTTGCATTATTTGTTGCATGATTACTTTGTTTGCATTATTACTATGTATGATTACTTTGTTTGCATGATTACTTTGCGTGATTACTTTGTTTGCATGATTACTTTGTTTGCATGATTACTTTGTTTGCATTATTATCGGTACGACGGCAATGACTTTGGCAATAATAGAAATAATAATAGTAATATATTTTGAAATGTTCACATTAAGAAAGCAGTTGTTAATAAAGAGCTCTAAACAGCAATGAGAAGTTCATTTATAACATCAAAAACAACTCCGTTACGACGGCTCAGAGAATTAATACAAATAATAAAATATTTTAATATAGCGTGCGAACTGTAAGAAATGAGGAAACAATAAAATGAGCGAAAGATTAATGAGAATAACAATAGAAATAATAATATATTCTGAAACGGGAACTGCATACTAAGAAAGTAAGAATAATAGTTAATAAAAAGCTCTAAACAACGATGAGAAATACTCGAAGAACGTTAGGAACAACGCCGTTACGACGGCAATTACTGAGTGAATTAACAGAAATGGTAATAATATGTTTTAATATAGATTGCGCACTGTCAGAAAGTAAGAATAATAGTTACTAAAACGTGAAAAAGAATAATAAGAAGTACATCAAATCGTCAAGAACAACGCAGATACGACAACAACGTCGCCAACATTAACAGTAATGATAAAAATATATTTTCATTCAGGATACGCACGCTCATTAATAAGAGTAAAAGTTAATAAATGGCGAAAGAGAAAACCGAGAAGTACACGAACAACAACGTTAGGAGTCACGTCTTTACGACGACAGCTACGGAGACACAAGTACTAACAATATATTTTAATATAGGGTGAGATTAACAGAATCACATATTGTGAAATAGCACGTGACACTACGGAGACAGAAATACAGAATGCACACACTAATAACATGTTGTTATTATTATTATTATTATTATTAGTAGTAGTAGTAGTAGTAGTAGTAGTAGTAGTAGTAGTAGTAGTAATAGTAATAATACATTGTAATACAGAATGCATCCACTAATAAAATGTTGGACATTCATTTCAAATGTTATTATTAATAGTAGTAGTAGTAGTAGTAGTAGTAGTAGTAGTAGTAGTAGTAGTAGTAGTAGTAGTAGTATGCTAGATGTATTTATTTTCACGTTTAACATAATCTTTACAGGGACCATTATCATCATTTATTACTATTATTAAAATGCTCTTATAATTCAAAACAAAAAAGGTTTAATGATGATTAATAATCTAAAGATAATTAATTACTATCTCTATAATCTCCACATTCTTCAAAAACAGTAAAAAAGTTAATTTTTGAGAAATAGGAAATGTTTTCGAGTTTTATTTTACAGCAAATAATATATTTAAGTAAAAATTGCCTACAAAGTTTATTTCTGATGCAAGGGGAGTAACTATTGTAAGATTCTTAGTCTGTATTCTCAGAGTTATTTCTCATATAACAGCATAATATCAAGACAGAAATATCAAAATAGAAATGTCTACATCTGTTAAAGTGTTCTGTCAAGCTGTCATGTATTTTGTGCAACAGCACAATGGAATCATCTTCAGTTTGAGAGTTCAAAGCTCAGTAAAGCCTTTCTCTTCCAGATGTCTCAGTGTGTTTACCTCAAAAAAGAAAATATTTGAATTGAGCAGTTTGAAACATCCTCTTCATGTGGATTGTTATGTAGATAGCTGTCAGTTCTCTTTCTCGTGTCACAAATGAACTCGACAAACAAGATGCTGCTGTGTAGCTATATGAGTGTATGAATGTGTTTGTATAAACTGACCAAACAATAATAATGATAACAATAATAATGATAATAATAAATAATATAATAATAATGATAAAAATAATTTTCAAAAATAAATAAATAAACATAATAATAAAAATAACAACAAAATACATTTACCAGATAACATATCTGTAATTTAAATTTAAAAATAAAATAAAATACTTTAGAAATTTTATTACTAAAAAAATAATCTCTTATTTCAACAAGAATGAGTTAATAATGGATTCTTTTTACACCTCAATATAAAATAATAATAATAATAATAATAATAATAATAATAATAATAATAATAATAGTAATAATAATAATAATAATAATAATAATAATAATAATAATAATAATAATAATAATAATAATAATAATAATAATAATAATAATAATAATAATAATAATAATAATAATAATAATAATAATAATAATAATAATAATAATAATAATAATTTAGTTTTTTCCTCCAAGCCACAGTTCCGCCTATGTGCCCCTCTTATGTGAATCTTGTGAACTGGTCTCGTTTTCAAACTAACTTGTACGTGCACAATAAAAAAATAAACAAGATCTCTGACACCCACATTGAAAACACGTGTTTATAGATATCCATTGAGGTATCCACTTTCATATATACTCACGTTTTTGAAACATCAAATCTGGTGTTGTTATTTTTATTTTATTTTTTTGTTTGTTTATCTTAGCAATTTTCGTTCCGGCGGTTGTTTCGTTGATTTTATTTTTGTTATGTCTTTGTTTGGTGTGACTGTGTGTGTGTGTTGTGTGTATGTGTTTTGTGTGTGTGTCATTATTTCATATAAATATA
>CM022677.1:3683967-3698967 GCA_012295275.1 Chrysomallon squamiferum
GTTTGATTTGTTTAGTTCTTGTTTAGTTTTGTTGTGTTGCTAATGACTACTACTTGGTGTTTTGTGACATCTGACCTCCCGTTACCATAGTGATATGTTGAATTAAAATTAATATAAATAATAATAAACCCTGCAATATAAGGTGTCTGTTAAAATAAATCTTTGTAAAAATTCCTTTAATATTAACTTTCTTTATTAGCAGCCTTAAGAAATACCGACTATTATATAAGGATATTTTAAAGCCTGAAATCATCCATTTTAAATAATAAACAAATATTTACCCAGGTAAAAGCATATTCAGTATATACACTAAAACTGAATATTACAAATACCAATTTTTCATAAATTAATATAATAAAAGATGTAATACAATTTTGCATTTAGAACAAACATTTTTTTTTTAATAACACAAGAGAGAGAGAGAGAGAGAGAGAGAGAGAGAGAGAGAGAGAGAGAGAGAGAGAGAGAGAGAGAGAGAGAGAGAGAGAGATGACATGCAGTGACACTGTGTGAAGGGCTGACAGTTCCAGTCTTGTAACAGGAAAGTTAAACATTTTAAAATACTGATGAAATATGAAGCTGCTTCTTTTGTTTTATAATATAGAAATAAACATTTACAACAAAATAATCACATTTACATAAATATGTATGTGTGTAATGTCTGTGTAAGTGCATGTCCATGTGTTTGCATGATCATTTACTGATAAGTTATCCACAAACTGCAACTTCATATATTAAATTAAATTAAGCTTCATTAGGTTTAGAATAATGAGAAATATGTAAGAAAACAAACAAAAATTCACCTGCTCAGATTTGTTCTCTTTTGCAATGGCAGCAGTACAAACTTTATTTAACCAGAAAATAACTGTGACCTCAGTGTCTGATGGAAGTTCACTGGATGTGTTAAAAGTTGTAATTCAACTGAAAGTTTTAAAATTACATGTTCAATAGAGAGGTTTAGCACAGACGTAACTTTCACATACTGATTTTCTTGATATGGGACAAGCCTATATGTATGTGTTTGTGTATAGCAATGTTTTGAAACATTATAAAGGGTGAGTCTGGTTTTTATGATTTTCTTTAATTATATTTGGCAATATAAACATTGAACATGTTCAAACCAAATGTACATATATTATATGTCCAAATAAATTTGTTCATAAGTTCTAGAGCAGCAGTTACTTCCCTTCTTTAACTTATTACAATACAAGCTTTGTTCTTTACATGGAAACTAAACTGAAAGTGAGTTATGCACATGTCTCATACTGTAAGTCTGTATGCAATCAGATACATGAACAGATTACATCTATACTAAACCTCACTAATATGCTGAATGTAAAGACTGAGGTCTCATACTGTAAGATCAGTATGCAGTCAGATACATGAACAGATTACATCTATGCTAAACCTCACTAATATGCTGAATGTAAGACTGAGGTCTCATACTGTAAGATCCATATGCAGTCAGATACATGAACAGATTACATCTATGCTAAACCTCACTAATATGCTGAATGTAAAGACTGAGGTCTCATACTGTAAGGTCTATATGCAATCAGATACATGAACAGATTACATCTATGCTAAACCTCACTAATATGCTGAATGTAAAGACTGAGGTCTCATTACGTCATATAATAAATTATACAAAATATGCACCCCTACATATCATTCTTCTTTTACCTCTCCCTGTGTCTCTTCATTAACTCTCTCTCTCTCTCTCTCTCTCTCTCTCTCTCTCTCTCTCTCTCTCTCTCTCTCTCTCTCATACATTCGTACACTTATTTGTTTAAATGCTATCGTCATAATTCTTCTCGTTCTTTTCAGCAATCACTTAATATTCAAAGTAGAAGATGAAAGCCTTTAAATACAGCTTGTCATTAACCTCTGAACTGAAACACAATTTATCATACAGTGATACTTTCCAAACCACTAACTGAACAAAATAAATAAACTTTAACAATCTCATTTTATCTCATTTTAGTAAAAAAAGGTTTTTATTTTTTATTTAACTTTAGTATTTAATAAACAAAAATACAAATACAAATATAAAATAAATAAATAAATAAAAACTACAGCTTACCTGATTGCTTGGACAGCATGTTCTGCTGAAACAACTTCATGGGCGTATGCCAACATCAGCACATCAATTAGAGCAATATGTTCATTCTGAAAAAGTAACAATAAAAAAATAACAATAAAGATAATAAATAAACAGTTGTAAATAAATAAATAAATAGTACTTCTGTATAATTAAAATATCAATTTTACTGAGTAATGCACAATCTTTGTAATGATAATAACAAAAATAATTAATATCAGCAAATAAGTGATTATCATTACACTGTTTGATAATTAATAAACAATTGTCTCAAAACTTATTTTACTCTCTAAGACAAAAAAAATAAAATAGAAAACTCATGATGTAAACTCACTTTCTAGACAGCACCTGACTAAAACTGCAGTGACCTACGTAAAATATTGTCTGAAAAAGAAGATTACCCTGCAACACAGTAAGAGATCATCATCATAATCATAATAGCAATAATAATAATAATAATAATAATAATAATAATAATAATAATAATAATCATGATGATTGTAAAAATTAACAACAATAGTAACCACAACAACAACAATAATAGTAGTAGCAGTAGTAGTAGTAATAGTAATAATAATAGTAAAAATAACAATAATAACACAACAATAACTATAATAATAATTTACTTTATACATTTTCATCTATTATTGATTATAGTAAGTTTAATATGTTATATATTAATGAGAAAAAGAAGGGATTAATGTTTTATTTAACAACATATATATAGAATTGTATTTTTGTTTTTGTATTAAACACATACTATGAAGGAATAAGGTAATATATTTTAATTTTATTCTATACATAACTAGCTGAACTGAACTGTAGAAATAAGCCTTCATGACAGGAAACAAGTCTCTTCACAGATCATTTTCTGATCATTTAGTGTTCTGTTTTTGATGAAATAATTCTAAGGTTTATAAAAAGTAAGATGCTAGAGATAATTAAAACAAAAGAACAATGGATATAGTAACTTTAATAATTAGAACATAAATCTTGAAAGAATAAGAAATGAACCTGGTGTTCTACAGATGGAGACATTTGATGATTATTTGGTTTCTACCAGGGTAGACGACGATGCCAGATTTCCTCAAATTTTGTGCAACCATCAACTGACCACTGGTCCTAGAACTACGAATAATGTGCAGGGTTTTCATTCCAGAATGAACCGGTCAATTCATCATCTAAACATCATCTAATCATAAACACATTTATAGAGTTGATAAAAGGAACAGAAACATCAGAACGTGCTAAACTGAGACAGGTAAACTTATAGAGTTGATAAAAGGAACAGAAACATCAGAACGTGCTAAACTGAGACAGGTAAACTTATAGAGTTGATAAAAGGAACAGAAACATCAGAACGTGCTAAACTGAGACAGGTAAACTTTGGATCTGCCCCACCATGAAGAAAGAGAGTTTATAAACAGACAGGAAACAGACTCGTGAAACTGAAGGCACAGCTAACACTTGGCCAGAAATCACCCATTCAGTTCTTTGATACCGATGGACATATTTTAAAGAGACGTAAATGAGACTTTAAATGATTCTCTTTGTTACGTTTAAATGAGACGTTAAGACTTTAAATGATTCTCTTTGTTACGAGACTTTAAATGATTCTCTTTGTTACGTGACTTTAAAGGACACCACAACAAGTAAACAACTCTGTTGGTAAATTGTAAATCTAACCACATCATTTCCTAACAATAATCAAAACATTAACCATGTTTCAAATAATAATTAAAAAAATGAAATATAATAATAATAATAATAATAATAATAATAATAATAATAATAATAATAATAATAATAATAAGAAGAAGAAGAAATAAAGAAAGAAAGAAAGAAAGAAAGAAAGAAAGAAAGAAAGAAAGAAAAAAATAAATGTTTTGAATATGTATATTTAAATCACAAACCTAACTTTAACCGATAATGAAAAATATATTAAATTAAGGTAATTTTTGTTCTTGTTATTATTATTTATATATATATTTCTAAACTTCCACTGAGTTTTACAATTTTAGAATTTCTTGAGATCAGTTTATATTTAAAATATCTCTAACACTAACCATTTCTCTTATACTGAGATTAATTTAAGTTTAAACTTAATCCTAACAAAAATTACTAATTGATGGATCCAAAAGCAGTTTTAAATGTGTTGGTAACTGCAAGTCTCATTCAGAACCAATTCAACTGAAACACAAAGACTATCAGGTATATGGAGTAATTTGTTTTTAATTTGTTACATCTGATTAATGCTGTATTTATAAGTAATCATACAATAATGTAATAAAACATAAAAATAAAATAGTTTCTAGAGCATTAAATACTTAATTATGTAGAGATTTGTTTTATATTTCTAAATTATAGTTGTCTTTATAACTGTAAAAATTAATGAAAACATCTAGAGGAAAAGGTTAAATTTGTACATTTGATTGAAAAATCAAAAACAACATTTTGATATGTTTTCTGTTATGAACTGAGAAAAATTAAAACACAGTTGAAATATAAAATAAATATCTGTCACTAAGACAATGTATTTAATGTTTTGTATAAGCAATAAAGAAGTTGGTAATGTTTCATAGTAATATATGAAAACCAAATACAAATTCATTCCTTGCTCTAGGAAACAGAATCAAGTTAATCCTTTGTCAGTACAAAATGAGCTGTTAAGACTTGACTTATTCTTGTCATTAATTATTAGTGCTGAGTTTTGAAACCACAAAGAGAGATTTTAACACAGAACCTATTTCTGTCAGAAAGTATAGATGTCATTAACACTGATTTAAAATCAGCATAAAATGAGATTTTAAAACTGGACTTCATTTGTGTCAGGAACTGAAGTTTCATTAATTAATACTGAATGCAACTATTCTTAGTCATAATAATTATAAGCTTTAGTCAAAGTTGTGTCCCTTTGCTTATATAAAAATGTATTCTCAAGGCAATTAATTCATCTTCACTCATTTCTGTTCCATCATTAATTCCAGTATAACCATTCTGTGAAAAAGAGGTAACATGTTCTCCAGTCAATTAAGTACACACTCCAGTTGTTTAATTTCTTCATCACTTGAACTGTTTCCTGAACTTTATTTCTTCTTGTTTCTTACAAGCCATTTTCTTCATTTATTCTGAATAATACCAGAAACATTTATTAGTTTTAATAAACATAATTATAACATCAGATTAAATACACGATGCAATTATAAAAATTACTTGTTTGTCCATTGTTTTGTTATCTGCTTTCCATTCACTTTCACACCTTTTAATGTTGTAAATGAAACAAGTGTTGTATAAAACATCAAAAACATTTATATGAAAAGAAAGTAGGAAACTATCAGGAAGAAATCCATTCTGTTAAACATGTGTGTGTATGTGTGTGTGCATGTGTGTGTGTGTGCGTGTGTGAATACATACATATGTACAGAAATAACTCACTTTCAGATGTTTCTTTAAGTCTTTCTACTAAAAGTTATCTTGATAACCAAAATCATTATTACATTTATCTGAAATAATGAAATTTTAAAGGACAACTCAGATAATTTTTAATTATTGCTTAGAGACAGAATTAGATAATATTAACTGTTCAGAAGAGAGACTAAACTGACGTAAAAATTGAAACTGTGTAACAATTTATGTTTTTCGAAAATAATAATAATACATGAAAATAAAGCTATTCAAATTTTTTTTAATAATAATGAAGTTTAAAAATAATAATATAAATAAAATGAAACAACAGTAACTATGAGAAAAAAAATAATGAGAAAACTGTAGGTTTTATTAAGACTAAATGTAATGATAAAATTTCAGAATTACCAGAGATGTATACACAGAAAAGAAAAGAGTTAAATATACATCCGAGGATACTATTTGTTATATTCAACCAAATAGTTATCCTCCTAGGATGTTCGAGTGTTTTAGACACAGGAGCTTGGCAGAGCCTAAATGTAAAAGATGCTATAACTTATTGTATAAGAGCTAAAAAAAAAATAATAATAACTCTGCAAAAAGCAAAAATATAATCATTCAGACATTTGGGGGAATGTGTGCTACCATTACTGTGACATCAGTTCACCTCTAGTTTCTGAGAGGTGTGGCTTGATCTCATAAACCTGCATTTCTACTAGATCTGTTTGAAGGAAAACTGGTTCATGTTTGTCAAGGATATCTGAAAGAGCAGAATGAGAATTTATTCAAGCAGTGGTTACTGTTGATCAAACACTTAGTTCTGCCGAGTTAAATACACCTGCTGATTATATTGCACAAATTAACTGGATCAAAAAGAATCTGTGAGAAGCACGGAAAAGTGATCCATCTTTGAAAGGGGTGTGGTCAAAGTAGTGCATTAAAAACAATCTTTCAAACCAGAGTGAATGTTTTTTATGTGCTCAGTGCTGAGGAAGAAAGTGAAAAGTTTGAATGTTTTCAGTTGCAGTATTTAGAATATACAGACAGTAAATACCAAGTTTAAGTCCTGAATGTGTGTTTGTGGGTCATCTGGGGTGAACAAAAACATATCTGCAGATTGCATCAGACCTTTATTGGCCAGAAATGTATCACAAGACAAAGGAATTTGTCAAAAGTGGAAAGGTGTCTCAGAAAAATGGGAAAACAAATCAGGTTATTACCCTGACACCCCTAAAATTGGTGCCAATCAGTGGACCTGTTTTTTCAAAAGTATTAGCTGATATTGTGGGACCACTGCCCAGAACTAGCCAGGGTAACAAAAATCTGTAGACAATAATGTGTGTGAATACTAGGTTCCAGAGGCAATCCCATTATGTAAGATGACAGCTAGTGTGGTAACAAAAGTGCTGATAAAATATTTCATGAAAACTGGTTTACCAGATGAAATTCAGTCTGATCAAAGCTAAAATTTCATGTGAAAATTGTTTCAGCAAGTCATGGTTCTGTTAGGAATACATCAGGAGACACAAAAGTGAGTTGGTAAAAATAGTAAATTTGGTTAATAGATGATTGGACAAATCTGGTGTACTTTATTAATCAGACAACAGGACAGTAAAATAAAGAACTCCATATTGTCAAGTATCATGCAAATAGTACTACCAATGATGAATCTCTTAGTCATGTCTGACCCTGACCCCCAACCCTAAGCCAAACCTCAAACTCTCTGACCCTAACCCCAACCCCAAACACTAAACCATAACCCCTTTCCTTACCTTTAACAGACCCCTAATCCTAACCCAAACCCTCTAACCCAAGCCTAACCCTAAACCTTACCCTTACCCCAGACTTACTATAATTTTATTCAGGAAAGTAAATAGAATTTAAACTTACTAACTTTCCTTAGAGAGATGGATAGACAGATAAGAAGATATAGCAGATAGATATAATAATATTTACTATCTTATTTCCACTGTTACGCATTCTTTCTTACTTTTAATTTGTTTAGGACTCTTTAGATATATTGGTATTACATTTCAACAACTGAAGCTTAAAAAATTGTAACTCAGCCAGAAATAGGAGGACTACGTTCACTTAAAACATTGTGTTATTACTACTAGTATATACAACTCCTATCTGTCTCCTATCTTGTAGATCTGATGTTACACTGGATTTCTCCTGAATGTCAGATGAAGTAAGCAACACTGACAGTTACTGTGTTCACTCGTTACCTCTTGTACTGGAACAAACAAGTTGAAGATAATTATTTAAATAGTTGTAACTATGAGATAACAAAAGCCAGTGATAACACTGTTTACCTGTAGCACTTTCCATTCATTAACAGCAGTTAACAGAGTATGTTCTTCAGACTGGTAAATGAAGCTTTATCAAACAGTTTTTTACTATAAATGTTGAAAAATTAAGACAAGAGTTGGATAGAGAAAAATGCCTTTATTCTTAATTTCACTAAACTATATGAACAAAGAAAAGAACAAAAAATTATTTTCTTTCTGGAATAAAAAAATGAGAAAAAAGACCTGAACTTATTAAATAATATGAAATTAGTCTGGAATACGGAGTTAAACAGTGAATAGATTGCTTCATGTTTATCAGCAGCATTACTCTTTAATATGTTTTGAAAGTATAATTTAATATTTCAACATGAATTATGTGAAAATTAATGCATATTACTGCTCAGTATTTCTTTGAAAGGTTTATTTAATATTTCACTTCATTTATGTGAATCTAAATGTTCCTGTTGTCATCTCAGTTGAGGTGTCACCACAAGAACATGGGCAGGAAACGTTGTTTATTGATAATTTCAAGTTAAAATGCCTCAAAGAAAGCAAAATAAAACTGTATGTCTAAATATAACTATAGATGAAACACTAATATGAGTTTTCACTTATACTTTAACAAATGTTCTAACTTTCACTGTCAGTTGTTGTAATATTGGTATCCACACTGAGGAGGTTGTTGAGGGATGCGATGATAAGTTTGGTATCCACACACAGGAGGTTGTTGGGTATCCGATGATAAGTTTGGTATCCACACACAGGAGGTTGTTGAGGCATGGGTTGATCAGTTTGGTATCCAGTCACATCCAGTCACTTTACTGATTACTGCTTCTACAGTCATACAATTAAAATTAAATCACATCACTGTTATATATCAAATCAGACAGAACCCTAAAATAAAGTACACAGATTAGAAATACATTAACTGCAGGCTAGGATAACCACATGCATCTGAAATTACAGAACATTAATTTTAATTATTTTAAAATAAAAAAAGAAAAGAAAACGGTCTTTATTAACTGGATTCGAAGATGTTTTAATCTCAAGTACTGATTAGTACTTAATGCTGAAACCATAGATTAGTAACTATGTTCATATTAATAAATTTTGATAAACCTGGAAAGCAAAGGAATAAACAAACTGAGATGTACAAAACCCAGTTTCAGGGCAATAGTGAAGTATGTCTTTAAAAGAAGCATAAATAAATAAATGATCAGTGTGCAAGTGTTACATACATCAAAGAAGTGAGTACTTACTGTTGAGTCTGAGACATGCATGTGTTACATACATCAAAGAAGTGAGTACTTACTGTTGAGTCTGAGACATGCATGTGTTACATACATCAAAGAAGTGAGTACTTACTGTTGAGTCTGAGACATGCAAGTGTTACATACATCAAAGAAGTGAGTACTTACTGTTGAGTCTGAGACATGCAAGTGTTACATACATCAAAGAAGTGAGTACTTACTGTTGAGTCTGAGACATGCAAGTGTTACATACATCAAAGAAGTGAGTACTTACTGTTGAGTCTGAGACATGCAAGTGTTACATACATCAAAGAAGTGAGTACTTACTGTTGAGTCTGAGACATGCAAGTGTTACATACATCAAAGAAGTGAGTACTCACTACTGCTCATTCCCAGAGATGCAAGGACGTGCTCTTCTGCGTAGATTTCTGCCTCCTCAATTGTGCGACTCAGTTTATTCGGACAAAACATTTTTCTCAGACCTGGAATTGACACCTGAAAGAGAAGAAGGTTATTTCTTTGTACACACACAGTGCTTCTTTTATTTGCTTTTTAGTTTAAAAATACTGTTTTTACTGTTTGTTTAGAAAGTAAGAAATCAAGGATGTGTACATTATCAGAGAACATACAGCCATCCTCAAGTAGCACCAACCTGGAAACAGAACAATTTTCTTTCACCAGCAGCTGTTTTGTGGTTTACAGAAAGAAGCTCGTAGACTGGCTTTCCCCACAGATTTTTCTCACACACTTCATCCAAGAGCTGTAAAAAAGTTAAAAATCAACTCATTTGAGACTTTCAGTTTGACTGGTAATAGTTGTTTTTATAATCCAAAAAGCCAAAGCACCACAAGTGGTGAATATGTAATTAATGACTAAATTTAAAGTTTTTACTGCTCATTAGTTCATTAAACTACTGAACTGCTTTAGTTAATACTAGTCTTTGCTTAAAACATTAACAAATATCTACTCCATTGCTCAGAGTTTTATTTCAGTGGATTCTTCCAAATCACCAGTATTCCAGTATTACTTTTAACTTCAAAAACAGGAGCCATTACTAATACAAAATGTATTGGAAGAAAGTTACCACTTATAAATTTGACTGTACTTGCTCATGTTTCTAACAAATAAATCTTTATGTTTCACATTAAATATAGCAAAATGAAACACAGTGAAACAAAGCAATAAAGAAGCAAAAGGTAAATGAATATAAATTAATTATCAGTAGCTTTTGAAAGAAAAAATAAACAAAAAAGAAAATAAACAGTAATAAATAAAATGTTTAAGTTAAATGAAGTTTCAGGATGGTACAGTGAAAAAGATATATATAGTTTCAACTGTCACTGGTAAGAAAAGAACATATTGTTTTCCTCTAAACAAATATTCATCCTTTTGAATGAGAAAATCTGTTATACCAATAGTAATAGTAAAAGTAATAGTAATAATAGTAACAGTAATAGTAATAATAATAATAGTAATAATAGTAATAGTAATAATAGTAATAGTAATAGTAATAGTAATTATTAAATAGCTGACAAATTGCTTTAGAGGCAGATATTTTAAATTGTGTTTTAACAACTCACTTTTGTCTGTGCCTGATGAAGTAACATGAATCAATTACACATTAAAAAATTAACCAAATACATATTAATAAATAAACAAAATATATATTAATCAATGAATCAAATATACATTAATAAATGAACAAAATATAAATTAATTAATAAACAAAATATACATTAATTAATAAACAAAATTTACATTAATTAATAAACAAAATATAAATTAATTAATAAACAAAATATACATTAATTAATAAACAAAAATTATATTAATTAATTAATCAAATATACATTAATAAATGAACAAAATATATATTAATTAATAAACAAAATATATATTAATCAATGAATCATATATACATTAATAAATGAATATATATTAATTAATAAACAAAATATATATTAATCAATGAATCAAATATACATTAATAAATAAACAAAATATAAATTAATTAATAAACAAAATATACATTAATTAATAAACAAAATATATATTAATTAATAAAGAAAATATACATTAATTAATGAATCAGATATACATTAATTGATGTATGACACTTATTTTAGAGGATGATACTGTGACATCAAAAGCAACTTAGATTTATAGTTTAAAAATTATTCATTAAGGAAACAGACCAATGGGAAGATATATATATCTGTATATATATCCTGCAATCACTGTACATTTTGCCAAGATGTGACTAGATTAATTTCTGTATGTTTGACCACTGACCACAAATGGAGGTTTTTGGATAAAATAAAAGAAGTAAATAAGTGACATGTCTCACACTGACTGGAGTTTTCTTACACAACAAACATCACTAGTGAAAATATTTAACATTTAGCATGTCCTGTGTTTAAAAAAGAAGTAAGTAAGTAACATGTCTCACACTGACCTTTCTATCTCTTGTGTATCTCTCAGATGTTTGTGCTGTTGGGCGACCCACACATCCAGACCACGAAGCAACTTCTTGGTGAACACTTGTAAAAAGAATAAAAAATATTTAAAATATTTATAGTAATATTAAAATATTAAATTTTGTTTTAAATTTTGTATGTGTTAAAAAAAAAAAAAAAAAAAAAAAAAAAATTGTATTATCACTCCAGACTGCAGATGTTTGTATTCTAAGTACTTTTTATATACAGGAAAAGTATCCCAGTTATAGGACAAAACTAGAGAAACATGCCAGTATATATACACACACACAGACATACATTCATACACATACATATACATACATACACACATATATACATACATACACACACACAGACGTACATTCATACACACACAGACATACATTCATACACATACATATACACATACACACATATATATATATACATATACACACACAGACGTACATTCATACACACATATACACATACATTCATATATACGTACATATATACATACATACATGGATGCATATATTTTTATTATTTCACAGAACAATTTCAGATTTGATTTTTTTCTCAGTTGTCTTCATATATGTGCTGTCCTATAATCCATTCATTCTGTTTTATAGTTCTTCACTTAAAAAAATGCAATATATAGATAAATATTTTAAAGCATTTATATGATATTAAGTAAATGTGCATAAAGCTGAAAATTGTGTTTGTCTTACAGCAGTTCAGTGTGGTCATCGTACCTGGTTGGTGTGGTAGCTGCTTCATTCCCACATCCAGACACCTGCTCAATAAAACAGTTTTATAGTCTATTAATAGCACAGACTCAATATTAGACTAAAATTTAATATATATCAGATGAGTTGAATTCGTTCCATGACCTAGCTTGTAACTCAATTTGCTCGTATATCAAATCAATTTTCCCAACTGGAATTAACTGAAATCCAATTAATCTGTTCCAGCCCCCCCAAACCACCCCAATCTGTTTTTTTTTTAACAAAGCTCTGTAAGTATATAAAAATACAACATCTGTTCTCACCTCAGCAACATCTCCGTGTGAATATCTTGAACAGCTGAGAGGTTTTGCCAGCACAACTCTTAAAGTAGCTCCATGAAAGTCTGACCCTGCAATTCACATAGTTTATCCATTTAGTTATTTTTAAAGTCCAAATATTTTTAAAAAATTAAAATTTAAAAATGTAAAAAACATATTCATTATTGAAACAAATACAGAAATGCAAATTTTATTCTGTATCGTTCATACACAAAAGAAAACTAACCGTCAAGAACTTTCATAGCTTTAAGTGCATCTTGTCGAGTTCTAAAATACACAAAAGCAAAATCTCTCAGTTTCCTGACTCTCTTGACACAGTCTTCCTTTCCAACTGCTCTGGTAAACACGTCTTTGACTTCTTTCCAGTCAGTTCTCAACATCAAATTTCTAACAAACAATGCTCGAGCCTGGAAAACCATTCAAATGTGCCGATCTTAAATCATGATCAGTCAATACTACTTCTAAATAATTCTGTAAAAATCAAGATTACTTATACCATTCAAATGTGCCGATCTTAAATCATGATCAGTCAAACTACTTCTAAATAATTCTGTAAAAATCAAGATTCTTTAAATACTACTTCTAAATAATTCTGTAAAAATCAAGATTACTTATACCATTCAAATGTGCTGATCTTAAATCATGATCAGTCAAACTACTTCTAAATAATTCTGTAAAAATCAAGATTACTTATACCATTCAAATGTCTGTGTAGTGATACTATTTATAGCCAGAGTAGATACAACTGTTTTGTTATGCTAGGTCAGGGGTTCCAGGGGGTGCAAGATGGTTTTTCATCTTGTATTAAGTAGGTCTGTGCAGACACTCGCAATTAGCGGCTGCCGTTTCTTAACAATTAGCTGTTCCACAGAAATCGTGTTTCGCACGAGGGGGGTGCCGTTTGTTCGTTTTTCATTGACTCGTGTTATATTCTTTACTTGGGATTTCTGCACACAAACTCAGACGGGGTATTGATAAGTGCTCATGATTTCGAATATTTTGATTCCGTTGAGTTTTTCTGTGCCTACGCCGCTTTTTAAAAAATTACGAATTTTCAACACGCTTGAATCACTAAAACCAGCTACGAGACACGAACGAAAGCTAATTGGACATTAAATTTAGTTTTTTATCTTATTGTCTTTAAAATTTTATCAAAAGCTATGGTCGCATTCAATTGTTATCATTGTCGTGAAATATGGTATTTTGGTCATTTCGGTGTTTGATTCCCATCGTTACACTTTTACAAAATTTTCAACATGCTACAATAACTAAAACTGGTTACGTGACACGAATGAAAAGTAGCTGGACATAATAATTAGTTTTTTATCTTACTGTCTTTAAAATTTTATCAAAATGCTTGGACGCATTCAATTGTTATGATCGCCTCGTGAAATATGGTCTATGTGTCATTTCGGTTTTCGATCGCCATCTTGAAACTTTTACAGAATTTTCAACATGCTACAATAACTAAAACCGGTTATGTGACACGAACGAAAAGAAGCTGAGCATAATAATTAGTTTTATTATCTTATTGTCTTTGACATTTTATCAAGCAGCTTCGAGGCTCTTAATTGTAATTTTTACCTCGTGAAATATGGTTTGTTGGCGTTATATCGCCAGTTTGAGTTTCTGTTTTTTTTTTTCAAAATTATGTTGATTATATTTTTAATAGCTTGTAGGATGCATGTTTTATTGGATGTTCTGACTTTTACTAAATATAATATGAATTCGTTCTGAAATAAACAAATTAATATTGTTTTGCTGATTACTAGCATTTGATGTTAACTATAAACTCGTATAATAAATTGGAGTCTACTCCAGAAAGGTATTGCCGGTCTTAATTAGAAGCAATACATTGTGTATGTAATCATGACACTAAAGACAGGTATGATAAGTGTCATTTGAAGCAGACAAAATAATTTTCTTGGCTTTGTGTTTGTACTTCCTGTGATTTGACAGCAAACAAAAGATACCTATCAATGTATCATGTGACCATTGTTAATGTTTTCTCTGATGGAGCAAATCAACATTTGAAGCAAAAATAGCCTAATTTTTAAAACTGAACACTTTATGATTTATCAGTTTATGGTTTCACGATTAAAAAAAAAAAAAGTTGTACGTTTCGTATTTAATATTCTACGAATACCTCTGGTACTTAGATTCACAGAATACATTCATTGTACTGTTCTGTAGTACAGTTTGTTATGTTTATGATTTTTAATTCGCCATTTATCGAAACATTTTTAAAGCAAAACACGAAGTTAGTTTATTTCTGATCGTATTCATATTGTAATGTATATACTTTAGAATTCCGAACACAGGAGAAAACTATGCATCCCAAAAGTTAGTAAAAATATGAACATAATTTCTATCATTTTAAATAGCAGAGGTTCTTTTATATGTTTGTTACTCTTTTTTTCTTTCTTTCTTA
>CM022677.1:3703967-3718967 GCA_012295275.1 Chrysomallon squamiferum
ACTAGTAAATATTATAATACACAATTAAAAAAATAATAATAATAAAAAATAAGAAAATAAAAAAACTTACTTACTTTCAGACTTTAGGACATGATGCTAAAGAAAGCAGAAAAGAGAACCTAACTTACATATTTTTGTAAACAAACTAGATGACACACAAAGGACCTGATGTTAGTTTGGGGTTTGCCAGTTACTACAGGTGATATATATTAAAGGATTCTCAGTTATTGCTGGACCTTTGCATTCTTTGGTGAACAGGCTCAGAGCTAAGAAAAATCAAACATTGTTAAAGGAAGTTTGGGATGAGAGCTGTCAAATTAGCTTTTGATACTTTAAAAGAGAAGTTAACTTCAGCTCCAATCTTAGGGTACGCTGATTTCAGTTAACCCTTTATTGTATACCAGGAATAATGAAGGAGAAAGTTCTGCAAAGTTTAAACAATCAGACAAGACACCAACGTTTTGAAAGAAGCTTGAGCCTTATTAGAAGAAGATATTACTGGCCTGCAATGCACAAAGATGTGGAACAGTGGTGTAAACAGAGTGAAAGGTATGCAGTGGCTAAACTGCCACAACTCAAACTGAAACTACCTTTGGGCCATCTTATTGCTACCACCATACCTCTAGAGATTTTAGCCATGGATTTCAGTGTCAGAGCCATGTTCAAGTGGCAAAGAAAATGTCTTAGTTATGACTGATGCTTTTACCAAGTTCACTGTTTGGTTCCGTTGACAGACCAGAAAGCTGTAAGCACAGCAAAGTTACTAATGTCAGAGTGGTTTCAGTGACATGGAGCGCCAGAATGATTACACTCTGATCAAGGCAGAAACTTTGAATCTGAGGTAGTAAGTAGTGTTTGTACTCTTCATCAAGTTAAAAAGAGCAGAACCACTCTATATCACCCTGAAGGAAAGGGTCAGTGTGAGAGATTCAACAGGACACTGCATGATCTGCTCCGCACAATTCCCAATGATCGTAAGAAGACATAATTTTTTCCATTACAGTGATGTCAAATGGAAACTTACTATTAAAAACACTGGCATGTATGTTTTCCACGTGACAGCGAGGCTGTCTGAGCTTTCTGTCATGATGGAGGTGTTGTTGCAGACTCCACACAGACAAATGACTGTGATAGTTTCTATAAGATACAGGTATGGCTACTTTGAATAGGTAGGTGTCCAGACAATTCCAGAATGTACAAACCACCCTGAAATAACACAAACAAACATGTTTTATTTTATATATACAAAAATAGTGTGAATAGAATAGTGGAAAATAATATTCAGTTAAATCATTTATTTAAATATTCGTGGTTTTGTAAAAAAAAAATAATAATAATAATTCCGAGATTTCCTAAATCCAGCCATTCATAGTGTGATCCATCTATTTGTTCAATCCAGTCAATCAATCTGTTCCTATAAATCATTTGATAAATCTGTTTGTTTATCAATCTATCTACATTCATATTTCTATTACCCATGTTTTTATATCTATGACTACTGAGGGAAGTGGGAACTGCACGTATCCAATGTGCGATAAACCATTAGACAGGTAAAGCTGTGCCATGTGACACTATTAGACCCAAAAATTACTAAAACAAAAATAGGTTTAAGGGTAACAAAAACGTATGCTATACATTTCTATGATCAGACATATAGTTTGATATAGCAAGTGAGAGTATTGAGTAAATAATTATCAATTGTAGGATGACAGAATTTGAAAAATAATCTAGTCATTGTGAGTTTAATGAGTTGTTTTCCAGGTTTAAAATGAGTTTTACAAAATTAAAAGGTCAAATTAAAAAAAAAAAAAACATTTTCTGTGATAATTTATTACTAGCTAAGTTTGCTTATCAATATTACTGATTAAAACAACAGCATATTAATACAAAATTTAATAAATAATTAAATAAAACAGTAAAGAGAAAACAAACAAAAATGTAAATAAGTAAATAAACGAAAATAATAAAATAAATAATATAAAGGAAAATAACAATCAAAATAATAAAAAAAAAAAATAAAAAAACAAGAACAAACAATGGTTGTAATACTTAAATAATAAAAATAATAATAATAATAATAATAATAATAATAATAATAATAATAATAATAATAATAATAATAAAAATAATAATATTAATAAAAACAAATAATAATAATAAACTGTTCACAGCCTGGATAGGTATAAACACTGCTGTACATGGATTTCTTTTACACGGCGAGGTCACCCTCTGCCAACTTGTCGCGGATGTGGATGTTGATGTCACTGCATCAGCCATTGATCAGGGACCAGCTTATACTGTAACAGTGCATGGAAGATAAATAAAAATAGCTGTAAAATTGTATATATAATTTTAGTTAATTTAAAATGTTTAAACACTGAAAATATCAACAGTTAATGATAAATTTGGTTAAATAATAAATATACATTTTTAAACACTGCTTAGCAAAATAAATAAACAAATAAAAAAGGACAGGATGCTTTAAAAAAAATACATATATATGTATTTATATTGATTATATCTGTCCATTCTTCTTCACTGATGACTGCTTATTCATTTTATTATTTTTATTTTTATTTCTATTTGGTTTTGTGTTGTTGTTTCTTTTAATTATTATCCTGGGGTACCACGATATCGCAGTACTTACTTTAATGGAAGAAATAATGAAATATACATATATATATATATATATATATATATATATATTGTGTATTACAATTTTTGTAACACATAAACAGTTTAATAAATTGTTAAGTTCTAAATAAAAAATACATTTTTAAAAATAATAATAATAATAATATTAATTACAATTTCAATAGCCATTATACTGAAGAGGAATCTGATATATTTATTTTTATATTCTATTACAAATTATTTTCTTTTATTTGTTTCTTTTATTTGTTTCTTTCTTTTATTATTATTATTATTATTATTATTATTATTATTATTATTATTATAAATTTGTCATTGAAATGTCATCTGTTAATTGCAACATCGGTTATAAAAAAAGTTAAATTAGAAATATAGAGTCAATTCCATATATTAATGAGTAGTAGTTTATATTGTTAATTCTTATAGAAATGTCTTTACTCAAATTTAATTAGTAATTAGCTGACTCTAGTTAGCTTTGACTAATTTATTGGAATTAATAATAATAATAATAATAATAATAATAATAATAAAATAAATAAATAAATAAATAAATAAATAAATAAACAAAGGACATGCACGCGGGTTTATCGTCGACCGAAGCATGGGACCACTGGAAGGATCAACTCGACGTCATTTCCTTTTCTCTCGTTCGCCGAGACGAGCCGAGCCCATCCGAGCACAGCCGAAATCGGTTTTCATGACAGCGCTCAGACGACAGTTTGAAAACTGGGTCACCCTACTTGCTACCGATGACAATTTCATTTTAAACAGTGCACAAATAAGAGAAGAAAACAAATAGCAATAGTAATAATAGTAATAGAAATGACACTTTACAGTTCGAATGACAAGACACTGTTTACAACAAGAACACAGAATACAAAAATAAATAATAAAAACATAAATGAAATTTTAATGCCTTCCGCTTATTTTAATACAGTCTTACTTATACACAGTTTATATATTTCTTTTTCTTTCTTTTTTCTACATCACATATTATGTTGATATTTCCAGAACAGTATGCGTAGAAAAATTTAGAATGAATGATAAATGATCAGTGGCTTTCAGTTTATTGGCATAAGTCGTGCTTTTGATAATAAAGCAAAAATATTAATTCCCAGTTTTACTAACTTATGGGCATTTAATAGTCAAAACATATTTAATTTATCAAATTTATTTATTTATTTATTTATTTTGTTAAAATAACAACAATAAATAAATAAATATAAATAAAAATACTTAGCAAGGTAAAAGACGAAAAATTAATTCGAGTGAAGAGAATAAATCGTTCACTTTTACCATGTGTCCATTACGAATACCCCCAACTTATATTGAAAAATATAATCCTAATTTTCCTGAAGTAATTCGAAATATTATTTTAACGATTAATATTTAGCATTATTGTTGTTTTGTTGTTAGAGATGGGTGCGTTTCGTTATCGCTAAACTAACTTGTTCTACATTAGAGTTTGTTCTTTTTTCTGAAATGACGTAACAGCATCTGGCGCGTTTTTTATGCAGCAATAACAGAATCGCTTTTGTTTTAGTGAAAGAGCATACGGTTCGTCGAAAACTTAAAAACAAAAAAGTTTATTTTAGTGGTTACATGACTACAAAAACTGAAGTGATATGGCTGAATATAAGCTGGTTGTTGTTGGAGCTGCTGGTGTCGGTAAAACTGCCTTGACCATTCAATTCCTTCGAAGCTACTTTATTAAAAGGTATGATCCTACAATTGAGGATTCGTACAGAAAACAGGTTTTCATAGACGAGGAAGCATATCTTCTAGATCTAGTGGACACAGCTGGTGAAAAGCAGTTCGGTGCAATACGAGACCAGTGCATGAGAACAGGCGAAGGTTTTCTCTGTGTGTTTGCTGTGAACAACGTGAGCTCCTTTGAGGATGTTAGTTACTACATGGAAAGGATCAAAACAATTGCAGATGCTCATGAAGTCCCGATCGTTCTGGTGGGAAACAAGGTTGACTTGCCTGCACGTGCAGTGAACGTAGAGCAAGCAAACCAGATGGCAGAGAGCTACGGTGTCCCCTACGTCGAAACGTCAGCCAGAACGAGGCTGGGCGTAGACGACGCCTTCTGCACTTTAGTTCGAGAAATCAGAAAATATAAAGACAAAAAAGTGAAGAAAAAATCTAGAAAGTGTAGTAAATGCATTCTGTGTTAGTTTACAGAAATGTGTGTGGATCTCAGTTTGTCAGAATGTATATTTTGATTTATATTCTTGATATTTTGTGATTGATTATTAATTTAGTACTTAACATAGAGACGTTTAATAAACCTTGTGATGACTTCCACTGAATAATTCCTCGACATGACAATCAGCTGTTTGTGAACAGCAGCAGTGCATTATGGGACTGGATCATTTACTGATATTTAATAAAAAGATTGATCGTATTCCTTCCTATGGGTTTATATGTATATGTATATATAATCAAGAATAAAGAATTTAATTTCAAATAATGTTTTAGTATTTATTTGTATTTCACTTACTATTAATGTAAAATCACTGCCTTTTGTAAAACTTGGAGAGAAGTAAAATATTCATTTATTTGTTAGGTGAGCGTCTATTAAATAAGAAATTCAGATTTGTCTTCATTATTTATTTCTAACTGATTATCTTTATACTCAGTCTGTTGTGTGCTTTCCTCAGAAAAATGTCCCGTACTTAAAAAACAAACAAAACAAATAATAATAATAATATATATATTTTTATTATTTACTTTTTTTATATATAAACTGAACAGTAATATATATATAAAAGTCTAAATATGAAATGTAAATTCTACGTTGTTAGAACTTTGACATTTCAGTGGTCATTTTTAAAAATGCTTATTTTAAGTTCATATCAGAGTTGCTGTTGTTGACATAAACTCAGTCTTTTTCCTTAAATATTGAAAAGAAACACTAAATCTTAATATGTCCCTTATTTATATATATAAAAAAACTGAAACCTTTCTTGATAAATGTTCTGGTAATAGGAAACCGCTCACTTTTTCAGTCACCATTCCTGAGTTAAACTCGAGCAGTTGTCATAAATATCGAAACAGCAGCGAATAAGGATTAATTTTAGAATTCTAAAACTATGTGTATCTAGATAGCTGTCTTTTCCTCTTTTTGTTTTTGACTGTGATATCAACAATACCAATAATAATAATAATAATAACAACAGTTTTATTTATTTATTTATTTATTTATTTATTTATTTATTATTATTATTATTATTATTATTATTATTATTATTATTATTATTATTATTATTATATAATTTTAGTTATTTTGAATTCACAAACTAGGTAATAGAAAGATATCAAGCGACAAGTTGGATGATAATGATTCGGTATGTTTGATTGTATAGAACAGAAAAATAGTTTTGATAGAAAAGTGTGATTATCTGCCAGCATTTCACGACAGACAGACATCTACAATCGTGTGTTGCTCTCTGTCATTGTATTGGTACAAAGTTTCAAATTATAAACAATTTAAAAATAATCTCACATTCCAGACATATTTCAACCTTACAGAGTAAAAATACTGCTACTCGCTGTTTAAACTTTCAAATCATAATCTTCCTAATGATACGGGAAGATGGAAAATCACACCTTTAGAAAATAAAATATGTGTGATAACTATGAGTTTCATTACATATTTACTCATGTCTGTTTCTTTTAAAGACTCAAAGGAACCGTTTTTCTGTCAATCTAAACCAAGTGTTTATAAATTTTATGAATTATTTAACTCTTAAAAAAGCTGGTGTTCTTTAAAAACGTTCTATTTTCTGTAATCTAATCATGAACCGTAATTTCAAATCCGCTGGCTGATATACTGACATACTGTATATATATCTTTGTTGTGTACATTATTGTAAATCCACCATCTTGTCATACTTATATCAAATTTTGTATGAATGTCTCCTCAAATGCACGACCAGAGTGTAAGTAACGTTCAGTTCGGTGTGTATTTGTGTTTATGAAACGTGTCTGTGTACGTACCTGACTGACCTTTCATGAATTAATGAATAAATGAATAAATAAATATAGCAAAACGTTTATTACGAGATCGCATAGACAGTGTGGGTAGATCGCATGACACTAAAAAAAAACGTATCATCCATTCTGCAAGTGCAAGTTATCAGAGTAAGGTGAAGGCCAAACATGTACAGACTTGTATTGTGCCATACAGGTTCACGCTGTTATGCAATTACAACAACATATCTTGTAAATATAAGTATACTTAGTATAAATAAATAAAATAAATAGATAAATGTTTTGCGTTTTTACTGTAGGTAGATCATTTCGACTTGGTCATTTAAAAAGTAGGGGCAATGTTATAATTCATTGAAATAATAATAATTAATCAGTTAGAAAATCAGCATGACGTCACGGCCACAGCATCCCGAAGTATAGCGAAGTTCCGGCGAGACTATTAGTGAAAGGGCGCGCACCGTGGACACTTTAACAACTATAGTAATTCAAAATTTTGTATGTAAGCTTGATTTACACCATGAAAATTGTCTTTGCCTTAGTGTTGTCTTTGACTTCGCTACTGATTTATTTAGCGGACGAGCAAGGTAGGTTGAGTTTTGTTTTCCAAAATGACAGGAAGCTGAAAACCACGTGTTTTGGCAAATGTAGCGTTGTATAATATCTAACCGGGCCATTAGTTTTATTTTTATTTTTCATTTTATATTTATATTTAACGTATAATAATAATAATAATAATGATAAAATATATAAATAAAAAAGAAAAAAAAAAAAAATAAAAAAAAAAAATAAATCGAGAATAAAATTTATAAAGATTAAATTTTTTAATTTTTGACTATTATTATTATTATTATTATTATTATTATTATTATTATTATTATTATATTTTGTTATATATATATTTAAAAATTGAACTTGGTTTATATTAATGTCTACAATATATAAATATTTTTACTTCTTAAAACAAATTTATTTAGCTAAAACTTATTTTCTTAGAAATATTCTTGTATAGAATGTAAACTTTACAATCTTATAATTAATATATCAGTATAGATTCAATCTCAACAACAACAACAACAACAACAACAACAATAAAAGATGAAATTATTTGAAAAGAAAATAAGCACATTGTTGTTTTAAAATCAGTTTTATTTCCATTAATTGATACAGAAAATAGTAAATTTTAGTTTTTAAAATTGTCTTCATTTTATTTATTAATTGTTTACAGAAAGTATTAAAAACAAACAATAAACACACTCATTTCAAAAACCATATTTATTTCATTTAATAGAAAATAGTAAATTTCAAAAATCAGTATATTTTATATAATAATTAATTGTTTACAGAAAAGAGTAAAAACAAACAAAAAAATGGTTTGTCATTTTTAATGCTTACATTAAATAGTTAAAACAAACAACAGAGTAATTTATAAAAAAGGTTTTATTTTAAAATAAATTTAATATTAATAAAATAACATAATAGTGAGAGAAAGAGTGAGAGAGATGGAGAGAATGAGAGACAGAGTGAGGGAGAGAGAGAGAGAGAAAGAGAGAGACATATATATTTTTTTTTTTTTTTTTTTATTATTTCTTACTCCTTTTATTCCTGTTCTTTCTTCTTTTCTTTTTCTTGTTTTATTTATGTATTAACTAAAAGGTGTTGTGCTGCTAGTAATAATGGTGAGTTAGTAGCTGGAAATAGGTCAGATGTGCTGCATTTTGCAGTTTCCCATGGGGTTGCTCTTTTTTTTTTTTTTGGTTTAATCACAATTAGGCCCATTTTAGGTGACAGAATAATGTTTGGTGGTCAGTTACGAGAATGTCCAGTTCAGATAGTGTAATTAGTGGTGGTTTTAACTGTTATTTGATTCAATGAGATTGTTGTGAGGTCTTGTTTGGGTTATCAGTATAATGTAATTAGTGGTGTTTTTAACTGTTATTTGATTCAATGTTATTTGATTCAATGAGATTGTTGTGAGGTCTTGTTTGGGTTATCAGTATAATGTAATTAGTGGTGGTTTTAATTGTTATTTTATTCAATGAGATTGTTGTGAGGTCTTGTTTGGGTTATCAGTATAATGTAATTAGTGGTGTTTTTAATTGTTATTTGATTCAATGAGATTGTTGTGAGGTCTTGTTTGGGTTATCAGTATAATGTAATTAGTGGTGTTTTTATTGTTATTTGATTCAATGAGATTGTTGTGAGGTCTTGTTTGGGTTATCAGGTAATTGTTAGACACTTAAATGTTGCAGATTTCTGGTATTACAAAAGAAAATAAGTGAATGACAAGTTACAGTTAATCAAAATGAATTGAAATGATTGGTCTGTTTTGAATTACTCATTGGTCAATAACAGTGAGGCCTATTTATTCTTATTTTTTTCTACATTCAAGGTTTTGTTGGCAACAGAAAAAAAAATGTTTACCATAGTAACTGATATTGAAATAATTTAAATTAATGAAAAATAAACATTACAGACAAATAAACAACAAATAAAATAATAATTAAATAAAAATGAAATAGGTAATAAAATGAAATAAATAAAAATTGTTATTTAAAGTTCATTTTCTGGTGTGTATGGAGTTTAATAATAATAATAATTTTTCTTTATAATATTGACTTTAACAAATGAATATAAATCTTTTTACTGCACTATTCAAATATAAATGTTGACATTCTTTAGAGATTTGTATTCCAAGTTACAGAATGGCAGGAATTTAAGTTAATTAGACATCAGGTTTTTATTTTTTAAATTTTAATTATTATTATTAACATACTACTACTACTACCATTACTATTATTATTATTATTATTATTATTATTATTATTATTATTATTATTATTATTATTATTATTATTATTATTATTATTATTATTATTATTGTTGTTATTGTTGTTATTGTTGTTATTGTTGTTTGTTGTTGTTGTTCAGTAAGTCATCGAGAGGAGTGTGCTGACTCATGTGATGGGCGTTGCTATGGGAAACTACCGAACCAGTGCTGTCACTCCGAGTGTGATGGGCGTTGCTATGGGAAACTGCCAAACCAGTGCTGTCACCCCGAGTGTGCTGGGGGGTGTAATGGAGCCAAGAACACCAACTGTCTGGTGAGTTGAACTTTGACCTCAGACCAAACATTAGCTCACTAAACTGTATGTAACCCTGTCTGTTGTTTGTGATTGCATGTGTGTGCATTTGAAACCTAAATTTATTAGTAGTAATATTTATTATTATTACTATTATTATCATTTTTTAATTTTTTAACGCTTTTTTCAGTCTTGTCGTCATTTCCTGAATGAAGGTGCCTGTGTGCCCTACTGTCCCCAGCAGAACACATATGACCTTGATCTTGGTAAGATGGTGCCTAATCCAGAAGCCAAATTCACACTGGGGTCTCTCTGTGTGAGGAAATGTCCAGGTAAACAAAGTAAAAATACTAAAAATTAATTAAACAATAACATAATCTGTGTATGAGAATACTTCAGTAACTTCATTATCTCAAACTTCTTTAACTCAATATTATCTCAATGCGGTAAGTCAGACATATCTCACTACATTAACTCAAACTTATCTCACTACATTAACTCAAACTTTCAGTTACTCAGTTTTTTATATATTTCAGCTTCCATAAATCAGGTTTCTATCTTTTCAACTCAAATGTCACTCAATTTCAGTAATCTAAACTTTCATCTTCAATAAGTGAAACATCCATCTCTCAACTTCTGAACATGCATAACTCAAACTTACAGCTCCATATCAGTATTGAAATTTATCACAGAAGTTGAATTGCAGTCTGTTCAGATACAAAAATAGCAAGACTAGATTGTAGAAAGTTTAAATCTCACATAAACTAACCTGTTTGTACCAGTATTTTCACTTGTCAGATTAAAACATTAATTGTTCATCATAACAAGTAACTTTGTTTATCACAGATACATTTATTTTTTTAATTTTTCTCTTAGTTATTTTACTTTAGTTCATTTTATTTTATTCATTCATTTATTTTATTTCATTTAATTGTATTTAGTTTCATTAAATAATTAAATTATTTATTTTATTTTATTTTATTTTATTTCATTTTAAATATTTATTTTATTTTTTTAATTTATTTATTTTTTTATTTATTTATTTTATTTTATTTATTTATTTTATTCTATTTTAATTAATTAATTTATTTATTTATTTATTTTATTTATTTATTTGTTTATTTATTTATTTGTCAGCTCACTTGCTAATAGATCAAGGGGCGTGTGTGAGGTCGTGTCCTGAGGGTAAAATGCAGACACCTGAAAACACCTGCATCAAGTCATGCATGGAGGAACCCGGCTACTTCAACGACGGCAACGCAACGTGCAGACGTTGTCACAGCCAGTGTGACGGCAGCTGTAAGGGCCCTGTAAGTGAATTGTTTGTTTTTCAACTTTTCAGTATTTCCCAATCCAACCTTCTTGTCCTGTGTATATGTGTTTTTATTTTCATATAGTGGTTTATTATTTTTAGTAGAATAAAACTATTGATAAAATGCTTTATTTATTATTTTTAATACTTTTTTAACTTCAGGAAAATACTGACTGTTTCTTGTGTAGAAATGTAACAGTTATTCAACCAGACAAAAGTACTGTCTGTCTGTCTGAGTGTCCAGACCTGCACTATCCAGACAAACAAAGAATCTGTCGATTTTGCTGCCATGGATATTCAATTGGGTAAAATGTATTTGTGTTTGTGCATGTATAGTGTTTATATATATTTATATATACATATAAAATCTTTCATGTGTATATATAGTGTTTATATATACATATAAGATCCCATACTTCAGCTTTTCCGTGTAAAGTAAATTTCCTTTGACTCCATAAGTTAATTAAATTAGACGCTTGATCAATCTCGTTCGTTTGTTGTTTTTCTCAGCTTCCTTGTTAGTATTTTTCACTGTTTTGTTTTCATCAGGGTTTTTTCTGATTTTTCTCCATTTTCTGAGTTTTGTTTTTCCTTATTGGTTTTCATTTCTGTTGTATTTATCCTGTGGATACTTTTTGCTTAACTTTGTTTTTTCTCCTTTGATTTTACATTATCTGTAGTATACTCCATACCATCACTTTCTTTTTTCTCCTTTGATTTTACATTATCTGTAGTATACTCCATATCATCACTTTGTTTTTTCTCCTTTGATTTTACATTATCTGTAGTATACTCCATACCATCACTGTCACTGTCACTGTTTTTTTGTCTTCACTGTCATACTCTGTCCAACACTCACTTTCATTTTCTTTGTTTCCACACTTTTCACACAGAAAAATTTTAGGGCAGTTTCTTGCAAAATATCCTTTTTGTTTACAATTATGACAAGTTATACTTGGACAGTCTTTCAACAAATGATTGTCTGCCATACCATTGTAACAGACTTTTATCTGATTGTCATGTAATATACAAAAATATTTTATTCCTTTGTATATCCAAAATTTCATTGAATATGGTAGACTTTTTATTTCCGGTGGAAATTTCACTCTCACATTTCTTGTGCCATCTGCTATTTTTGTCCCTTTGTATACTCTGCTATAAATTGGTGTTAAATTTCTATTTTCATTTCTTCAATTTTTCTTCAATTTCTTCATCTTCTATGTATGCAGGCAAGTGTAAAAAGGAAACAACTACAGTTTCAGATTTTAAAATTCTTGCCTTTATTTTTAGACCTTTCAATTCTATTTCCTCAATTTCCGCAAGTCATTCTGGCTTGTATTATATCTTCTAGTGTTATTTCATAAGTGTCCCATTCTTTCAGTACACAAACTTTTATCACATCACCCACCTGGCCACTTACAAAATCTATCACCTGCTGAAATTTTCTTGTTGTCTTCAACATTTATAATCACTGTGCATTGTTTTTTTTAATTTTGTTTTCATTATTTCTTTTTTTAAGTTCAGAATTTTAATCTTTTCTTCATACTTTTCTGATTCTTCTGCCCAAGACATAATTATCGATTTCAAATAAAACTTTCCAAAGCGGGGACCGATGTGAAATACGACCACACCCGAACCACCCTAACCGCAAGTTCTTCTTATTTGTGCTATTAGTATTATTATTATTGTTATTATATTATTATTATTATTATTATTATTTTTTATTAGTATTATTATTATTATTGTTGTGCTATTATTATTATTATTATTTTCTTTTTTTTAGTATTATTATTATTGTTACCTATTATTATTAGTATTATTTTCTTTTTGTTAGTATTATTATTATTGTTACCTATTATTATTAGTATTATTTTTTTTTTATTTGTAGTATTATTATTGTTGTGCTATTATTATTATTATTATTTTTAATTTTTTTTATTAGTATTATTATTATTGTTACCTATTATTATTAGTATTATTTTATTTTTGTTTTACAGTGATAAAACAAAGATGATTCTAACAAACATAGGAGTAGTTGCAGGGGTGTTGTGTCTGATTGGGTGTGTTGTGGGTGGATTGCTATATCTCTGGCAGAACAGAACAATGGCACAGAGGACAGACCGAGGCAGTCATGAAGAAAGTGAGGTGAGTTACCAGACTGATTAAACATACACTTGTCTCTTTTATACATATTACACATATTTTACTCACATTTCTGGGTGCAGTCACTTTTTTATGTAATATATTTATATTATATATTCATCTAAACAAACATCCTTCAGTTATAGTCACTTCTGTCACAAATTAATTTTTATGTATATAATTGAAATTGTTAAAGTTAAGAAGTATTAAAATCTTTTTTCTTTTCTTCTGATATAGGTTTTTAAAAATAATTGTTATCTATAAACAGTTTTTTGATTTTGTTTTTTCTTCTTTCTTTTTTTTTCAGAATTTGTAGTTTGTTTAGAAGTCAGCACTAAAAGGGAGATAATTCTTTCAGTGTATGAAAATTGCTCAGGAAAAGACTTATTACAAAAATATAGGAGTAGGTTTTGCAGTTTTGTAGAACGTGTATAGCAGACATTTTCGTTTTAGAATTATGTCCCTTGAACACATTTTCATACATTGTTTTTGTTTAGTTCTCAAGTGTTTCAAAGTTGTTTCAATAAAAAATTTCTTATATAACAAATATGTTTGTGTTTTTTATATATATTGTAAATATTTTTTCTTCATATCAAATAAGAATTCTATATTTAAATTTTTTGTTATTTTACTATTTTTATTTATTAATTTAATTATTAATTAATACTATTCAAATAATAATAATTATTATTATTGTTATTATTATTTTATTTTTATTTTATATTTTATATATTATTTCATTTCACTTAAAGTTTAAAAAGTATTAGTAATAAAAACAAAAACAATTATGTATTGATAAAAAACAAAGAACTAAGACTGAATGAATTTTAAAATTAGTTTAATATTAATAAATTTTACATAATTATGAGGGAGAGAGGGAGAGTGTTGATTTTGTGTTGTTTTTATTATATCTTGGCTTATTCTTTTTCCTGTTTCTTTTCTTTTCCTTGCTTTTTCTGATTCTTGTTTCATCTTTTTCCCTTTTTTCTTCATATTTTGTTGTTTCTTTTGTTTTGTTGTTTATTCTTTCTTTCTTTTTTTCTAGTTTTCTTTCTTTCTGTTTGTATGTAAGTGCATGTGTGTTTTTCTATTAACCACAAAAGACATTTGTTTTGTGTCGTACACAATCATAAATGATTATTCAAATACAAAAATATATTAAATATAGAAATGTCAGCTAAAATGTTAGAAAAATTGGAAGAGTTTATTAAATTGGATGCTAATGTAGTGATCTAGATCGAATTATTAAAGAATTTAATGCTCGGTTTGCTAAATTAATTTCCGATCAAAAACCATAGATCTATTTTCGGTATGCCAGTCACTTAATCTTCAGACCAAGTTGAGAAATGATCTGAAAAACAAATAAAAATAAAAATAATATACTCACTGACAATGTCCGATCATAGCAGCATATTTGAAAGTATTTCACATTTACCTAGCAAACAGCGAGTGACGGTGTTGTTGACATCAAAACATCCAAACAAAGCAGAAGAAACAACATTGCAGATTTTCATCAGACACCATTGTTACATGCGTACACACACACACACACACACACACACACACACACACACACACACACACACACACACACACACACACACACACACACACACACACACACACACACACACACACACACACACACACACACACACACACACACACACTCGCATACAGACAAAAATACACTAACTTAGACCCAGGGACAGAAATAGTGAGACTCAGAGAAAAAGATGAAATTATGTGCAAGTTTTATATGCTGGACTAACATCATTTCTGTGCGTAAGTTATACAGTTTTTAGCAGCTTTGGT
>CM022677.1:3726467-3773326 GCA_012295275.1 Chrysomallon squamiferum
GCTCAGAGCGTTGTTTATAAAGCTGCAATTAATGCTATTGTTTCAATAACTTTGAAAGAAATTAGTTACCATTTTTTAATGGACGATTTTTCAGATGATTTATTTAAAAATTTAAATTTAAATTTCTTCATATCTTATGAACAAATATTTCTGATCAATATGAAATAATTTTGTTTCAAATCAAACCAGTCCGTATAGAATATCTTGCCTCCTCTTTAAAATATATTTTCATAAATATTTCTGTAACTGCGTACTCTTTCATTTAACAGTTACAGCTATTAAAACAAAATTATGTATAAGCATTAAATATAAATATTCTTCAGAATATTTTCGTATATAAATTTTGTACAGAAATAATAAACTCAAATAGTAATATATTATCAGAAAATCAGTAAAAAAAAAAAAAAAAAAAAAATAAGTAAATAAATAAACGAATACATAAATAAAGAAAAAAATGAAGAAAATTAAATATTAAATAAATATATTTTAAACATTTCATATATGTTTTTGTTGTTTAGTCACGCTTAAGCAGAAGAAATAAAAACAACAACAAAACAAACGACATACACAGAAAACAAGAAAAATGAAACCACACCAAACAATAACACCTTTAACGAAACAATAATCTGTGATTTTATTGTTGTTGTTGCTAACACAGAGCAAACCATTTCACTTCTCCACTAGCTACACAAGATCATTTATTATACATCTTTCATTTAACAGTAATGCACGTACTGGTGCTAGAGCCCATCATAACTCATTCTGATTTGAAATACATGGTCTGTTTTCCATTAGTCACATCAAGTGTGTAGCAAAACAATAATCCTGAAAATGTTAGTTTTAGCTTTTCACTCATTAACAACAAATATGTAAATGATAATGAAAAAGTCTTGTTTAATTACTTTGTTTCAAAACTTAAATAAATTATAAAAGTTGTCATACGAGTTTTTCTGTTTATGACAACGTCTCAAAAATCTGTTACAGTCATTAACAGTAATTATGTAGTGGTTAAAACAGGGTTCAGTTTTTATTTCATCATTTAAAATGAGATAAGACCAGAGAGAGAGAGAGAGAGAGAGAGAGAGAGAGAGAGAGAGAGAGAGAGAGAGAGAGAGAGAGAGAGAGAGAGAGAGAGAGAGAGAGAAATAGAATTTATTAAATATAATTTATGATACTAATAAATATAAATTTTCAATCTCTTCAAATAGTTTAAAATGTTATAACCGTATATGCAAAGAACAATTGTAAAATTACTGTTACATTTAAAGAAAATTTTAAATTCTGAACAATATTCATTTTAAATAACAAACAGTTATAAAAATATATAGATTACGGTCTGAATTTCAAAACTTTTATATATAATTTATTTATAGATTTTAGAAAATTTCATTAGATCTTATTTGTTGTCCACTATTTAAAAATATTAAAGACTGAGTAATCAAATTTTCTATATACACAGATAATTTAATATAATAAACTCTTAACAAATGTATAAATGATAAAACAGTTTTATATATATTTACATGTATGTATTATGTGTGCATATGTGCATGTCTATGAGTATGCATGTATGCATGTATGTATATGTGTATGTGTACTAAAATACTATGTAATATACAAAAATTAATGTGACAGATAATTAAAAGAAAACAACTACATTAAACATTAAATATATGAATAATTTGTTTCCTGAAAACTGATAACATCAAAACAAACTATTCACCTAGATACAATATAACACAATGAGTTATTACTCCACAAACACCCTTAATTTCTTATTGAATTGATGCAATCCTATGACAGGATGAAGTAACTTTCTAATACCAAAATCACTGTACTCTTGTTTTCAGTGACTCAAATCAATTTAGAGGTCAAATGTTGATTACAGGTGTACAACATGTAATTATCAAACTAAACTGTATTTAGGTGATTAGATGTCAAAACACTGTCACATTAGTACATCTTCAAGTCAGTTGTCAACATCTAATTATCACTAACTAAATCTGTCACATTAGTACATCTTCAAGTCAGTTGTCAACATCTAATTATCACTAACTAAATCTGTCACATTAGTCAAATCTAATTATCATAATTATCACTAAATCTGTCACATTAGTACATCTTCAAGTCAGTTGTCAATTATCATTAACTAAAACTCATCAACATTACACTAACTAAATCTGTCACATTAGTACATCTTCAAGTACATCTTCAAGTCAGTTGTCAACATCTAATTATCACTAACTAAATCTGTCACATTAGTACATCTTCAAGTCAGTTGTCAACATCTAATTATCAGTAACTAAAACTCATTTCAAGAAGAATTATCACTAACTAAATCTGTCACATTAGTACATCTTCAAGTCAGTTGTCAACATCTAATTATCAGTAACTAAAACTCATTTCTAGAAGAATTCTTCTTTTTATGATATCACTTCACATTTCTGTTTTGAGCAGTGCACTTTTAACACCTTTTACCTGACAGAAATGAAGCTTGTATACATCAACATTATTTATTTTGATATTATTGACAAAATGCTTGGCTCATTTTTATTTACTGTGTTTTACTGGAAAAAACAGCAGCAGAAAGTGCTGAGAAATCTGTTGTAATTTACTGATTTTCTTATGATACGTTGTGTTGATAAGCTCACTTTTCACAGGAATTCTTCAATGTCAGGATGTTTTCATTCTTGAACTCTAGATGACTTAAGTATGATTACACTTAGCCTGTTTTGGAGTTTTCTAATTTTTGATTTATTTAGTTCATATATGCATTGTGTAGCTATAAAATGTAAATAATACATAATTTTCAATACATTAGATAATACAGTAACAGAAGCTGATAAATATATTAGCATTCATTACAATCTTTTCTACACAATAAATATATATAACATAGTTAAAGGTTCATGATAAAAAGCCAGATTCTGTAAATAATACAGAAAACCCCTCACCATAAATAGATTAATCAGAATATAAAAAAATCAGATAACTAACTACACAGACTCGGATTTTGTCTGAAAACTTAAAATAAGAAAAAAATAATTACTTTAATCTTTAAGAGTTGTAAAAACAATTTTGTTATAATTATTTCTCACTTAAGTGAAATTATTTACATGATAAATTATGCTAAGTATAAAGTATTTTATTAAACAAATTAAACTATTTTCTCTTGTTGTTATAAAATTAAAGTTTAACTAATGAAAAATCTGACGCAAAAAGAGGTCAGATGATAAAGTTAAGAAACATCAGTGGTTGTAATGGAAGGAAAAAGAAATAGCTGAATAAAATATTAATTAATTATACTTTCCCACAATATTATTATGAACATCCTAAAACTGTTGAAAAATAAAAATAACAAATAATAAAATATACCCATTACATTGCTTTGGAAACAATAACATACTGTCACAAGCAAATAATCAAAACTGTGTTAAGTACAAACCACAAATCCAGTAAATATCAGTGTGTAGTCAACTGTGCTAAAAGGTTCCAGTGAGCTGCTTGTACTTTGGATCTTTAACACTTTCTTCAGTGATTCCAAGGGCTGACAGTTCTTCTTGCACACGATCAAGATAGCCAGGACCTGGATAACCAAAACTGTCAGAGAAACAATTCATTAATATCATATAAATACACAGAACTGTATGATAAAACTTTGTGAGAGAAAACAAATCATTGTTAATATGAAAACTAAACTTTATTCATGTTGCTTTAGAAATTATTTATTCTAAAGAAGCAACACTTTTAAAACAAAGAAAATCATTTTTAAGATCTTCAGTTGAGATATTTTTTTCTGAAATGTTAAAAGTAAAGAACCACATTCAGACGGGATCGTAAACTTAGTAAGCTTCAGCTGATTTATTATTACAAACATTACTACTAAGATTGTTTGTACGAGAACCTACTTGTCTGGGCCTCCTAACACGTTTGTTTTGTGATGAATGTCATTCCAAGTTATGACGCCATCACATCCAGTTGTTACTGATCTTCCAATAGTAAATGTCAGTCTTCGTTCCCAAGCAACACGTAACATGGCAAGTACTTTGCGACCATTTGGTGTGTCTGGTAAATATGCAGGATATGTAATATCATCATACCTCTGTCCTGCATTAGGATGTTCTTTCTGAAAAACAGTTTATATAAAACAGTTGTAGAAACAAACTGTAGAAAAACATGAAGATCTGCAATAAATTTTATATTGTTATTAGTATTTAAATATATAAAATAAAGCATTACAACAGTGCTGATTAAATATAAATTTAGAACAGAGAGAGATTTAAAATCAGGCAACTCTGCCAGAGAGGCTTCCAAACATAGCAAATAAAACAATAATTATAATTTTTTTTTTTATTAAAAACCATATGTGCTAATATAAATAATATCTTATATTGCAGTATATGTATGTATATATATATAAAGGCCAACAGAATGAAAATTTGATATTGATAAAAAAAAAAAATAAATAAAAAAAGAGTTAAAACAAAGAAATTTCAGTCTGTGTATTTAAGAAAGTTGGGTTACTTATAAAACTCAGTAATAATGGTTAGTTTTTCAGAAGAATGATGTTGTAAAATCCACTATTTATATTATCATACACCAAATGGAACATTTAATTAAATTGTATAATGTCAGTAATGTGCCTACATTCTTATTTTTTTTTATATGCTTTAGAAATGTATTAATCTGTATCAGTTAAATCACTGATTCCATTTAATTGTTTATTCTACACTTGAAGAAAACATAATTGCATATCACATCCAGTATTTGAAAACAAGAGAACGCCTCTGTATCTGTATTTAGAAAGACATCTCACTGAAATAGCTGTAGAAACATTGCAGAGTACTTACAGTTTGCCTTCACGAGTAAGTGATATGATAAAATCCACATTCTTCATATCCAGGAAGTCCCCATTTATCATAAGCAACACGCATTGTTCCTCCTGTAGGCATGTTACCAGTGAGAACACCACACAACATTGCACAGACAGGACAAACAGGTTTGTAGTTCATTTGTGTAGCAATACAACCTTTACAAAAACTGTGGCCACATTTCTCCAGTTTCAGAGGATTTACTAAATGTTTTGAGTAGTGTTTTTCTTTTCTTACTTACTGTCACATTCACTGAATTTTTTTACAACTCTGATTTTATTTTTATTATCATCATCATTATTTTCATTTTTATCATTATTATTATTGTTATGTTTTACTTTATTACTATTTTTATTATTTAATATTATTAGATATGCTAAATTTTAATAAGATGTGACTTTTTATTTTACCTTAGTTTTGTTTGTTTGTAATTACATTCTTGATAATACAGAATTTTGCCATAAAATTCTCAGTCTGATGAGAAATGGTAGTTTGAAAGGTTGTTATGTTTTATTTTCTTTGTTTAAAATTCATTTGTTTGCTTTCTAATTTGATTGAAAATTTTGTCTATTATATGTTCAAGATGGCATTTTTAAAATATATTAATTTTACTTTATTCGTTGATACTAGGCTGTGTGAATAATTTACTTTATAAAGCTGTTTTAATGTTTTTAAGATGTATCTTTGACAATACATGAGTAAAATATGGATGGCATCCATATTGTTTGAAAACTTTTGACCAGCATTATATCAGCTAATTATGTCTAGTGAATATTCAATACTATATGCATTTCTTGGTTCCTTACTTTTTTTTTTTGTAAATTTTTTATTTTCTTATCTGGAATGTGAAATAGTATTTTATTAAAATTTTTACTTATCTGGAATGTGATAAAAGTGCTTGTTCATATTCTGTGAACTCTGAATTTACCTCTGTGTGTCTGTGCATTAGATGTGCATGTGTTGGTGAGGCAGGGTGTGTCTGCATGTGTAAACAACTTACATACAGATGTCATTAACAGTCAGTACTTAAATATTTAATAATTTTATTTTATTATTATTATTATTATTTATTATTATTATTATTATAAACTTCTTGTTTTCTTGAAAGTTCTCTTTTTTAATGATAAATGTTTGCAATATTTGGGTTACAGCAGTTTTGAAATCAACATTAAAAGTCTTCATATATAAATGTTAATTCTGTTACCGAATTATTCTGAGTAACAAATATCAATGTTTTAAACAGAACATGTTGATTTGGTGGGGGTTTTATTCTGTTTTCTTTTCTTTTTTTTTCCTATGTCAAAAAAAATGTTTTAAAATATAATAAATATGTGTAATACATAAGATTAATTAAGTTGTAATTTAAGAACTTAATTAATGTTTCATTTAATAAAATAATGTTAAAATAATGTTTTTGGTATAAAATAAGCCTAAAATAATTTATTGTAAATTTCTAGCAATATTTCGTTTATGTTATTTTTCTCTTTTAAATGAAAATATTTAAATTGATTTAACAATTTTTTTTCCCTTTTCATATTCTTTTCTTGTTCCATTTCAGTCATTTTTATTTTAAATTAACATATATTTTTGTCCATCTTTCAACTGTTTAAACATGGTTGTGAAATACGCACATGAATGCTCAGTAATAATTTTCAGTATTTTTTATTTGTTCTTCTCATTTTTGCATCAAGGTATGATGTTAAGTTTTGTATGGGAAAAATTTTTTTTTTTTTTTTAATGTATTTTCATTTGTGTTTTTGTTAAAAATAAATGATTAGAGAAAATATTTGTGTTGTTGTTTTTTCTCTTGTTGTCTCAATATTTCATAGTGTATATTTTAGAATGTTTCCTGTTACAGCTAATATCTTCATTTATCAAAAACTATGTTGTTTTACCAGCCACTGGAAATATTAATGTGAGATACTTTTCTAGGAGTTCTATGAGCAATCGACTACCATAGCATACATGTTTGTCATCCTGCATCAGTATGCACCTTAGCCCTTTGAGACTTGCATCTGACTGGATCACATCTTGTTTTCATCATAATATGCCAGTACCAGAGACTCTGTCGTGTCATCATTTACCACTTCAAAGTCTTTCTGATGTTCTGGCTGCCATAAGAAACAAAGTGTCTTTCTTCATTAATTTACAAAATGTTTCTGAGGCTCGAAGGATTCTAGTTCTTTGAGCTTTTACAGGTTTCCAACCCTGCCCAGGAGCTTGCGAGTAATTTCTCATCTTCGCTGGACATTCCACAACTAACGAAAAGTTCAACACCTTGTTCACCTGCCCAGTAAATGAGGTATTTAACGTCTTTGTCTATACAGAAAATTGGACCTGCAAACAACAGCTCACATCCATGTTGATGTAAATCTGGTCATCCATATCCCAGTTCATGCCCGGCCCTTGTCTGACAATCAAATCATTTCCCAGTTCATGTTCAGTGCTTGTCTGACAATCAGATCACTTAATAGTTCATGTTCAGTGCTTGTCTTACAATCAAATCACTTCACAGTTCATGTTCAGTGCTTGTCTGACAATCAGATCACTTCAGTTCATGTTCAGTGCTTGTCTGACAATCAAATCACTTCCCAGTTCATGTTCAGTGCTTGTCTGACAATCAAATCACTTCACAGTTCATGTTCAGTGCTTGTCTTACAATCAGATCACTTCCCAGTTCATGTTCAGTGCTTGTCTTACAATCAGATCACTTCACAGTTCATGTTCAGCCATTGTCTGACAATCAGATCACTTCACAGTTCATGTTCAGTGCTTGTCTGACAATCAGATCACTTCACAGTTCATGTTCAGCCATTGTCTGACAATCAGATCACTTCACAGTTCATGTTCAGTGCTTGTCTGACAATCAAATCACTTCACAGTTCATGTTCAGTGCTTGTCTGACAATCAAATCACTTCACAGTTCATGTTCAGTGCTTGTCTGACAATCAGATCACTTCACAGTTCATGTTCAGTGCTTGTCTGACAATCAGATCACTTCACAGTTCATGTTCAGTGCTTGTCTGACAATCAGATCACTTCACAGTTCATGTTCAGTGCTTGTCTTACAATCAGATCACTTCACAGTTCATGTTCAGTGCTTGTCTGACAATCAAATCACTTCCCAGTTCATGTTCAGTGCTTGTCTTACAATCAGATCACTTCACAGTTCATGTTCAGTGCTTGTCTTACAATCAGATCACTTCACAGTTCATGTTCAGTGCTTGTCTGACAATCAAATCACTTCACAGTTCATGTTCAGTGCTTGTCTGACAATCAAATCACTTCACAGTTCATGTTCAGTGCTTGTCTGACAATCAAATCACTTCCCAGTTCATGTTCAGTGCTTGTCTTACAATCAAATCACTTCCCAGTTCATGTTCAGTGCTTGTCTTACAATCAGATCACTTTACAGTTCATGTTCAGTGCTTGTCTGACAATCAAATCACTTCACAGTTCATGTTCAGTGCTTGTCTTACAATCAAATCACTTCCCAGTTCATGTTCAGTGCTTGTCTGACAATCAGATCACTTCACAGTTCATGTTCAGTGCTTGTCTGACAATCAGATCACTTTACAGTTCATGTTCAGTGCTTGTCTGACAATCAAATCACTTCACAGTTCATGTTCAGTGCTTGTCTGACAATCAAATCACTTCACAGTTCATGTTCAGTGCTTGTCTGACAATCAAATCACTTCACAGTTCATGTTCAGTGCTTGTCTGACAATCAGATCACTTCACAGTTCATGTTCAGTGCTTGTCTGACAATCAAATCACTTCACAGTTCATGTTCAGTGCTTGTCTGACAATCAAATCACTTCCCAGTTCATGTTCAGTGCTTGTCTTACAATCAAATCACTTCACAGTTCATGTTCAGTGCTTGTCTGACAATCAAATCACTTCCCAGTTCATGTTCAGTGCTTGTCTGACAATCAGATCACTTCACAGTTCATGTTCAGTGCTTGTCTTACAATCAGATCACTTCACAGTTCATGTTCAGTGCTTGTCTTACAATCAAATCACTTCACAGTTCATGTTCAGTGCTTGTCTGACAATCAAATCACTTCACAGTTCATGTTCAGTGCTTGTCTGACAATCATCATCACATGTTCACAGTTCATGTTCAGTCACTTCACAGTTCATGTTCAGTGCTTGTCTGACAATCAAATCACTTCACAGTTCATGTTCAGTGCTTGTCTGACAATCAAATCACTTCACAGTTCATGTTCAGTGCTTGTCTGACAATCAAATCACTTTACAGTTCATGCTCAGTGCTTGTCTGACAATCAGATCACTTCACAGTTCATGTTCAGTGCTTGTCTGACAATCAAATCACTTCACAGTTCATGTTCAGTTCTGATGTTCAGTTCATGTTCAGTGCTTGTCTGACAATCAAATCACTTCACAGTTCATGTTCAGTGCTTGTCTGACAATCAGATCACTTCACAGTTCATGTTCAGTGCTTGTCTGACAATCAGATCACTTCACAGTTCATGTTCAGTGCTTGTCTGACAATCAAATCACTTCACAGTTCATGTTCAGTGCTTGTCTGACAATCAAATCACTTCACAGTTCATGTTCAGTGCTTGTCTGACAATCAAATCACTTCACAGTTCATGTTCAGTGCTTGTCTTGTTCAGTGCTTGTCAATCAAATCACTTCACAGTTCATGTTCAGTGCTTGTCTGACAATCAAATCACTTCACAGTTCATGTTCAGTGCTTGTCTGACAATCAAATCACTTCACAGTTCATGTTCAGTGCTTGTCTGACAATCAAATCACTTCACAGTTCATGTTCAGTGCTTGTCTGACAATCAAATCACTTCACAGTTCATGTTCAGTGCTTGTCTGACAATCAAATCACTTCACAGTTCATGTTCAGTGCTTGTCTGACAATCAAATCACTTCCAGTTCATGTTCAGTGCTTGTCTGACAATCAAATCACTTCACAGTTCATGTTCAGTGCTTGTCTGACAATCAAATCACTTCACAGTTCATGTTCAGTGCTTGTCTGACAATCAAATCACTTCACAGTTCATGTTCAGTGCTTGTCTTACAATCAAATCACTTCACAGTTCATGTTCAGTGCTTGTCTGACAATCAGATCACTTCACAGTTCATGTTCAGTGCTTGTCTTACAATCAAATCACTTCACAGTTCATGTTCAGTGCTTGTCTTACAATCAAATCACTTCACAGTTCATGTTCAGTGCTTGTCTTACAATCAAATCACTTCACAGTTCATGTTCAGTGCTTGTCTTACAATCAAATCACTTCACAGTTCATGTTCAGTGCTTGTCTGACAATCAAATCACTTCACAGTTCATGTTCAGTGCTTGTCTGACAATCAAATCACTTCACAGTTCATGTTCAGTGCTTGTCTGACAATCAAATCACTTCACAGTTCATGTTCAGTGCTTGTCTTACAATCAAATCACTTCACAGTTCATGTTCAGTGCTTGTCTGACAATCAAATCACTTCACAGTTCATGTTCAGTGCTTGTCTGACAATCAAATCACTTCACAGTTCATGTTCAGTGCTTGTCTGACAATCAGATCACTTCACAGTTCATGTTCAGTGCTTGTCTGACAATCAAATCACTTCACAGTTCATGTTCAGTGCTTGTCTGACAATCAAATCACTTCACAGTTCATGTTCAGTGCTTGTCTGACAATCAAATCACTTCACAGTTCATGTTCAGTGCTTGTCTTACAATCAAATCACTTCACAGTTCATGTTCAGTGCTTGTCTTACAATCAAATCACTTCACAGTTCATGTTCAGTGCTTGTCTGACAATCAAATCACTTCACAGTTCATGTTCAGTGCTTGTCTGACAATCAGATCACTTCACAGTTCATGTTCAGTGCTTGTCTGACAATCAAATCACTTCACAGTTCATGTTCAGTGCTTGTCTGACAATCAAATCACTTCCCAGTTCATGTTCAGTGCTTGTCTGACAATCAAATCACTTCACAGTTCATGTTCAGTGCTTGTCTGACAATCAAATCACTTCCCAGTTCATGTTCAGTGCTTGTCTGACAATCAGATCACTTCACAGTTCATGTTCAGTGCTTGTCTGACAATCAAATCACTTCACAGTTCATGTTCAGTGCTTGTCTGACAATCAAATCACTTCACAGTTCATGTTCAGTGCTTGTCTGACAATCAAATCACTTTACAGTTCATGTTCAGTGCTTGTCTGACAATCAAATCACTTCACAGTTCATGTTCAGTGCTTGTCTGACAATCAAATCACTTCACAGTTCATGTTCAGTGCTTGTCTGACAATCAAATCACTTCACAGTTCATGTTCAGTGCTTGTCTTACAATCAGATCACTTCACAGTTCATGTTCAGTGCTTGTCTGACAATCAGATCACTTCACAGTTCATGTTCAGTGCTTGTCTGACAATCAGATCACTTCACAGTTCATGTTCAGTGCTTGTCTTACAATCAGATCACTTCACAGTTCATGTTCAGTGCTTGTCTTTTCATGTTCAGTGACTTACAATCAGATCACTTCACAGTTCATGTTCAGTGCTTGTCTGACAATCAAATCACTTCACAGTTCATGTTCAGTGCTTGTCTGACAATCAGATCACTTCACAGTTCATGTTCAGTGCTTGTCTGACAATCAGATCACTTCCCAGTTCATGTTCAGTTCTTGTCTTACAATCAGATCACTTCCCAGTTCATGTTCAGTGCTTGTCTGACAATCAAATCACTTCCCAGTTCATGTTCAGTGCTTGTCTGACAATCAAATCACTTCACAGTTCATGTTCAGTGCTTGTCTGACAATCAGATCACTTCACAGTTCATGTTCAGTTCTTGTCTGACAATCAAATCACTTCACAGTTCATGTTCAGTGCTTGTCTGACAATCAAATCACTTTACAGTTCATGTTCAGTGCTTGTCTGACAATCAAATCACTTCACAGTTCATGTTCAGTGCTTGTCTGACAATCAAATCACTTCACAGTTCATGTTCAGCCATTGTCTGACAATCAAATCACTTCACAGTTCATGTTCAGTGCTTGTCTGACAATCAGATCACTTCACAGTTCATGTTCAGTGCTTGTCTGACAATCAAATCACTTCACAGTTCATGTTCAGTGCTTGTCTGACAATCAAATCACTTCACAGTTCATGTTCAGTGCTTGTCTGACAATCAAATCACTTAACAGTTCATGTTCAGTGCTTGTCTGACAATCAAATCACTTCACAGTTCATGTTCAGTGCTTGTCTGACAATCAAATCACTTCACAGTTCATGTTCAGTGCTTGTCTTACAATCAGATCACTTCACAGTTCATGTTCAGTGCTTGTCTGACAATCAGATCACTTCACAGTTCATGTTCAGTGCTTGTCTTACAATCAAATCACTTCACAGTTCATGTTCAGTTCTTGTCTGACAATCAGATCACTTCACAGTTCATGTTCAGTGCTTGTCTTACAATCAAATCACTTCACAGTTCATGTTCAGTGCTTGTCTGACAATCAGATCACTTCACAGTTCATGTTCGGTTATGGTTGTATTCGAGCAGAGAACATGGACCTGCGTAAATACATGTTTTCATCTGACAAACTGATTTGTCCAAGAAAAGAAAGGGTAAGGCAGAATCTAAAGACAAATATGAAAAACAAAAGCGAAAAAAACAGAGGTAAGTACAGAAGTATGTATGTACATGATATATAGATGGAGGGAGGGAGGGAGGGATGTATAGATGGAAATACATTTATGTATGTATGTATGTATGTATACATGTTTGTGGTGTGAATGTATGTTTCTGTGTATGTATGTGTGAGAAGTGTGTGTGTGTGTGTGTGTGTGGAAGTCTGGGATATATGTATGCATGTTTTTGTGTGTATGGTATAAGCTATATGTATATATGTGTGTGTTTGGAGTGTGTGTGTGTGTGTGTGTGTGTGTGTGTGTGTGTGTTAAATATTTGGAATGGTTTGAAAGAACGTGGATTTGCATTATCAAGTTCAAGATTTAGATCTTTGTCTTTCTAAGACACTGTTCAGTATTAGTTATAGTCTTGGGTTGGCTTCATCATCAACATGATCATAAGCAGGATTATCATACTGATTCAGTGTGTCGTAATCAAACTTTGTCACTTTTGAAGACTGGGATCCTGCCTGAAATGCAAAGAAAATAAATCACTTTATTAACGAAAAACAAAAACTGTCTCGCTCTTTCTCTCTCTGCTTATATATATATATATATTAAGTAAAGTAAATCTTCTCATTTTCTTTTCTCTCTCTTTTTACACATAAAAACACACATACAGCAGACACACAGACACACACACACATACATATACTGTATATCAAAAAACAGACATTATCAAAGAGTAATTTCAATACTAGTAAAAAGAATATTAAACATTTAGAAAATATTTTCCAAACGCTTCATACATTAGTAAATCAACTTCTTATAAGAGATACAATGTTTGTTTTCTTTTTAAAATAATCACATACACATGCATTAATAGCATTCAAAATGTACATTTAGTTCACAATTGTGTAATACATGCTTGCTAAATGTTTAAAGGAGATTAAGATTCAAACATAGATCATAATACTGTAAATAGTTCTGTTGTTATTTTTTGTATTAATGAAGATAGAAAAACAGAGAGAGAGAGAGAGAGAGAGAGAGAGAGAGAGAGAGAGAGAGAGAGAGAGAGAGAGAGAGAGAGAGCTATGGATATGTTTGTATATGAGTGTGTATAAAATTTCTACCACTACTTTCACTCATTTATTTATTTATTTATTTATTTTTATTATTATTATTATTATTATTATTATTATTATTATTATTATTATTATTATTTATTTATTTATTTATTTATTTATTTTCAATTTTTTTATATATATATTTATTTCACTTTCCTGTGGTAAAATTTCTGTAAAATGAATTTTAAACAACAGCAGCAACGACATTAATAATAAAAGCATCAACAACAACAACAACAAAATAACCAGTTAGATCATACATATACTTTTAAAAATAATGATCTCAAGACGCCGCTTAAACGTCTATTTTTATTCACCGATTTTCTTGTAGACTTTAAAAATCTCTAAGCGTTCGAGGCTTAGGATAGGATAGGAAAAAAAATGAACGTGCTAATCAGAGCAAGCTTTTATTACAAGCTTCATAAACACCGTGCGCATGGCAAACAGATGGTTACTAGGTAAACACCGTGCGCATGGCAACAGATGGTTACTAGGTACGTGATTTAATATCTTACGTCAGTGAGAGTTATTACTATCATTTCGTATCGAACCGCCTCGCTAAACGGTGCACGCTGTTTCATAGTAACTGACTGTAAGGAAGGAGCGAAATAAGTGTATGTTTAACGACACCGCGACGTCGTTGAAATGCTAGGACGTTCACGTCGTTAAATTAATGACGGTACTCTCACGGATCAGTTCGTATAGAACAACGACAGGGGGAATAACTGTGATTTTTGAATGTGTACTCTCTACAGCGTTCGGTAAAGCTTCACCAATGAGTGCAAGGCAAAGGGAAATAAATTGTTGTTTATGACGTAGTTAAAGTGGTATGCGTGCAAGTATGCACGTACGTAAAAACATATTATATGTGTGTGTCTGCGTGTCTGTTTATCTATACATACGTATGTAACAACGTGTGACTGCGTGTATATTTGTAAATATCTATTTATTTACCCATTACCATTTAACATGACTTATAAATATACAAAAAATAAATAAAAAAAAAAAAAAAAAACAAAAAAAAAAAAAACAAAATAAAATAAAAACAAACAAAAACAAATAAATAAATAACGCTAAAACTCACTCACTCAGTTTGACGTTAAGAGATGTTTATTGATTCATTACCCTATACGACCAATCAATTAAAGGGCATTATTTAATTCAGTGTATAGAAATCGTTACTACGACAACGCGCTACATAGACATTAATTAGTATAGTTTGCTTTTGTCAATAAACGATAAAGAATTTCCGCATTGTAAGTTGATACCACAAGGTCGGCTGTAAATAATACTCAGGAAAAGAAGTGTAATAAAAAAAAAAAATAATAATAATAATAATAATAATAATAATAATCGTCAAATGGGAAATAACAACAACAACAAAAAATCTTTATCTTGTTTTAATAGATTGAGAGAGAACCGTACAGACAGACAGACAGCGAGAGAGAGAGAGAGAGAGATACTTAATTCACAACACGTGTATTAAAGGTTATTTCAATAAACGGCAACTATTAAGTCATATTTTGAATAATCAGCTTGCATGATTCCTGCTGTGAATTTAATCCACAAAAACTCCTTTGTCATGATGACCACCAAGGCGATTGTTCGAATAAGACACGCCTTTCATTGAACATACTTCCTGGATGCCGTCTTTAACCCTTGGCCTGTGAGAGAAGTTAACACCACTTCGTTTCAAAGTTTGCAAATGATTCCCTTTGATCCCGGCTGTTCTTTTTATCTTTACGGCTTTCGGAATGTTTGCTATTAGTTCTAGAACACGAGTGTTTTAAAAGTTTTATTGCATGACCATTTTCATTATTAGAATTTGACACTTTTTATATCTTTTTTGTTTGTCTATAACTAACGGCACTTACAAAACGAACTATTTCATTTATTTAAATACAAATCTTCTGTCTGCTATAAATATATAAAATAACAAGTAAAAATCACAGGCATAAATAAAAATGAATTGAATCGAAATTAAAACGATAAATAAATAAATAATGAAAGTAAAATAGATATTTCTAAAGTTAAATGAGAGAAATAAAAAATGTAACAGCTGTTAATCCAGCACTGTTGCTAGGCAACTTTGGGTCGGTCGCATATCAAATTATTAATATATAGTTATGCATTGATACATAATTCGTGTCAGCTGTTTACAAGTGCATGGAACATGCTCTACGTGTTTTATACAATAATATATTATCATCATATCCAATAACAAAGATGATGATGATGATGATGATGATACTGACAACAGAAATGATTATCATAGATGATGATAATAGTTGTAGTAATAACAGTAGTAGTAGCAGTAACAAAGCAACGATAGTAATGATACAGTAATAACGGTAACAACAATAGCAGCAGCAGCAGCAACAACAACGACAACAACAACAATAATAAAACCACGATTATTAAGGTGATAGTAACAACAATTATGTTTATAAAAATAATGTGCATCTCTTGATATTTATTCTATATAAGCTGTCGAAAAATAGTAAAATGACACTAATTTTAGATAACGCTTAAAAATTCAGCTATGCTTATATCTCAACAAAAAAATCCACAACAACAACAACAAAAAACACATTAGAAAATATATAAACGTCCTGTGATTACTCATACCATTCCAAAACCTCCTCGTACATAGGTTTTTACTCTTATCTTGAAATTCATAAAAAATAGTTAATAAAAAAAAAAATTTTTTGTGCTTTATTTTTTGCGTAACGACAAGCATGCATATATATATGTATGTATGTATGTATGTATATGTAAATATATATATGTATATGTATGTATGTATGTATATGTAAATATATATATATATGATGTACAGAACATCTCTTTTTCTTTTAAGAATGACTTTTCTAAAGTTTGTGAGAACCAAAATGAAGATTACTTCTTTGGTATATTTTACAAATTAAATCTCTCTCTCTCTCTCTCTCTCTCTCTCTCTCTCTCTCTCTCTCTCTCTCTCTCTCTCTCTTTTTCTCTCTCTCTCTCTCTCTCTCTCTCTCTCTCTCTCTCTCTCTCTCTCTCTCTCTGTGTGTTTCTCAGTAAAATATCTGTCTTATTAAAATAAAGGAATCACGGCTGGATTTATTGATTAATCAGCCCTAGTGTTGTGTGCGAATCTGTCTTTCATCTACCTTAGCTTCGTGCTGACGTTTGAAAAAGGTAAATAATACAGATTCGATAGCTCTTGAGATACGTCAAGGTTTTTCAGTCCACGCCCCAAACTAAATACTAAACTAATCACCGGTGACATAATGGTTTTGCCAACGACTTCACGAGGGACCAACTGATTGTGGGTTCACTTCCTGGTACAAGTTTTAGAGCTCTTTCAGGGTATATCAGATTGCTATATCCTATCTATATCTCCAACTTATCAGCTAATAAACTAAGACAGTACATCCAGTCTTGGTTGTGCAGTTGCTAATCCAGCTTTCCAGTGGCTTTAGCCCCTGAATGACTGACTACGTCTATATTCTCTACACTTTCTGTAATTAAAGTATGTCTTTGATTATACGAACAAATGGTCGAAATATATTCTGCGTGCTTCCATGTTATGTTTAGATTTTTGTCGTCCACACTTGATTAATAACGAAGTTTAATTAAAAAAACCCACCAAAAACCCCCCAAAAACCCACCAAAACCAAAACCAAAGTCGTAATGTCAGCATTTAAGATGGCGACGTTCACGTTTTTAGTAACAGTAACATTTGATAGTCATACTTTGTTGTGAGGATAGCTGGTCGATAAGAACAGATATATATATATATATGTCCTTCTAATAAGCAACCTAAACTTCTGCACAAAGTAGATGTGTATATGAACCTTTAATTCAAAAACTGATTAAGTAAATGCTGATTATTTATATATATATAAAATAATGAAATAAAATAAATCTTTGATAACACATGATCTATGCCACCATACTTCTCTGGCTGTCTGTCTCTTCTCATTGTCACTCCCATTTTGATCTCTCTCTCTCTCTCTCTCTCTCTCTCTCTCTCTCTCTCTCTCTCTCTCTCTCTCTCTCTCTCTCTCTCTGTGTGTGTGTGTGTGTGTGTTGTGTTTATGCTGCTTTGGGTCACTGATGTATTATTTTCAGATAATTTGAAGAATGATGGGAACAGAAATCAACAAACTGTGTATTGACACTTTCAGCACATTCCTGTGTGTGGGACATAGTACAATACTGACTTTTTCTGTTGACTTTCGAGCTTAAAATAGCTCGCATTAAACAGTTTTCTATTTTCATTGCTAGAAATTTCGGAATTAACATTTCATTGGTGCGTGTTTAAATGGCATCTGCATAATCTATTGTTATTTGGACATTTATTGATATTTTCCTTTTCTATTTGAAGTCATTTCCTTTTTGAAAGTTATATCCGTCATTGGATCCATCGCTTTTTCTGTTGTGAGACTGAAAATATGTTTAACCAAAACTACCGCAGTAAATCAGTAAGTCAGTTCTGGCTTTAACCGTTAATCAATTGCAATAATAATAATAATAATAATAATAATAATAATAATAATAATAATAATAATAACAACAACAACAACAACAACAGCAACAATAATAATAATAATTCTTATAAAAAGTAAAAAAAAAAAAAAAAAGCAGTATATCATTACAACAACCAATACTATCATGAAATCGGTTTTTAATCTCAGTAACAACAACAATAACATAATAATAATAAATAATAATAACAATAATAATAATAATAATAATAATAATAAATAATAATAACATTACAAAGAAGTTAAGAAGAAGAAGAAGAAGAAGAAGAAGAAAATTACTCCTATCACTATTAGTACTATTGCAGCCACTATTACTACAGCTATAATTACTTATTCTACTGCTATTGTCACAAGTGCAGGAAGTTTTCCGAATTTTAGAGTTTGAGGAGACGGTCGGATAAAGGATCCACTGCTAGTAACATATACAACAATAAATAAAAGTCGTTACTGATACAGTATACAGAGCTTGGCTTTAAATTACAAGTAAAATGAATGGATGTATAATTTAATGCAAGATAATATGTAACTACGACGACCTGGTTTAATAAAATAAAACCCTTTCACAACAGAGTCCGTTGTTTAGACCAAACTAAATTCTGTCTCGGAAATAAAACAGCAGGGTCGTACATTCCTCCAGCTGAGCGCATCGCATTATAATTTATAAAATATTCATGAAAATAGCTGAACAATAAAAATTATTCATTTTAATTATTACACGGCAGAGAAAAAAAAGAAAAAAGAAAACAAAGAAAAATAATTTAAAGAAAAAAAATTCTGAATATCTAATCGTACCTATTCATGTCTGTAGCCGTGAGAGGGAGATGCATTTGTTACTGAAATATTTATAATCAGTATGCCACCAATATTAATATCTAACAATTTCCCCTCGCCTACTGATTATAAATAATTTACTGGTAATAAAGAACCTCCCTCCCAAATTTGTCACTGTCAGTCAGTGTCTGAACTATCAACAGTTTCACTTCGAGCATCATCCAAGTCTTCTCAGTCTGATGTTGCAGTAGCAAGAAAGTCCTCTGCACACATTAGTTCATTGCAGGTTATTTTTATCACATCTTAAGAGGGCACAGATAAGTATGAGTCTTTTGAGTCTGACAATGAGTCTACAATCAGGTTGTCAATTGTACAAGATGCTGGTCTTTTTCTTTGTTTTTTATCATCTGTGTACAGGGAAACAGCTTTGTTCATATGAAGGGCCACAGCTTATAAGTGCAGGCAGGTTAACTCTAATCACCAACAAATCATTCAGTGTAGAATTGGACATGTTCAACCTGGTATTTGTCAACTGCCGATTGAGAGAGCTTATGCCCCTCTCTTACGCCAAGATCATTTCAATGATAAGAAGAATGTGTGGATATTCAGAGTGGTGATGACTGAATATTTGAAGATTTCATAAAAATCTGAGAAGGTCGGGTTTAAATTTGTTTTTTTGGGGGGTGATTTGACACGGAATTAATGTAAATTTACATTAATTTGAGTAATTCTTGTTTAGGTACAAATGTGTACAAAGTTGAGAAATGTTAAGAAAGTTTAATATTTTGGATGTATATTTTCTTTTAGATATTAATGACTGTGAATCAAGTCCTTGTATGAATGGTGTAAAAGTGTACAGACATAGTTAATGATTATAAATGTACCTGTACAGTTATTTTGAAATAATTAATTACTAATTAAAATAGCAAATGATGTGAAATGATTTTTTTAAATATTTGTTTGGTTATGTAATTCTTGTTTCAGACATAGCCATATAAGACTAATATTTGTGATATACTTTTTGTTTCAGATATTGATGACTGCAAACAAAATCCTTGTGAAAATGGTGGAAACTGTACAGACAAACTTAATGATTATGACTGTACTTGTGCACCTGGATGGGACGGAAAAAACTGTACAACAAGTAAAATTATTATTTCTTTATTTATGTTGTTGTTATATGTGCTAAAATGCATTTATTCCTTCTAAAATTTGTTCACAGACATAATATTCAGATCACTATATTAATTCATTTGAATGTTATTTTTAATTTTACTATCTTAATTTTTCATTTTTTCTCTGTTATACCTCTGTTTTCTGTCATTGCCTGTCTTTCCTTTCTTTCCTTCCTTCCTTCCTTCCTTCCTTCCACTCTCTTTCTCTCTCTCACTGTCTTTGTGTTCCACATTCAAAATCTTTCTCGCTTTCTTTTCTTCTTTCATTTTTTGTCACTGTTTCTCACTTTTACTCTCTTTCTCATACCCTTTCTTTTCCTTCTTTCTTTCTCTGCTAATTTTAAGGTGTAATTTCTGTTTCATGATTTAGGTTATGCTTTTTGTTTCAGACATTGATGACTGCAAATCAGATCCTTGTATGAATGATGGAAACTGTACAGACAAACTTAATGATTATAACTGTACTTGTGCACCTGGATGGGAAGGAAAAAACTGCTCTATAGATAATGTCATTATTTATGTGGGTAGCTTTTGCTTTTGTTGCTGTCGATGGTAATAAAACAAGTAATTCTTCTGTTTATAATTTATCCTTGTAAATATTTGTATACATAACCTAAAAAAATAAAACAAACAAAGAAACCCACAATGAAAGAAAGCAAAAAAGAAGCAAAAACAATTTAATATAATTAAATTATACAGTTTAAATTATTATTAGTTTATGTATTTAATTGTTTTAATTTTTGTCTGTCCATCTTTTTTTTTTTTTTTCTCTCACTCTGAGGCTTTCATACATTATGTCTCTCTCAGATGTCAGTTATTCATAATTCTGTTAAGATATACTTGTTTTAGAAACTATTGAATGTTACTAGATCTTAGAGTAAAACAAAATAAATAAAAAAAAAAATAAATATTGATCAGTTAAATTATTACTGTTGAAATTTATTTTTAAAATTATTATCTAACTAAAAACTCATTTAAAAATGTTTTAATTTACTAAAAAATAAAATTATTTTATTTATTAGCACCTCTATTTATTTAATGTTATTTTGAAATAATTAATTACTGATTAAAACAGCACATGATTTGAAATTAGTTCTTTTATTATTTTTTAGTTGTGTGATTCTTGATTCAGACACAACCAATAAAGACTAATATTGAAATTAGTTCTTTTATTATTTTTTAGTTGTGTGATTCTTGTTTCAGACACAACCAATAAAGACTAATATTTGTGATGTACTTCAGATCCTTGTATGAATGGTGGAAACTGTACAGACAAAGTTAATGATTATAACTGTACTTGTATACCTGGATGGGAAGGAAAAATTGTTCTACAGGTAAAATAATTATAGAAGAAAAGAAAAAGATTTCACTTACAGAAATATTCATACCTTTTTAATACATATCATCATAGCTATGGTTAACTATGATTAAGAACCTTATATATAATGACAGAATGACCTCATCATACAACAGGTTAGCAGTAATTGTATTTTTTATACATATCTACGCATATACAGACAAGTATGAAGGCCTTTTATAAAGAATTCATTAAAGCTTTGGTTGTTATGGGAAAATACTTAGTATTAGCAGTTTTGAGGGTTGAACTTGAAACCCTTTATATCTCTTTCTTTTTCCATTAGCCATTAAAGTATATTTTTGTCTTTTTGTGTGTTAATAAACTAAATTTGTACAGTCTAGTTTCATTTATTATATATTCGTTTGTTGGTATATTTTTCTCTCTCTCTGTCTTTTCTTTCAGTCTCTGTCTTTCATTTTTTTCTTTCTGGTGTTGTTGCCCTCCTTCTTTTTGCCATTTTGTTTTTGTTTGGGTTTTCTTTTTTGTCTCTCTGTCCCATGATCCTTCAACTTATCTCTATATTATCAGTGTCTCTCATACTCCTGTCTCACATTTCTCCTTTCTGTCTATCAGTCTGCCTCACTGACTCTCTCTTTCTGTCTCTCTCTTTATGTCTTTCTCTCTTTCTCTCTCTCCTTCTCTATCTCTCTCACTACACTGATACTTTACATTTTTATTTGTTGTCATTTTTAAGGTCACTCAGTATCTGTTTCTAAGTCTCTTTTTCTCTCTTTTTTTTCATTCTTCCTGCAGGTCTATCTTTCTGTCTTTCTACATATTTGTTATTGTTGTGTCATAGACAAATCTGTTTCCTATTAATTTGTTTGCTTCTAAACATATGTTTCTATCTTTAAAAAAAAAGAAAAAAAAAAGGAAAGAAATATTTACTGGTATTTTATTTGTATATGTTTAAGATGTAGATGACTGTTTATCAGATCCTTGTGCAAATGGAAATTGTACAGATCAACATAATAATTACACCTGTACATGTTTCCCTGGCTGGAAAGGAAGGAATTGTTCTGAAAGTAAGTTTTTTTTTAAGGCATTTTATTTTATTTTATTTTATATATTTATTTATTTATTTATTTTTTTTTCAAAATCATTTATTAAATAACATGCTTTTATTGAATTACTGTTTTTCATAACATGTTTATTTTTTATATTATTGAACAAAAAAAAAATTGTTCAATGGGTAATGTAATTATTTCTAAGCTTTTCTGTTTGGTTATTTGAATTTACAACTTTTAAAATGTGTATCGGTCTAAATAATTTTATATTAAAAAAAAAAAGAGTAAATAAATAAATAAATAAACAAGAAAAACGTGATGTAATTAAGCAGTTCAATTTAATACATTATAAATTTATTCGTTTTGTTTTTTGCTGCCCACCATTCTCTCTCTTTATTTTTCCGTCCTTTTGTTATTTCTTCCTGTTGCTTATTTCTTCTCTCTTGAAAAGTGTGATATCTTAGATGTACATTTTGCTTCAGATATTAATGACTGTGACCCAAATCCTTGTCAGAATAATGCAAGCTGTACAGACAAAGTTAATGATTATAATTGTACTTGTACACCTGGATGGGAAGGAAAAAATTGCTCAAAAGGTAAAGAAAATATTCCTGTTTTTCTTTGCTAGCAAAAATTATTATTTATCTTTTTAGTTAAATATTTTTACTACCTTTTAAAATTTATACTTAAAAACACTTGTATATATTCTCTATAACTGTTTTTGTGAGTATGTATAATAATAAAATTTAATATATTTACGTTATCAAATTTAATTTATTATTACTTTAATTTTGAATATTTTATCTTTTCTCTCTCTCTGTCTCTCTATTTCTCTTTTTTCTTTCTTTCTCTCTATGGTTCTATTTATCCTTCTGTCTGTCTTTATAATCTCCTTTGCTTTTCTCATCTTTTCCCTCTTCTCATTATCTCTCTCATTCTCTTTCCTTCTTTCTCTCTCATTCTCTTCCCTTCTCTCTCTCCTATCATTCTCATCACATCTTTAACTTTCTCCAGTACATCATCATATTTCTCGATATATTCTTGTGAGTTCATTTTAAAATGGATATCACTGTGTATAAAATCTTTTACTGACAACTCTGTTCAAATATGTTTGTTTCAGAAACTGATGAATGTTCACCAAATCCTTGCCAACATGGAAATTGTACAGATCAGCATAATAATTACACCTGTACATGTTCACCTGGGTGGGAAGGACGAAATTGTTCAGAAGGTAAAATTAATGAAATTTTTGATTAAAATACTTAATTAAATTTAACATCATTTTACGGTAATAAATTATATTTAACATTATAAGTTATGATAAACTATATTTATCAATATACATTATGATAAATTATGTTTAGCATTATATTTTTGTAATAAATTATATTTAAAGTAATTTGATATATTTAAATATTATTTGACTACTATTTATTTAATTAACGTTAATATATATTTTATTTTATTTATAATTTATTTAATTGGCCTTAATTTATAATATATTTAGTTAATATTTTTATTGCAATGTATTTAATTAGTGTTTATAATCAGAATATTTTGAATCTGCATTTATAAATTTTAATATTTTTGAATACAAAATAATATTCTTAATTATATTATTTACTTGTCAGAATAAGTTTTGATAATGAAAAAACATCAGAACAGAATCAGTTAATAATTATTTAAATTAATAATGATTTTGAATTTGAAATTTTTTGTTGTTATTGTCTAATTTTTATTGTTATTGTAAAAGATAAAATGATGATAACAGCAGTGATAAAGAAATTAAAAAAAAAAATAAAAAATTAAAAGCAAATAGCAATCACAATACTAAAAACAATGATAATAATCATAAGAATAACATAAAACATTTACTATGATAAAAAAGAAATGTAAATGTTTTTTTTTTTTTTTTTTTTGTAAATAAGCATGAATATGTGGGTTTTGGTTTCTTTTTTAATTTCAGTAATTTGAATATAAAATTGTTTTTTTTTTCCGATGTTGATGAATGCTCTTTAAATGGAACTTGTCCCAACGGGTTTTGTCAGAATGTAGCTGGGTCCTATAAGTGTTTGTGTAAACAGGGCTGGACAGGAGCAGACTGTAACCAAGGTAAGAGACGAATGAATAAATGAATAAATTAACGAATGAATGAATAAATTAACAAATGAATGAATAAATTAACGAATGAATGAATGAATATACAAATTCACCTTTATTTGGTGAGAAACCTAAATACTAACATTTCATTTCACTTCATTTATTTATTTATTTATTTATCTGTACATTTATTTAAATGAATAACCAAATATATGGCATTTATTCTATGAATGACACCTGCAAACACCTGTTTTTTTCTCATTCATTTGCCATATACTTAATTATTAATTTAAGTAAATAAATAAATAAATAAATAAATAAATATATATATATATATATAACTGATATACAAAATATTTTCTTGTTTTACAGATATCAGTGAATGCTCTGACCCATCTGTTTGTGGAGGGGGTAAGCCTGGCTGGGTGTGTTCTAACACAGATGGGGGTTTTACCTGTCAATGTAACTCTACAACCCATGTTAAACGTGGAAGTCAGTGTGTTGGTAGGTTTTTATTTGCAATTTTTGATTCACCTATTGAAATATGTTGTCCTGTTTCCGTGGTTCATTGCCAAAATAGTTTTTTTTTAAATTATGTAAATAAATTGATTTTTGTTAATCCATAATTTAAGGTTTATACTGAATGTGTAAACGTAAGAGCGTGTAGAGAAAGATAGGAAGATAACAGTCTTAGAGCTGTTTTTGGTTTATGCTTTATTATTACGAAAGATTGGTGATGAAGATATTTATAAAATTCTTTTTTATATATATTTTTTTATTTTTTTATTTTCAAAAATAAGTATTAATTTAAGAGATATTTATCAAAAAGTAAATGTGCATAGAGAGAGAGAGAGAGAGAGAGAGAGAGAGAGAGAGAGAGAGAGAGAGAGAGAGAGAGAGAGAGAGAGAGAGAGAGAGAGAGAGAGAGAGAGAGAGACTGACTGACTCATTTAGTTAAATTCTTAATTCTACTCTGAGTTCCAGAGGGAGGCTGACTGTCAGTGAATATTACAGATATAAGGGTGATGCTGGAGTGCTGGACGATATTGCCAAAATTATCAAGGATGGATTTGAACCACAGTATGCTATGACAGTTTCTTGGCATGATGCCAGCCCATACCCTGCAAAACTGTATATGGGATATCAGGTATACCTGTCTTCGAAAAGAAATGAATAATAAATAGTGTCATGAAATAAAATCAAAGAATGGCTATAATAATAATAATAAAAATAATAATAATATCATCATCATAAACACAGTATGCTATAAAAAGTAGAGTAGCTGTAATAGTGGTAATGGTGATAATAGTAGCACTTGTAACTGGAATAGTAATAATAATAATAATAGGAAAAATACTGCTTATAAAATCAGCTGGTCTCAGGTAATAATAGCAGGAATAATAATTCATCATCACCATCAATAATAATAATATTAGCAGTAACTGTAGCAGTAGCAATAATAATAAGAAAAATACTACTTATAAAATCAGCAGTGTCATAAAAATGATAATAGAAATAATACTAATAATAATAGGGACAACAACTACAATAATAACAATAACAATAACAATAACAATGTTTAACATTTTATTCTTGCAGAACAGCACTTTCCAACTGATTATAGCAACGGATGGTTCCAAATCGTATGCAGTTTTTACAAATATAATCTTCTGGAAAAACATTCCTAAACAACACATTGTCACAGGATATTCCAAACCTGGAAATGAACCCTTTTATAAGGCTCTTAATACAAGTACAGGTAAGATAATATTTAATTGCTTCGTTTATTTATTATTTAATGTAATTTTTTAAGAGTATATATAACTGATATAAATAATGTCTACCTAAATTTTTATTATTATATTTTTATTGTGTGTAATTGAGCTTTTTTTTTTATGTAGTTTATTGTATTTATATTTAGTTACTTTAATTTAAATAAGAAATATATATATATTATTATTTTTTTTTTTTTTTTTTTTTTACCTCAGCATAATTGTTATATATATATATATACATGCACAGAAATACACAGAAATTACCCAGTAAAACATCGATTTTTGTCTTATCTTTCCACAGACCAAACACAAAGCAGAAAAATTTACAAACTATTTGACGATACTGGAAACAAAATAAATTCTACAAACTACGACTGCATAATGAAAAACTTTGAGAACAAAAATGTTCTAGTTTACAATAAAACTGATGACTGCCCATGTTCAGCAGTTCAAGCCAAACTGGATCCAAGATTCGAATTTAATGAAAATACTCACTGCTGTGCTTCAAGATTCTGGCAAGAAAATGTGAGAACAAAGTGTTGTTATGACAGGTAAGACAAAGTCAAAAGGATTTGAGATAATCTTAATCCGTTTTATGCAAACAAGCTACTGATTCATTTGAGATTAAAATATTATAGGGATCAAGTACTAAAATTTTAGATTATGTTCATTCATTTAAAATTAAAATATTGAAAGGATCAGTTATATAAAAAAAAGAGATTATCTTAATCTGCCATGTGAAAGTATGCTATTCATTTGAGATTAAGAAATTAAAGGGAACAGTTACAGACATTTTTATATTGAAAAGATAAAAGGATCAGGTATAAAAAATTTGACATTATCTTAATCTATTTTATGGGAAATATGCTATTTTCATTCATTTGAGATTAAAAAATTAAAATGATGAGATATATGTGTATAAGAAAAAAATATATTTTGGTAAACATGCTATTTATAAAAAAAAATTATTTCTCATTAGATATTGATTCTTTAGGTTATATTTAATTCATTGTATTGATTACAGGTATCTTTGATTCATAATTATCTTAATAATATTAAAATATATTGAGGTATTTTTCAACAAATCTTTAGAGTGATTAAACAAGAAATTATTACACAGTTAGTGTATCAAATATACTACAGTGTTGTGAAACAAATATTTATTTTGTCATGTCCTTTGTTATTTTATTCACAGTGATGGGGTACTGGTTACAGATGTAAAAGGATCTGCTTGGAAAGAAGCTGAGAACAGCACAGTAAACACAGTTGTTCAGTCAGAGTTTGAGAGTTGCTGTGGAAACAGATCTACTCTTTGTTCACAGTTTTTCAAATCTCATCCATCAGACAGCTGTGAAAAATACGAGCCATTGAAAACAGGTCAGTTTGTGATCGGTATAGAGTGGCTTGTTGCTGACTCAGTCTTTTAGGATTTTGTGTTATAGGACGTTTATTAAAATGTATTTATTTATTTATTTATTTATTATCGTTATTCGTTTAATTTATTAGTTTAGTCTTTTGTTACATTATTCAGAACAGGATTACCAAATCCATTCTCTTTTTTTTTTGAAATTCTTTTTTTTTTTCTAAATCTAAATAGACAGATATTTTAATTTAGTCTTTTTTTTTTTTTTTTTTTTTTTTTTTTTTTTTTTTTTTTCAATTACATAAATTTAAGAATTATAAATTGAAACTATTTAATACTCATTTATAGCATTTAAAAAAAAATTATTTCTAATTTTAATTCTGTTTATTTTTTATCATTAAATTAACTGTTTTACAATAATAGTTTATAAATGTGTTAGATTAAGTTAGTTTGAAAGTATTTTTGACAGGTGTTTTCTTTTTATATTACATTACATTATGTTACCTTATATTACACTTAACATTTTATTTACATCGTTACATTACATTATATTACATTATTTTAACTATTTATTTTTCATTCAGTTTTATTTCTGTTGTTATATAAAAAAACATTTTTTTTTTTTTTTTTTTTTTTTGTTTTGGGGTAATCCATTCAATGAGCTAGATGATGATACTTTCTATATCTTCAATGGATTAGGAGAATATCAGTTACTTTCTGAATCTACGTAAGTAAATATAAATCTTTACAATGCTTTAAGAATCCATGTGAAATAGATTTAAAGAGTAGCATTTTAATATGAGCCACTTTTGAAAATGTATTTGTGTTTGTATGTATATGTAATAAATTATTTTATATTTAATAATTAATTTTTTTTTTTTTTTTTCTTTACTGATTGCTGTTTACTTTGGTTATTTTGTTTTAAATTTTATTTATTTAATAATCATTTTAAAAATTTGTTTAATTTTATTTTTGTATTTAATTTTATTTTATATGTCACATTACTTTATTTGATTTCTCTTTATTTTATATTATTTTTGTAAATAATATTTATTTCAATTTCACTCTTTTATTATTTCATTTTTACTTTGCACTCTTAATTGGTTTTATGTTATACCTCTATTTCAGTTTGCCAATTTCAGTTCAAGGCAGAACAACACAAATACCAAAAGTTAACATCACAAGATTCAGTGCATTTGTTATCAAGGTAAGTTATGTGAAAATTTCAAGGTGAACATTTTGACATTTAACCAAGCAGTAATCAATTCCTCTGTCATTTTTTAAGTTGATACTTTCTCTGTGTCTATTGTGCTCTCTCTCTCTCTCTCTCTCTCTCTCTCTCTCTCTCTCTCTCTCTCTCTCTCTCTCTCTCTCTCGACATTACATTTTCAAAACTGCTAAATACAGACTGATTATTCAAAAGACATTTTCTTTAACATTAAATCTTTTAAAAATGTATTTGTTCAGGTCCTGTCATATGAGTTTGAATTTCATTTTATGGAAGACACTAAAGATGTCAGTGTGTATTTTAACAGTTCAAAAATAGATCCAGGAAAAAATACAAATGATTGGATTTTTGAGAGCAAAAATTTTGTGAAGTCTTTACTGTTCAAAGATGGTGTAATTGTTGAAGTAAGTTTTGATTTTGTTATTTTAAATATTTTATTACATTTATGTATGTGTTTGTGTCTGTATGTGTGCATATGTGTGTGCACTCATGTGTGTGTGTGTGTGTGTGTGTGTGTGTGCACGTGCGTGCGCTAACAAATAAGTATGTGTGGGTAAATTATTATTAAATTTTTCAAAATCTACTTACAAACAATCTTTTTCGATTAAGTTTACAAAAACCCTTAATAAATAGTGTAAAAAATTTCATGGAAAATATAATCCTGTTTGTATTTTAGGACAAATTTTTTATTTTTTTATTTTAGATAAGTCTGAAATCAGATTTTCACAAATACTACACAGACAGTAATTATTAAACTATTTAAACAAATAAATAATTTGTTTATCTTTCCAGGTGATTCCAGGCAATGAAATGTTGGTATTAACAGTAAGAATTCCACAGAAATTTGCCAAAGGATTAACAGGATTAATTGAAGTTTATTCTGAAAAGAATCTTACAAAACTTCAACTTGCAGAATCAGAATGTAAGATTTTGTTTACGATTTAGTAAAGTATGATTGTCTCAAGTAGTACCCAGTTAGCTTGAATTGTTCAAATTTAGTTACTGTTATTTTTGTTGTTGTATATCCCCAAACAAACCTTTACTAACAATAAAGTTTATCATCAAAATCACACACAAGCTACTGATATTATCTTTCTTTTATATGTCATTTTGTACATAGAAAGGATATAAAAAATCAAGGGGAAATGTTAGCCAACATTTTTGCATATTGTTCTCATACTTTATTATTAGCAAAGTTTCGATGAAAGATAACCAGTAAATAATATTTAAAAATAAAACTTTGATATTTATTCCCATTTAAGATTACAGACATTATACTTGTCTTCATATAAATTTATTTATTTATTTATTTACTTAATTTTTAATTTTTTTTTTTTTGTTTGTTTTGTTTACATAAAGCAATTTGTAATCTAATACGTGTAATTAAAAGTTATATATTTATCTTTCTTTTCTCTTTCACAGGGTGGCTTAAGAACAGTTCAGCATCACTGTTTAATTATTCGCTTTTTGGTCAGAATTTCAGTTCTCTACAAGATAGGGAATTTATGCCAAAACAGTTTACAAACTTCACTGAATTTCTGTATATTTTGAATGACAACAACAAGACTAATGTAAATAATTCTAGACAGATTTGTGATAAAAACATTGCTTGTTACTTGAATTACAACTACACCGCAAATTTAACACCAAATCTCAAATCTGAACAAGCTAAAGTGGAAGTCAATGCCATGAAACTGAGTACGTAGATGTTTGTTTTTACTTTTTTACTGTTTTTTATTATTATTTTACTGTTATTGCTATTGTAATGTCATTTTATTTGTTATTTTATTATTATTTTACTGTTATTGCTATTGTAATTTTTTTATTTATTTTATTATTTTATTTTACTGTTATTTTATTATTATTTTGTTGTTTTTGCTATTGTAATGTCATTTTACTGTTATTCTATTATTATTTTGCTGTTTTTGCTATTGTAATGTCATTTTACTGTTATTTTATTATTATTTCATTGTCATTGTATTGCTATATAATTGTTATTTAATTATTATATTCTTATTTCAATTTTATTATTTTAATTTTTGTTTTATTTATATTTTATTTTATTTATTTTTATTTTATTTTATTTTTTTTTTTTTTTTTTTTATTGTTATTTATTGTTATTATTATATTTAATTATTATATTCTTATTTCAATTTTATTCTTTTTTTTTTTTACTGTAGACATATTTTAAATATTTTTTTATTTTATAGTTATCACATTATTTTTTTTAATATACTGCTTTTGTCATTAAATTGTTAAGGTACTATTATTTAAGTCATTATTTAAGTCATATATATAAAATTGAAAAAAAACAGAGAAAAACATTTATATATATATATATTTTTTTTTTATACCAGAAAACATTTCACCACCTGAGTTCATCAAAACAGTTCCAACCTTGAATGTTAATCTGAACTCTCAGGTAATGTTTGTACTGAATGTTTCGAGTTCAATGGTGACTTCTAGTGACCTTGAGATAACTGTCTTATCTGATGTTACAGGTTATTCTTTTAGTAAGTATTTTTACTTTAATTTTGCACATACATACACATATTGGTTTGACATGTAAGTACATCCATATACATATACCCAGTTTTATATTTCATACATACTTGTACACACACTTTTCTATACCTGCCATATGATACCTACATACCATACATACATACATATGTATGTACATATATCATACTAAGATACATGCAATATGCAGAAAGTAATATAGACATGTTTAGGCATAAACATACATGTACACACATAAACATACCAACATACATAAGTATATCTATGCATAAATACTTATATATTGAGATATGCAGGCATTTGTGTGTGTGTGTGTGTGTGTGTGTGTGTGTGTGTATGTGTGTGTATACACATGCATGGTTTTGTGTATGTATATATGTAAGCATATGTAGTGATGTAGCTATGATCAAATATAAATGTCTGCTTGAAAGTGTATCACTACTTGTATGAATGTATACATGTCATTATCTCTCTCTCTCTCTCTCTCTCTCTCTCTCTCTCTCTCTCTCTCTCTCTCTCTCTGTATAGATGTATAATTTTTGTATGTGTATGTATCATTTGTTTTCTTCACAGATCAAACAACAAGAGAGTTTTTCTGGAACATAACACTTCCAGTGAGGAATATTTCCACAACATCTGATGGAGTTCTGAAATTTCTTGTTAAAGACAAGACAAACAACTTGACAGGGCAGTACGTACCAAACATTGTGTTCTGTGGATGTCAGCAGGCTTCACAGTGTTTTTATCAGTTAGTGGAATATTTTTCAAATAACACTAAAGGTAAGGACATTTATTTATTTATTTGTAAAAAAGATTTTCATTGATTGATTGATTTTTTTTTTTTTTTATTATTTTTTTTTTTTTATTGTTTGTTTGGTGCCGTTTTCTTTAAATTATTTATTTGTTTATTTACAGCTTTTTTATTTGTTTTACTGGGGTTTTTTTTTTTTTTTTAAATTATATGTATTTTATATTCTAATAAATTGTTGTTTTTTTCTCTCAGTATTTCTTTGTATTATATTTCCTAGTAGATAAATAAATAAATCTGTGCTTGTATTCATGTGTATATAAGTAAGTAAATGAATGTGTGTGATAAAGCAACAAATATCTTTCTATACCTACTTATATATAAAAAAATAAATAATAATAATACAAAAAAAAAAAAAAAAAAAAATTAACATTTAAAATTTGGATCAGTTTATAAAATGTTTATTTAGAATAATTATGAATGTTTGTCGGTGCTTTCAGGAATGTTTTACCAAGTTCCCTGTGACTGTCATGGGGAATCTTCTGGCAGATTCTGTGAGGAAATGGTGAATGTGTGTAAACAGAAGTGTTACCCTGAGTCTTGCAAAAACTCATCAAGTGCAACATGTCCTCCATGTCCTGCTGGACTCAAAGGAAATGGAAGCAAATGTTACGTACACATTTTTATTGTGTAAAAATAAAATAAAGCAAATGTGTATTTTATTTTAATATTTAACTATTTTAATATTTTAATATTTTAATATTTTAATATTTTATATTTTATAATTTTAATATTTTATAATTTTAGTATTTTAATATTTTAATTATTAAATTGTCAGTTGTATCAGAAGTGGTTAGCAGAAAAAGAATCAATTATATCTGCCTTCCCATAGAGTGGAATGCACAGTTTGTTTTCTGAAAATTTTAATAAAGTCTATGTGAAAAATATGCATGTTAATGTTAATTTTATTGTTGTTGTTGTTATTATTATTATTATTATTATTATTATTATTATTATTATTATTAGTTTTCTTTATTATTATTATTAATGTAACATCTATTTATATTTTATTTACTTGTATATTTATTTTTATTCATTTGTTTTTTTTATTTACATATATTTATTTGTTTAGCTAATATATATATATCTATATCTGTCTACCTATCTATCAGTCAATATATCTATCTATCTATAAATATATGTTTTATTTATTTATTTATTTATTATTTACATATATTTATTTGTTTAGCTAATATATATATATCTATATCTGTCTACCTATCTATCAGTCAATATATCTATCTATCTATAAATATCTGTTTTATTTATTTATTTATTTTATCTTGTTGAAGTACTTCTTCTGAAACATTCTGATTTCCCAAGCAAACAATTTGTTTTTATTTTATTTATTTTTCTTAGGTGAAGATAAATGTTTACCAGGTAAACATCTGTGTGAACAAATGTGTGAAAATACTGCTGACAGTTTTGTGTGTAAATGTAAATGTAAACTCCCTTGTAAACAAGACGCACTGTACAGGTAATTACTTATATGTTTAATATTGGAGACGTAATAAGGTGAAATTCATATACTACAGTAAGAGTTTCAATTTAATATTGAACAGGTAACATGATTTGAATGTTTACATGTGAATTTTTTGTGTTAGTATTTTCCAGGTGAGATTTAAAAAAAAAAAATAATAATATTGTAAAGGTAAAATTTTAAAATTAACATCATATAGTTGAAATTTTAAAATTAGTATTTATTTCAGTACTGTCTTGATTTTGATTATTATTATTATTGCTATTATTATTGTTATTATTATTGTTATTATTGTTATGATTATTATTTTCTTTTATTACTGAATATAAATCATTAATATTACTGTTGATATCATCATCATCATCATCAATTACCTTCGTTTTGGTACCCAGTAGCTGGAGTGTTATTAATTCATTCATTCATTATCGTCAAGATTTCTGTTTGATGTAAATGAGATATTGTTAAGTTTCTTTTTTCTTTCTTTATTTTTGGTCAGACATTGATGAATGTACAGCTAATGACACATTGTGTACAGACACTGGACACAAATACTGTGTCAACACACCTGGTAGTTGGAGATGTCAGTGTAGATCTGGGTACAAGGGAGACAACTGCAATATTAGTAAGCTTAGAGTAATGGGACTTATTTTACAATAAAAGATTACATTTGAATGTGTTTTTAAGTAATTTAAAAATTAAAAATTAAATTTTTCCTTCATTTTTTGTTTATTTGTAGTGACTGCATATAATTATATGATATTAATAAAATTTCTTTGTTTTTGTTTTTTTTAAACATTAATTTTCTTCTTTATTTTCAGTAAATAAATTAAAAAAAAAAAAAAAAAAAAATTATTTATGTGTGCATGTTGAAACATTAAAATTGTAAAGAATAATTATATCTGTTATTCTGTCTCGCTTCCTCTCTCTCTCTCTCTCTCTCTCTCTCTCTCTCTCTCTCTCTCTCTCTCTCTCTCTCTCTATATATATATATATATATATATATCTGATCTCTCTCAGCCTCTGCCTGTCTATCTTTCTATCTGTCTGCCTTTCACTGTCTCACTGTTGTTTGTTTCAATGTAGGGGTGTCTCATGTCTATGGAGGATCTCTAGTTTTTGCTCAAGTTCCTGCTGCAAAACAGGTCTGGACTGATGATCTGAAAGATAAAAATTCCATGGCTTTTAAAGATTTGGCAAAACATGTTGAAGCAGTGGTGTGTATCACTTTGTCCTCTTTTGATATCAGTTATATGCTAAAATGGTTTGTTACATAATTCATTATTATTATTATTATATTAATATTTCATATTTATATATAATCTAGTCTTTAATGCTTTTATATATACACACACACACACACACATAGAAATCCCATTTTAGTGTAATAAGATTTTTACTTATACAAATCACATGTTACTGTAATAGGTTTTTACACATACAGATCACATGTTAATGTAAAATGTTTTTTTACATATACAAATCACATTTACTGTAATAAGTTTTTACATATACAAATCACATGTTACTGTAATAAGTTTTTACACATACAAATCACATGTTACTGTAATAGGTTTTTACACATACAAATCACATGTTAATGTAAAATGTTTTTTTACATATACAAATCACATGTTACTGTAATAAGTTTTTACATATACAAATCACATGTTACTGTAATAAGTTTTTACATATACAAATCACATGTTACTGTAATAAGTTTTTACATATACAAATCACATGTTACTGTAATAAGTTTTTACATATACAAATCACATGTTACTGTAATAAGTTTTTACATATACAAATCATACATTACTGTAATAATGTTTTTACATGTACAAATCACATGTTACTGTAATAAGTTTTTACATATACAAATCACATGTTACTGTAATAAGTTTTTACATATACAAATCACACGTTACTGTAATAATGTTTTTACATATACAAATCACATGTTACTGTAATAAGTTTTTACATGTACAAATCACACGTTACTGTAATAATGTTTTTACATGTACAAATCACATGTTACTGTAATAAAGTTTTTACATATACAAATCACACGTTACTGTTGTTTTAATAAAATTTTTTACATATTTTTTACATATACAAATCACACGTTACTGTAATAATGTTTTTACATATACAAATCACATGTTACTGTAATAATGTTTTTACATATACAAATCACACGTTACTGTAATAATGTTTTTACATGTACAAATCATGTTCCTATATTTTTATCTGCAGATTAAGAGTGTATTTGAGAAATCAGGTTTGAAATTGTTATCTGTAACAGTTGTCAAGTTTGAACTGGTGTCCACTGAAGGGTAAGATTTGTTATCACTAATGCATTATGTGTGTGTGTGTGTGTGTGTGTGTGTGTGTGATCTGTGTGTCATGTGTGTTGTGTAAGGATTTATATGTGTTTGCTTATTTATATATCAGTTTGTGAAATTATATACTTCAGGTTTGTGCACGTTTTTATATACAAATGTATAATCTGTATATGTGCCTGTATGTTCATATGAATTTATGTGTGTATTTCTTTGTGTGTTTTTATTAGTGTATATGTGAGTCTGTATATAGCTGTTTATATTTATATGAGTAAGTACATATGCGTATGTGTCAAAGAGAGATTTAGATGAATATTATTCATTGATTTAAATTTCTGATGATTTCATAAATCTTTAAGTTTTCATATGTTTAATTTTTCTTAAATCCTTCCAGACAATACAGACAAGATTTACACTTCAAAAAACAACAACAGCAATAGCAACAATATTAACACTTTTATTTATTTTTTACTTGATATCTAGTTCAAGACGAAAACGATCAGTATCTCTAAATAATTTCATTAACACTACATATGAAATTGGTCTCAACAAACAAGTTCCTGCAAAAGAACTGAACAGTGTTTTCAATGAAGGTTTTGACAGCAGCTGCAAAAATGGCGGAAAATCCTGTTTGTTTGGAAATGACACATATAATCTTGTAGGTGTTTCAAAAGATCAGTCGGACATCAAAGGTAATTTTCCTGACTCTTTGTTTGAAAGAGTTATTCACTTAATTAGAGTTATCTCCCTTGTGGTCAGGTTTAGTCATATGATATAAAAAATTATTAGATGTGTGTTTATGGAGAGGTAATAGGGTTATAGTTTCTAGTTTGCAGATTTAAGATTTTTGTGACATATGTTGCCAAGTGATTGTTTTTTGAGAACTTGACAAAAGTCTTAAATTATAGTGAATTATGATGATAATATAATAAGATGATAAGATTCTTGTATTGTTTAATAATAGAAATAATATAATAATAACACTGATATTACTACTGCTACTACTACTGCTACTACTGCTGCTAATAATAATAATAATTAGTAGTAGTAATAGTATCATCATTATCATCATCAACATCATTATTATTATTAAACCTGTGTATTATTATTTATTTTTTTAATCATTGTTTTTTTATTTCATCATAATCACTGTCATTACTATTTATCACATTTCTAACCTGCTACAAACTAAGAAATGATTTTTGTTCTCGCAGACACGTACAATCTGTGTGACAGTGACGACAACAACGACTGTCACGATGCATCAGTGTTTTGTTATTCTGAGAATGGGACTTACTCCTGCAAGTGTAGGGAGGGGTTCAAGCCTTGGCCCATATACAAAAATATCTGTGAAGGTTTGAAAGAGTTATTCATTTTTTTACAGTTATCTCCCTTGTTTTCATATTTAGTTAAGGTGGATTCAGTAAAATATTTGCTTTTATTTGTGAGTGTGTTTGTGTGTGTAATCACATACATACACTGATATATATATAGAGAGAGAAGAGAGAGAGAAAGAGAGAGAGGTTGCTTTTTCTTTTTTTTAATGTTTTAACTACTATAGTTTTTTATTATTAATATTAAAAAAGTTTGTCTTGCTCAGTTTTATTTAATTTGTTTTATTTATTTAATTTATTTTTTATGACTATGATTATTTTAATTATTTTAGTTTATTATTATTATTATTTTATCTTTCTTTGTATTTAATTTTTTTATTGTTTATTTAGTTATCTATTTTTTTATCTATTATTATTATTATTATCAAAATTAGTATTATTATTTGTATTATTATATCTTTTTTTAATTTATGTCCTACAATTTCTTTGTTTTCAAATTTATTTTTATATTAGTTACAGTCACAAAATTTAATATAATTTTTGAAAACAAAGGCACACTTTAAATTAATTTAAAAAACAAACATATAATTAAACAAAACATTCCTACCGGATGTGTAGAATAGAATATAAATATCCTCAATGTTTATTTTCAGTGGCAGATGCCTGCAAGTTGAAAAAGCCATGTAAGAATGGGGCAACCTGTGTCAACATTGGTGACAGTACATCTGGATATGCCTGCAAGTAAGAATTAAACTTACCACTGGTCATACAAATACTTAAATTGCATTGTGTATATTTCAAAAAAATATATATATATTTTCTCACTTAAAAGAGTTAAAAGAGTCTGTGTTAGTACTAATAGTGAAATATATTTAGAGAACTTCAGATTATCATTTATTCTAATTAAAATTTATCTCATGTTTGCTGAAACAAAAAAAAAAAAAATTTTTTTTTTTTTTTTTTAAATGTTCTTCTTCACTTCAGTCTTATTGTTTTCAATACTAATACCAGTGATTGCTAATAGTAAAGTGTGTATGTATTTATATTAATTATTCAAATTATATTTCAGATGTGCATATGGCTGGACTGGTCCAAACTGTGAAAATAAAGACCCTGAAGCAAAAATAAAATTGAAAAAATAAAATTTCTCTTCAGCCAGTCTGGGGAGTCTGGTGTTTATTCTTCTCATTGTTCTCTTGTGTTGTTGGTGCAGGTTTGTCAGTTTACAAGCTTTGTTATAAAACCACAGAACTGTATGTACATACATACATTCATACACACAATACATCTATGAATACACATATACACTAACATAGATGTACACAAAACATGTATACAGGGATACACACACACATGTACACCCATGAAGATATACACTGAAGATACAAGTTTATCTAAACATATTATTCACCCATACAAATAAATATAACTTATTTGCTCTTTCATCCTCTGTCTATCTCTCTTTTTCTTTTTCTTTCACTCCTTGATCTCGCAGTATTTTAATTATTATTATTATTATTACATTTTTATATTTTGTTGTTGTTATTATATTTATTATTATTGTTACTTTTGTTGTTATTGTTATCATTATTATTATTATTATTATGTTGTTGTTATTATTATTGTCATAATTTTATTATTATTAATATTATTATTATTATAATTTAACTTTATTAATTTATTATTATATATCATCTAATATTAAAAAATACAATTATTAGTCTTGTTAAACAAATGATCAGTCATTATTCTTTTTCACAATAATCCATCATAACATCAGGCTTATTTATTTAAATCTTTTATTTTAATTGTAATATTAATAACACCAAAAATATCATTTTGCACGTCAACAGTATTTTACCCAAATTTCTAAAATTAGAAAATAAAAATGCTTTACATATTTTAAATTTCATATAAAATTTCTTCTTATATATTTTTCAGAAGAGGTCATTACAAAGATGACAACAGTTCGAATGAATTTCAAGTCGCTTACTACAGTCAGTCAAGTGTTGTTGAATTCCAGCCTGATGTTTATTCCCATAGTTCAAAGATTCCAAGACCTTCTGTTCGCCTGGGAACCAATACAAATGGATATGAAATGGTAGAGTATGGTAGTAAATTAAATTTGCTTCTTATTGAAGAAGAACAAAGAGTCAAGGTGTGTGAATTTGTTTTGGGGTTTTTTTGCGAACCAACCGAAAGCTTTGCAGCCTATTGTGACCAACTTATAAAAATTATAAATTTCATAATTTGTAAAAAAAAAAAAAAAAAAAAATTTTTTTTTTTTTTTTAAATGTTAAATATTTATTTCTGAAATTAGCAGTTGTGTTGTTAATGTATAATTTGTTTATTTATTTGTTTTGTTAGGGAACTGAAGACATTTCTGCTAATTTTAATCTTAATTTTTTCTGTCAGTGAAATTATTTGAGGTGAATAAATTTCAGTCATTTATATATTTTATGAGAAAAATAATTAAAGATAAAAAAAGATAAATAATAATTATGAAACCTTGCTGATCTTCATTTTAATAATAATAAAATTAACAAATTATAAGCAGTACTTCCTTCTTATTTTTTAAATATTTTTTTTTTTTTTTTTTTTTTGAATTAAATAAAAGAATTCAAATTTTAAATTACAAAAATCTTGATAATTTTTAAAAAACAAAACAGAAAAATATTAAAGATTTTTAAGTTGGTCACATTCTTGCACCATCACCAAGGAGAGCTTCATCAATATGCAGCAGATTTGAAGTATATCACCACCATTTTGAATAAATAACCAGTATATTTATTTTTCACTTTATATTTAACAATACACAGCACACAGTATAACATTCGCTACCAGACTAATTTCAGTGAAGGTATTATTTTAAATATCTTTTAGCTGAGCATAATTTTGTATGGTGTGTATTATGAATATGATTTTGTTACTGTAGGTGATTTTTGTGTGTGTGTGTGTGTGTGTGTGTGTGTGTGTGTGTGTGTGGACTTGCAAGTGTGTGTATATGCATGTGTGTTTGGCTGTGTATGTGTGTATGTATATATGTGAGTGTATGTGAATGTGTCAGTGTTTGTGTGGTGTGTGTGTCTGCTCTCTCTCTCTCTCTCTCTCTCTCTCTCTCTCTCTCTCTCTCTCTCTCTCTCTCTCTCTCTCTCTCTCTCTCTCTCTCTCTCTCTCTCTCTCTCTCTCTGTTTTTCTAACTTCATTAATCCAAAAAATAACAACAGAACTATTTACAGTATTATGATCTATGTTTGAATCTTAATCTCCTTTAAACATTTAGCAAGCATGTATTACACAATTGTGAACTAAATGTACATTCTGAATGCTATTAATGCATGTGTATGTGATTATTTTAAAAAGAAAACAAACATTGTATCTCTTATAAGAAGTTGATTTACTAATGTATGAAGCATTTGGAAAATATTTTCTAAATGTTTAATATTCTTTTTACTAGTATTGAAATTTCCCTTTGATAATGTCTGTTTTTTGATATACAGTATATGTATGTGTGTGTGTGTTTGTGTGTCTGCTGTATGTGTGTTTTTATGTGTGTAAAGAGAGAGAGAAAAGAAAATGAGAAGATTTTCTTTATTTAATATATATATATATATATATATATATATATATATATATATATAAGCAGAGAGAGAAAGAGCGAGACAGTTTTTGTTTTTCATTAATAAAGTGATTTATTTTCTTTGCGTTTCAGGCAGGATCCCAGTCTTCAAAAGTGACAAAGTTTGATTACGACACACTGAATCAGTATGATAATCCTGCTTATGATCATGTTGATGATGAAGCCAACCCAAGACTATAACTAATACTGAACAGTGTCTTAGAAAGACAAAGATCTAAATCTTGAACTTGATAATGCAAATCCACATTCTTTCAAACCATTCCAAATATTTAACACACACACACACACACACACACACACACACACACACACACACATACATACATACATATATATATATATATACACTCATGTGAATAAAACATGAATGCATAAGCAGATATGTTATAAAATAATTGATTACTTTATATTTTCAAAGATTTTGTTATCATTATTATTATTATTATTATTATTATTATTAATAATTGCTATTACTGTTATAGCATAATTTAGTTTTTGTTATTTATTCTTAATATTATGTTTGTTATTATTTTACTAATATTATATTTTTGATTGATATTTCTGTGGCTTGTTCATAAAATACATAATAATCCGTAATTAATATATAGAGAATAATATTATTAACCTTCAATTTAACGATCTGCAATTTTCATGTAAAAACTTCTGTTTAGCAGAAGTACTAAATTAATTTATTTCATAAATATAATTATGGATTTCTTTTAAAAATTTTAAAAATAATTATATCCATAGATGAGTGTCATTTAATATAAAAATTACCTGAATATAATTCTGACCAAAAGATCAAAGCTTGAGCTAGGTGAAACATAAATAAAAAGAATATACCGTTTTTATTTTTATTTTTTAGGCAGTGCAGACTGCTGAAAAACTGTTATTATTATTATTATTCATGAAGTTCTTCCATTAAATATATTATTTCTGTCAAAATTCGTTTTATGTCTGTGATATCTTTTCTGTCCAATTTCCCTTGAATTTAAAATAAGTAAATAAATAAATAAATCTCACATCGTTTATTCAAGTTTGATAAAGGTAAAATACACCTGTAGTAAATTCAGTGCTCAACATAATTAACTATGATGTACATTTGTATATTCTTACAGAGGAAACATATCATTGTTTTTATACTGTTTTAATGAGTAAGCGTGTAAATAGCTTATGTGATTAGATGCTTTGTCAAATATAAACCTGTATACATTATATTGTTATTAATAAAATAAAACTATTCATTATTGAGTTTTGTTTAATTTGTTGCCTTCAATGAAGCCCCTATAATAATGATGATGATGATGATAATGAGGATGATGATAGATATAAATATATTATCATAACCATTACCATCATTATTATTGTTATTTTTGGTCTCCTTAAAATTATTATTGTTATCATCATCATTCTTCTGTTCCTCCACTTTATCATCATCATCATTACATTAAAGTCCACTTGAAGCAAAAGGTAAAGTTTAAATATATGTTAGAATTTTATGCAAATGAAAATTAAAATTAATATAAGAACAATCTTGGTTATTTCACTGTAGGGTAAAAAAATAATTGTGTGTGTGTGTGTGTGTGTGAATACATCACAAAACTTTGTGACTGTATAAACTAATACAGGACTGCTTTGATATCTAATTGCAAATGGCCATTCCATTGTATATGAACTAAAAAAAAAAATAATAAACAAAGCAAAGAGAAATATGTTTATTTGGTAAATTTTATTTTATGAGAAGCCAATAATAGTGAAGAGACCTTCATAATTACATATAACTAATATACAACAACAAACTTCAAGATACTAGTATGTATTAACTAATAAATCTATTAATTTTGTTGAATATACCTCTCTCTCTGTTCTGTGCTGTGTGTGCGTGCGTGTGTCTGTGAATTTATTAAACGTGGAATATTATTGTTCTTGTTGCTTTTTGTTGTTGGAGGAGTTGTCAGGTACTCAAAAGTGATTTTCAGTTTAGGAAATACAAGGTTGACTAACTTTTTATCCTGATTTCAGAAACAAAATATTTAAAATTGTCAGTCAAATTGTTCCAAAGTTTTGGGTTTTTTAATATTGCCATTTTGAAGAAATCTTTTTATAAGCTTGTTTCATAATATGTCATACTGTGTGTTCCAAACTCTGCTAAGAATATTTACATATAAAGTTGGCAAAATCATTCATTTGATATTAATATATATATATATATCTTTGAAAATTCATAACTTCGTTCTATTATAAATATAATTATGTTTATTTTTTTTATTTTTTTTTTATTAATAACCAATACACACTTGCAGAAACATAATCAAAGATACTTCTGATATTGTGATTATTTTTGTAACATTCGTGAAATAAACATAACGATAAAGATACAAGCATCAGTAGAAATAAGTTAAAACAGTGGGGCAGACCAAAAGATGGAGTGCTTTAGAATACCTACAGACAGACAGACTGACAGGGAGAGATTATTTAGATAGAAATATAGACAGATTTGCAATTCATAGCCAATTGTATGTTTGTAAGGGAATATTGGTTCGTTGGTATTTAGAGTGGTAGGTATGAAGACGGCTGATAAATTACTAGAGTTTACATTAAACTGATATTTGTGGATAGGTAGATAAATATAAAATAAAAATAATAAGACAGGTAGGCAGGCAGATGTGACTGATCCGACAAATCTGATAGTTTAAGCAGTGGTTATAGTCATGTTGAGAGCACACACACACACACACACACACACACACACACACACACACACACACACACACACACAGTCACACACACACACACACACACACACACACACACACACACACACACACACACACACACACACACACACACACACACAACCCACACACACACACAAACACACACACACACACACACACACACACACACACACACACACACACACACACACACACACACACACACACACACACACACACACACACACACACACACACAACACACACACACACACACACACACACACACACACACACATATACACACACACACACACACACACACACACACACAAACACACACACATATACAAACACACACACACACAAACACACACAGATATTAGATTAAGAGGTCATACAATCAGATACGTAGAGAAAAGCAAAAATCTATTTTAATAATCAGCTTATTTTGTAATTTGTCTTTTTTCCTCTTTTTCCTTACTTTATTTTATTGTGTTTGTTTGTCAGTTTATTTTGTTTCATTTAATCACAAACACACAACACAACTGTTAATTTTGATACCAGATAAATATCTTTGTCTCTATTCACATAGACAGTTACTACATTTACAAACAAAAATAAAATCACATAATTGACTTGTTTGATATAATATGTCCATGGACAGCAGTTTCATGGTGCGCTTACAAACAAGTAAATTTTCATTTCATTTCTTTTCTTTAATGTATTTACTTGATATTTCAATTATTTATTTCATTTTTTTATTATTAATATGATTATTTTTATGATTTATTTTTGGTTTGTTCTTTTTACTTTTATTTATTTATTTATTTATTTTTAAATAATAATATTATTAAAGTTTTTCAATTTTTTCAATTTATTTCATGATGGAATTTCCTGATTGCGTTTTAAAATAATGTCTTCAGAATTATTTGATTTCTTCTTCATCAGTAAAGAAAACCTTTACCAAAATGGTCTCGCCCAGTAAATATGTTTGTATTGTCCGGCAGTACTGCAGATCTCCGTTAAACTTTTTAGTTAGTTTGTATATAAACTTCCGGAAATAAACTCACCACAGTTATTGACATATAACAGATGCTCAGATTAAAATAATGCTAACATTACTGCTGCTGCTGCTGCTGCTGCTGCTGCTACTACTACTACTACTACTACTACTACTACTACTACTACTACTACTACTAAATAATAATAATAATAATAATCAGAAGAAGAAGAAGAAGAAGAATGAATAAATAATAAATATAAAATTAAAATAATAAAGTTTTATACGATTTTATTCGAATTCAGTTCGGAATTGCTCTTCTTATAGCACAATAATTATTTATAACGATAATATTTTATTAGTACTAATTAAATATACAGTTAACTACTATTATTGATTATAAACAATTATAAAAATTAAATTGCTAACAATAAATTTATTTTAAAAAAAAAAAATAAAAAAATAAAAAATAAAAATGTGATCTACTGATATTGGCTTTCAAATGTCAACTGACGTAAAACTGTTAAATGTTTTTATTTATACCCGAAATTAAATCCACTGACGTAGATCTAAACAGACTGCGCATGTGCATGGGAGATAGTATTACACTAGTAACTTTTATTTTTCAAAATACATAATTATAGTTTATTAATTTAACTAACATTTTAAAAATAGTTATTTACATCCATCAAAATATATATTTTATTTAAACATATGGATAAACGTTTCTGTCTGTCTGTCTAGTTGTTTTTCAAATACATTATCTGTTTTGGTTCATTAAGAAAAAGAGGAAAAAAAATAAAAGAAAAGAAATATGACAATAAAATGAATACCATGTAAATGAAAAATGAAAATAATGTAAAAGAATAAAAACAAAATTTCACTATTCATTGAAAAAATAAAAATAAAATTAAAATGAAAGAAAATATATTTATTTCACACACACACACACACGGTGGTAATTTTAAATCCATTTATAAGATAAAAAACCCGTAATATATTTTCTAACTGGGGTGTATTACTTTACTGTAAACAAAAAGAAAGAAATGTTTAGTAAACTTCCATTGTTTACATAAACATGATTAGAATCTTACACCATGACCCAAGTTCCTAAAAGTAGGATTTCTTCCTGTGATGTCTGTTTTGAAGATAAATAATAATATTATTAATAAGCGAACATTTATTGTTATACAACGTTATTCTTTCTTTTATCATTCATCGTTCAAGAGTAAAACGGTCTGGTGCGAGTTGAAGACAGGTCTCGATTACGACAGTAGTTTCAATAAATAAATAAATCAATAAATAAATAAATAAATGACAACCCTTTATAAACATTTTCTGAGGCGAAGACAATATAAAAATAAACTAATTTTGTCATTCAGCTGTATCATAATAATAATTTTACATGTGATTGCGTTCGAATTGTATTGGTATGTTGATACAGTCAGCCTAAATGAATGAGATGAAAATACTTGTGAAGAACATTATAAAACATCCTTTGCTCATGTGCTAATATTAAAATAAAATGTTAAATATTAATATAATTACTATTATAGAAAATTATTATGAAGAACATTATATCAAAACAATATTATTAAGAGCCAAAACCTTAATATAAAGTACAATATATTTAACATTATGCAAAAACATGAAGAAAATTATACTGAAATGTACATTACTAATGTTTAATGTTAACATTATGCAAATTGTGATAATACAAACTGGTTATTATAAGGTTATAACAAAAAATGAATTTATAATAAGAAAATAATTGTGTTCTGCTAACGTTCGTTTTTAAGGTTCTGTTAATAACTATACTATATTTTCTTGGGGTGGGTTTTGTTCGTGTATTTTTTCTTTTGATTTTTTGTTTCTTTATTTTGTTGTTGTTGTTTTTTGCTTTGTTTTGTTTTTTCTGATTATAATAATAACCAGCAGTTCAAATATCTATCATTCAAACTTGTGGCAAATGAACAAATTATTTCAGTAAAGTTTTATACAACTGTTAACATGTTATTCTTCTTGTTTCTTTGTTTATCTGTTAATTGTGACTGAAATTTAGTGTTACTGATACCATTTATTACACAAATAAAACAGTT
>CM022677.1:3773526-3816098 GCA_012295275.1 Chrysomallon squamiferum
ATGATCAGTCTCATTTTGCTAAGTGTATAATATTAAGTATGTATCAAACACTTTATTTTTGACTGAACTTTGTGTGTGTAATCAAGACCTATATACATCTGTGGTTACAGGATGTAAAAAGCTCTCCTAAAATAGAGTTCAAATTCTTTTGAATTATATTTTCTCCAAATTTGTTTTTCTTTTTCAGTTTGATCATGTTGCAAATAGGGTTTTTCCAGTAGAGCAGGTTTTGCACTGTCTTAGAATTGTCCTGTTTTTAAATGGGGCACAATCCACTAATAAAATGTGACTCAGACTTTTCTGGGATCCAGTTTTTTAGGATGGAATTTTCTTTTTTTCTTTTAACAAGAATTCCTAACTCATCCTACTTCTTGCTGAAAATAATGTAAACAAAAATACAATTTATAAAATTTTTATGACATAATTATCTGCAATTGATAAATTTTTTGACTGATATTGTTGTCTGCAGCATATATTATATTATTTCAGTGTTTAAAATGTTTTAAATATTAGGAACATCCACTGAATTATTTATAATTTGAAAAATTTAATTTTAATTAGTAGATGGGTATTGAGAATGAGATAATTCTACACTGAGATGTACCCTGTTGTACCTAAAGTGAATCCAGTGACACATTTTAATAATATTATAGCAAAAATGTAGACTGCTAATTCTATAATGACTGATTCTTGCTCAAGTAGACTGTAACATTTTTAAAATAACATTTAAAAAAATATATATATCAACTCAAAAATAGTTTTGTACCAAAAAACAAAAAAAAGCACTAAAATAAGAAAATAATTGATGTCATTTTTTTTTTTCCCCTGTTTTTTATTATTATTATTTGCATCGCTATTGTTAAAAGAGAATAACTTGAATACATCTGTAATGTGGTGTGCGTTAAAAAGATGAAAATTATAGTGCAAACTGAAGTAAATTGTTTTAAAGGATAACAAATGGTGCGAAATGTAAAGATTTTAAAAGACAGTAAAAAAATATTTTTAATGTGATGTATGCTCAGAGATAAGAAACAATACAGACTCAGATAAATATGGTAGAGAAACATTTAAAAAATAATAAAATGCATGATGGGATACAACAAATATAATACAGAAAGGTGCAGCATTAGTAATAATGAAATCAAGGTGAATGATGGGTAATAAAGAATGAGATGCATTATGGGTGGTGATGAATAATAACAGTTTGAGATGCTTGTTAAAAAAAAATAAATCACTGGTGCTTTATGGATGAATGAAGATTCTGATAATGGAAAGAATAAACTGATTTTTTTTTTAATGATTAAAAGACTAGATTCATAATGGGTCTAAAATTAAAATAGTTGCTGTTTTGAATATATATGTGACTTTTTATATTCCATATTTTCTGATAACATGCACTGTATTGTTGTTATATGTTGAGAAACATTATTTTCCATGGCACAGAGAGGTTGTTCTTTTAATATATTTTATTTAGAAAAATAACTCATGATACTAAAATTATAAAAATGTATGAATCATACCTATGCATTTGTATAAAAGTAAGTTTAAAAAAAAAGAAAAAAAATTATATATATTTACCCCTTAGTTTTGTAATTTTAAAAACTTTATCAAACCTTTATACTGACTTATTTTGAAAAATATTTTGATTATGTATTTTGTTACACACACTCGGTTTATTTACACATTTAAAACTTTTTAATCATTAATTCAAAGGATTATCTATTTCACTTTATTGATGTGATATTATTAAAATGCATTTTATACATACACAGATATAGATACAGATAGATACACAATATTATAGATCATTTTACTTAATATATATTATTTAGTGGTGTACATGAAACTTCAGATTTCTTTGTAATGTCTGGTACATAGAATCATTAAAGAAATACTCAAATCATTTTGTATTGTTTTCTTTATATTTCTTTTATTATTTTACGTTTTTCTAATAATAATAATAATAATTATTATTATTATTATTATTATTATTATTATTATTATTATTATTATTTTATGTTGAATTTTGTTTATTTTTATGGTGATATTTATATATTTTTTATTATCATTATTATTATTATTTCAAATTAGTGCCCATGATGAAGTAAGCCTATCAGATAAGCGTATTTTAAAATAATTTAATTCATCTTATTTGTTTCTAGTGAATAATAACGGATTATAAGATATCGTGCTTCGGTTAGCTCCTATGAACAATGAGTTTTTTTTTTTTTTTTTTTTTTCGTAGTGAATGAAAGAAAACACTATACCTCAAAAGAAAGACACGGTATATTACTTTTAATTTTTATTTAAGTATAATGTTGCAGTACCTCTGTCAAATCGGTGGAATTGGCTGCGATTGTAAACATTTACCCACATACGTAAGATAAAAAACAAACAGCATTTATTAAGTTAAATCTTTATCTAAATACATGTATCAGCAGATACTGAACTATATTTTAGTGTCAACTGAGGATTTATTTTTCTCAGCGGATTAGAGGCAAAGTACATCCAAAAGTATTCTTGCTCCTAATTAACCCGAAGCAATGCGCTTCTGATAATTAAATGAATATGGCCCATAAAATGTCGGGAATTGGTAGTTCTTGGTGATGTCATCGGTTTATGTTGTATGCATAACGGCCATTTACTTCCCTTGTTCGTTTCTGTTACGCAAACGACAGAGTAGGATGTACCATGTTCACGAAATTCCTCCCACGTATATCTGATTTATTATTAGATAATTCAGTAATACCTATTACAGCGTTTATCATCTGCAGTTCAGAATAAAACAAGTTTGACTAAATATTTATTCTTTTTTTTTTTTTAAATGGCTGGACATAAAAAACAAACAAAAAAAAAACATTCAGTATTAGTGTTCTTGGGGGAAAAAAAAATCAAAGAGTGACTTCCACGTAAATTTATTTTTAGCCATCATTTATTTATAATAAATGTGTAGACGCATACACGCGTAAATAAATTACTTATAGCCATATGTGTCATAACATATTCATTAACATAACGTAACGGTAATAAATATTCATAATTTATTTGATATTCAGCAAGATCGACATTAATACAGATATACTGAAAAGTAACATAATAAATGTGATAATCATGAAAAAAAAAGAAAAGATTCAAGTCATATAACATAGAGGTGTGTTAGAGAGGAGAGAGAGAGAGAGAGAGAGAGAGAGAGAGAGAGAGAGAGAGAGAGAGAGAGAGAGAGAGAGAGAGAGAGAGAGAGAGAGAGATTTTAAAGATTATGAATCTGGAGCAGAAAATCTGTGTTTTTCAAATCGCTGAAACAAGAGTCAACACGAACAATGGAAGTCGAATCCCCTTGACCGTCCTTGTACCCACGCCTGATTCATTTACTTCTACTGGATTAAAAAATTTTATTTTCCCAGCCGGTCATGTGATTTATAAGCAGGAGGTCAGCATTGTGACCCGAGGCGTGGTTCATGAGATAAGGGGTCGGGGTTGGAAAATGAAAGAAAAATAAACATAAAATAAACATAAAATATTAGTCTTTGAACAGTTTGAATTACTAAGCCTATTTAACAATCACCAAGGATCTTCCATCTTTCTTTCAATAAAAAAGAAAGAATGGAAGAATTAAAAAGGAATATTATTATTATTTAATTAATTAATGTGTGTGTACGTCTACGTATATATGTATCTAGTTATGTTTGTATTTTTGTATGTATATATGTATACATGTAAGTATGTCTGTATGTATGTATGCTTATAAATTATATGTATACGTATGTGTGTTGCATATGTGTATGTGTTTATGTATTTTTGTGTGCGTGTTTGTGTGTATGTGCATATATCTGTGAGTGTATTGCATATATGTCTATGTGTATGTGTGTGTATATGCATGTGGATTTATGTATGTGAATATATGCGTGTTTGTATACGTATGACTGTGGTGTGCATATGTAAACAAAGGAAAGTTCATAAATTAATATTTAACTGATTCCACGGTGGTATGAATTGACTGCACCTAAATCATTATTTTTATATAATTTAAATTAAAATATTTAAATAAACCATTTGTCTTAAGAATATTTTGTTTTCTTTTTAAAAAAAAATTTTTTGTTTAAATGTCAAGTACTGATCTTATCAAACTGTTTGAATGAAAAAGATAGAATTGTCCTTTTGGATGATAAGCGCCCCGCTTGACTGGGTTTGTCTAAACAAGCATGACTGTCTTATCTTTGTATACCTGCACACGTTGATTACAACAACAAACGTTGTTATAAACATTTTACAAGATACTGACAGCTGATCAAACATTGTTCCCTATGTACATATGGGAGAGAGGGTTACAGAGTTTTGAGAGAGAGAGAGAGAGAGAGAGAGAGAGAGAGAGAGAGAGAGAGAGAGAGAGAGAGAGAGAGAGAGATTACAATCGATGAAGATAGAAATAAAATAATTTATAACAAACAGAAAAAGGACGTAAGAAAAGAAACAAAGAAATAGCCTATATAAAAACAAAAGTAACAGTTGTTTTCTCAATGTTTGTTTTACGTTATATAGGCTACCAGTTATATACGAATAAAAAACATCAGTAATAGAAATTTATACGAAGATACAAATTCTACTTCAAAATACTTAGCTACATTTAGTAAATATTATAAAGCACTATCACATAACACCACGCGCAAACAAACGCGCGCGCGCGCAAACATCAGAAGAAATGAGACAATATAATTCACGCACTTTGTATAATTTATACACATCTTTCGTTTTATCGTGATTTCAAAAGACTGTTTCAAATTGAAGTGGGAGATGGAACGCGCGGTTACAAATTCCCTGTCACGTTTTGTTCTAATGTTTAACCTGACAATGTGAGTCATGTATTAATCATTTATTTTGCATTATTCATATGGTAAATAAAAGATAAAGGAACAACACAAACACTAACACGATAATCAGTGATTTAATGGAGCAAATCCACGACTTCAGAAAATGGGATGCTGTAATTGAATATATATGTTTCAAGTTATAATAAATTTCTAGTATAAATTAAAAAATAAAATATTGGTCTAATAATAATAATAATAATAACAAATAACTAAATAAATAAATATATACATATAAAGAGATAAATAAATAAATAAATAAAATAAAATAAAATAAAATAAAATAAAATAAAATAAAACAAAGACAAAAAAACGTACCGTTGCAAGAACGTTTTTCACAGATGCATTTTGGCGTTTGATTATGATTGTGGAATGTTGGCATTTTTCTTATCCCAGGACGCTGTAACATTCACATTCATTTCTGAGAGGACTGCTTGATGCAGCCGTGGCATGTTTTGAAAGATTCGTAAGAAAACATAAAATTGTTTATACTGTCATCAGATATTAGTAATATGAAGAGTAAACGACCGAGAGGTCAGTTTTGAAAAACAGAAAATGTCGACGTGATTGATGTAGTACACTGTGTCGTTGTCAGTGGATGTTGTGGAGAGAGAGAGAGAGAGAGAGAGAGAGAGAGAGAGAGAGAGAGAGAGAGAGAGAGAGAGAGAGAGAGAGAGAGAGAGAGAGAGGTTTTATATATATATAGATAGACAGACGGACAGTCAGATACACACACATTTAAATATAGCACATACAAACATACATATATTAATGCATTCATACATAAATACATACATATATCAGACACACAAACACATACATACACACAAACACATGCATTCGAATACACAAATACACACACATACATACTACATACATACATACAAACATACAAACATACATACATACATACATACAAACATACATACATACATACATACATACATACAAACATACATACATACATACATACATACACACACACACACATACATACAAACATACATACATACATACATACATACAAACATAACATACATACATACACACACACACACACACGCATACACATACACATACACACACATACATACATACATACATACATACAAACATACATACATACATACATATATATACATACACACATCTGACGGGGTTTGTGAGGTCGTGACTGGACTTTGTCCTCCTGTGACAGTGCGTTCCCGAATATTGTGTCTTACCAGAGTCTAATCAGATGTACATAAGAGAGAAAATTTCCAGTCCTAAAATACAGATATGCATACATACATACACACAGGTTAGTCAGTACCATCCTCTAACTAATAAGAAAGTTTGACTGTAACAGGTAGTAAGAGTATTTACAGTAGTGGTAGTAGCAGCATCATAGGACTAATTGTAATAGTAGTAACAGTATCAGCACCACCATTACTACTAGTTGTATCTGTTGTTGTAATTATTCTAGTAATAGTGGTAGCAGAAGCTGTAGAAGCAGTAGTAATAGTGGTGTAACAAAAGAAGAAAAACGACATACACACCTTATCACAAAAAAAGAAAAAAAAGACGAAAAAAAAAAAAAAAAAAGACATTCAACAAAAGAAAAACAAAACCAGAGCGACTATATTATTCTAATGATACATTACGCTCAGTCTGTCAGGAATTGTTTCACATTTAAACTTGAGAGGCGGGACGACGTTCGGGCGTTACCTGTTTGAATAAGGACGCTGACTGCATTGCAGCTATGCAGGGCTTCGTTTGTCGTTATCATTTTTTTTTTTTTTTACTGAGCCGTAGTGGGACGAACGTTCGATAAACTATCGCATTTCGTTTGGGAGAACGACATTATCGGCAGAGACAGCAGGTGGAATTGCTTTGTCTGCACTGAATGTCCCGAACCAGCCACAAACAACCGACAGATTTTGGAACGAAGCTAACATTATGTAATATAAGCAGACGTAATACTTATTATACGACGCGATAAAATTTCGTTGCGCTGGAAACCAGGGTGTGTTTGGGTGTTTTTTTAAGTGGTTTAGAGATTTACCCCTAAGAGACATGGGTTCGCTCGGTCGTGGTGATGTCATTTCATTTACCTGGATGTTCAAGTGATACGGGTTTTCGTTAACCTTTGAAATTTAAACGTTTATAAAATGTGTATCCTGTTCTGACTGAGCTGGGGTTTTTTTTATGCCAACGCCTATGGATTAAACTATATGATGTCATTTGTGTTTCGCAATTCAAAAGTTTAAATAATATATATATATATATAGAGAGAGAGATATCTTGAGCTATTAATTAATAGATTTAGTAGTAATAAGAAGAAACCACGTTCTGTTTATAGTGCTTTATCAACAGTTTAACTCAATTTGGATTTTTTTACCTTAAGGATACATTTTTGAGAAACCGTCACCAAAATGTCTTGGAATGTTTCTGTGGTGTTATTATGTATTGGCATAATTGTACTGATGTTAGACTGTACAGCAGCTGGTAAGTAAATTTAGTTATATTATTATTGTAAATTGAGTTTCGGTAGTACCTGCTAATGAAATAAGCTATGGAACCTTATTTACTTTATTTTTATTTTATTTAATTTAATTTTATTTAATTTTTTTTTTTTTTTTTTTTTTAAAAGACTCACTCTGTTTGTAAGTCTGTCACCGTTTCTGTCTCTCACTGCTTCCCCCCCTCCTCCTTTCTCTAATTATTTTCTAATTTTAAAAAAAAATCTTTATCTTCAGTTTGGATCTCTGTTTAATTTTTACGATGTTGGAATTTTATCTTCAATTTTATGAAGGCTTTTAACGATTGTCTGTGAAATATTATTCTTTCTATTTGAAATATTTTGTTTACGATCACAAACAATGCCACAAAACAACTGGCAATCAATATAAAATACACTTTATTTACGAATCGAGGGACAGTTTTAAGGCGCGGCCAATATTATGTTCCAGATGAGTGTGTGTGTTTTTGTGTGATCTGTGCATCTGTATTGTATATGTGAGTGCACGTGTGTTCTAAGGCGTGGCCAATATACTGTTCTGGATGAGTGTGTCTGGCGTGACTACGTGTGTATGTGTGAGTACGCATATTTTGTGCGTGAGTGTGTGTGTGTGTGTGTGAGTGTGAGTGTGAGTGTGAGTGCACGTGTGTTCTAAGGCATGGCCAATATACTGTTCTGGATGAGTGTGTCTGGCGTGACTACGTGTGTATGTGTGAGTACGCATATTTTGTGCGTGAGTGTGTGTGTGTGTGTGTGTGTGAGTTTCTACATCTGTGTCTCTGAGTACGTGTATTTGTGAGCATCTGATTTTACGGTACACTGTAAATATTATTCCACCATTTAATAAAAGAAGGAAACAAAATTTCCATAAAAAAGGAAAATATTCGGAAATGAATCAATTTCCAATAACAAATAAATACACTTTTAAGTGATATGAGTAAATGATCTGTCTATCTATCTATCTATCTATCTATCTATCTATCTATCTATCTATCTATCTATCTATCTATCTCTGATTCAGACTATAAAACGAATCTTAATTATTCAATTTTGAATGTTTCCAGCCTGGTATATATTTACCTGCCTGGTATATGCGTACCTGCCTGGTATATGTTTCCAGCCTGGTATATGTTTACCTGCCTGGTATATGTTTACCTGCCTGGTATATGTTTCCAGCCTGGTATATGTTTACCTGCCAGGTATATGTTTACCTGCCTGGTATATGTTTCCAGCCTGGTATATGTTTACCTGCCTGGTATATGTTTCCAGCCTGGTATATGTTTACCTGCCTGGTAAATGCGTACCTGCCTGTGGGGATATCTCTTGTTATTTATCTAGTCTATAAGATAAATTTCCATACTGTTTATCTCATGATTTATGTCTGATAAACAATTTTGTGAAATTCAGAAAGACAGATACATGATTAATGATTCATCTCATATCTGATAAACGTACAATAAACCATTCCTTATGAGGCAGATTTAGTTCAATAATATTTTAAAAAAAAAAAAAAAAAAAAAAAAAAAAAAAAAAAACAATGCAAGACTACTGGTTAGAACTGGAAAAGACAAAGCAGTGTAACTTAATAAATGAGTAAATACTGATTTTAAAAAACTGCATATGAAATTACCGATAAGCATTCAGGGCTCAATAACATATATATATATAAACATATACCAGGCAGGAAACATAAAAAAATTAATAATAATAGATTTATTTTATACTCTGAATCATATATATATATATATATATATATATATATACACACACACATAACAGATGGTGTACAGTTTGTCTGTCACACAGTTTATGAAATATGCAGATCGTGGACTCTCATACTGCTTATCGCGTATCCTTCCTATACAAAAAGAAAAGCTTGTCGTCTGATCTGTTATCGCTTTACACCCATGTTTTTACACGATATCGCGCTCTGATCTGAAGGGCAGTCAGTGAGCAGTATATTTTATACAGTGGTAAGGATATGCAAGCATATATTATATTATGCTTGAATTTTTTTTATTTCCAGCAAAATGTTAATATCTTTTTTTTTTCATACTGTTTTTAAATATATATATATATATATATATTTGTTTTACATGAAGTCGTGTATTCAAGCACGTAATATGTATATGTATATATATATATATATTAGTATCAATTTTTAAATTTATTTCTTGAAACTCAAAATATAGTAGATTTTTTCCGATTAGCAACAAGGAATCTGTAAGATGTACCTTCCCACAGGCAGGAAAACATTTATCGTTTTTTATTTTTTTATTTTATATAAACCAGTAAATGGACAGCGTTTAGAACAGGAAACATTTAAGAGAATTGCTTCCATAAAGTATTTAGACTAGTATTTCCATTCAGTGAATTACAGCTTCTCATCTGGGTTTGGCTAAATTTTATCATTCTTGCATCAGAGTATTTTAAAATAATTTTGTCAGCAGCGAAACCTATACCAGCGGTTTATTGTCACAACCGCAATGTAAAATATCATAGACAGATAAGGCTGCTGTAATTTCAGCTAGCTATACAGGAGTCTAAATGATACGAGATATTAAAATATTAAAACAGATGTTTGGATTATTATCTTACCACCGAGTGTTTACTTTATGAGGTTAAAGTCTGAAATGAAGATGGTTAAATGTCATAACGCTTATCAGTTTTCTACTTTTCTCTGTTTGACTCGGGAAACAGTAACAAATGAAAATGGGTATAACAAGATGATGTCAAAAGATGTAAACAATCCTCAGTAATAATAATAACTGTCATCGTGATTTCTAAATTAAGCAAACCGTCTTTCATTATCTGACTGTGTAGCCCCATTGTAGTCTGTTGGATTGACGACTTGTTTGATGTCAAGCTGATACAGGAACTTTCGTATTTAAGTATACTTCTTTTCCATATCTGATTTAAAAAAAAAAAAAAAAAAAAAAAAAAAAAAAAAAAAATTAAATTAGTCTTTCAGTGCAAACACAACAGCAAAGTTCACCTTTGACCTGAGTTTAAGCTAGTCCACACAGTATGTGGCTGTGAGGTTTTAAGTTGTCATTGGCGAATTGGGGCGATTCCTCGTACATCAGATATTATGGAAAGTCCTGCCCTGCCTGTAGTAAAGTGGTAATTAGTGTTCTGATCGTACTGGTGAGATATAGTTAAGTGCTCTTTGTTGACTGAAACAGAGTCTGTGCAGAGTAGATCCAGTTGACAGATTACCAATTAGGAGTAGACTACAGACTTACTGTACAGTCTTGAAATCGTTATTTCACATATATACCACTGCTAATTGAAAATTAAAGCAGCTTTCCATTTTTAGACTGTAGTCACAATTGATTTGTAATGCAAGAAACCGATGTCAGAAGAATAATCGCATCATTAATCTAAAATAGGCTTTAATTATATCGTATTGAATTTCCCACAGTCATCTAATATTATCTGATTGTAACGGCTTGGTACAATTAGCAGTGTATCTTCGTTTGTGGCACTGTCGACCCTAGGTCGATTCTCCTCGGCTTATCTCTCAGTATTTTATTAGAGACCGCACTGAAAGTATTTACAAAAGGTTAATGGAAATATGTTCGAATTTGTTTGATTACTGCATGTCAAGAATATTAATGAAACCAGATACTGACATCGAACAACCGATGACATAAAATTAATCAACGTGCTTCAATGGTGTCGTTAATCAAAACAAGCGTAAACAAGCATTTTCATTTCCGGTTACCTTTTTTTTCATTCTTTTTATTTTTTTTTTTTTTTTTTTTTTTCTTTCGTTCGAATATCAGCTACTTTTATTCTACTTTCTTTAAAAGTGCGGATTATATTGTTCACAAATAAAATATACTGCGAATAGCAAATACAATAAATTCCGAAGAATCTCGTATGTTAACTGTAAAATAGTTTTATTTTTTTTATTAACATATTCGTTGTATTTTTTATATATATATATATATTGTAATATTTCAGAATCAAATAAATATTCAGAGAAGTCTAAAGTTACTGCGGTATACAGAATATTAATCGAAACACAAATTCTCGAGAGATTTCGTTCAGAGAAGGTTTTCATTTAATTCTTCCTGTCTGTTTAGTTTCCGATGTGAATTAATTTCGTTCGAAAACTAATGGTTTGATCTGAACTGAAGCACGACATTTTAATCACTTCGACGCAATTGTTGTTTTAAAAATACTGTTGAAAGATTAAACTAATGCAATAATATATTGATTATTTGTAATGGAACTCATTTTTTATCCTGAACGTTATTTCCACCACAGTGACTGCGTTCCTCTTTTCTCAAATCGAGGATTTGCCCCTGAAATATACGGATTTGTTAAGAGATGTGAAACGTTATTTGTTACACTTCTGTTTCACAGATGTTACATAAATGTTATTCAGAGAGAGAGAGAGAGAGAGAGAGAGAGAGAGAGAGAGAGAGAGAGAGAGAGAGAGAGAGAGAGAGAGAGAGAGAGAGAGAGACACCTATGGATATGTTTGTATATGAGTGTGTATACATTTTTTACCAATACTTTCACTCATTTATTTATTTATTTATTTATTTATTTATTTATTTATTTATTTATTATTATTATTATTTATTTTGTTTTATTTTATATATATATATATTTTTTTTTTTTTCGCTTTCCTCTGGTAACTGTTTTATTATTTTATTTCTGTAAAATGAATTTTAAACAACAGCAGCAACGATATTAATAATAAAAGCATCAACAACAACAACAAAATAACCAGTTAGATAATACATATAATTTTAAAAATAATGATCTCAAGACGCCGTTTAAATGTCTATTTTTATTCACCGATTTTCTTGTAGACACTTCAAAAATCTCTAAACGTTCGAGGCTTATGGCAAACAGCCTTTTATTACAAGCTTCATAAACACCGTGCGCATGGCAACAGATGGTTACTAGGTACGTGATTTAATATCTTACGTCAGTGAGAGTTATTACTATCATTTCGTATCGAACCGCCTCGCTAAACGGCGCACGCTGTTTCATAGTAACTGACTGTAAGGAAGAAGCGAAATAAATGTATGTTTAACGACACCGCGACGTCGTTGAAATGCTGGGACGTTCACGTCGTTAAATTAATGACGTAGTCTCACGGATCAGTTCGTATAGAACAACGACAGGGGGAGTAACTGTGATTTTTGAATGTGTACTCTCTACAGCGTTCGGTAAAGCTTCACCAATGAGTGCAAGGCAAAGGGAAATAAATTGTTGTTTATGACGTAGTTAAAGTGGTATGCGTGCAAGTATGCACGTATGTAAAAACATATTATATGGGTGTGTCTGGGTGTCTGTTTATGTATACATACGTATGTAACAACGTGTGACTGCGTGTATATTTGTAAATTTCTATTTATTGACCCATTACCATTTAACATGACTTATAAATATACAAAAATAAATAAAATTAAAAAAACAACACAAAAAACCCACAAAAAAACACAAAACCCCTCCAACAAACAAATAAATAAATAACGCTAAAACTCACTCACTCAGTTTGACGTTAAGAGATGTTTATTGATTCATTACCCTATACGACCAATCAATTAAAGGGCATTATTTAATTCAGTGTATAGAAATCGTTACTACGACAACGCGCTACATAGACATTAATTAGTATAGTTTGCTTTTGTCAATAAACGATAAAGAATTTCCGCGTTGTAAGTTGATACCACAAGGTCGGCTGTAAATAATACTCAGGAAAAGAAGTGTAATAAAATGAAAAAAACAACAACAACAAAACAACAATAATAAAAATAAAATATAAAAAATAAATAAATAAAATAATCGTCAAATAGGAAATAACAACAACAACAAAAAATCTTTATCTTGTTTTAATAGATTGAGAGAGAACAGTACAGACAGACAGATAGAGAGAGAGAGAGATACAGACAGATACTTAATTCACAACACGTGTATTAAAGGTTATTTCAATAAACGGCAACTATTAAGTCATATTTTGAATAATCAGCTTGCATGATTCCTGCTGTGAATTTAATCCACAAAAACTCCTTTGTCATGACCACCAAGGCGATTGTTCGAATAAGACACGCCTTTCATTGAACATACTTCCTGGATGCCGTCTTTAACCCTTGGCCTGGGAGAGAAGTTAACACCACTTCGTTTCAAAGTTTGCAAATGATTCCCTTTGATCCCGGCTGTTCTTTTTATCTTTACGGCTTTCGGAATGTTTGCTATTAGTTCTAGAACACCAGTGTTTTAAAAGTTTTATTGCATGACTATTTTCATTATTAGAATTTGACACTTTTTTGTTTTAAAGTATTATTTTCTTTGAATTTTATCTTCTAGTCGCAAACACACCCAAACACTAATGCACGTGCATTCTCTCTCTCTCTCTCTCTCTCTCTCTCTCTCTCTCTCTCTCTCTCTCTCTCTCTCTCTCTCTCTCTCTCTCTCTCTCTCTCTCTCTCTCTCTCTCAGTCCTTTTTACATCTTTTTTGTTTGTCTATAACTAACGGCACTTACAAAACGAACTATTTCATTTATTTAAATACAAATCTTCTGTCTGCTACAAATATATAAAATAACAAGTAAAAATCACAGGCATAAATAAAAATGAATGCATCGAACTAAAACGATAAATAAATAAATAAATAATGAAAGTAAAATAGATATTTCTAAAGTTAAATGGGAGAAATAAAAAATGTAACAGCTGTTAATCCAGCACTGTTTCTAGGCAACGCTGGGTCGGTTGCATATCAAATTATTAATATATAGTTATGCATTGATACATAATTCGTGTCAGCTGTTTACAAGTGCATGGAACATGCTCTACGTGTTTTATACAATAATATATTATCATCATATCCAATAACAAAGATGATGATGATGATGATGATAATGACAACAGAAATGGTTATCATAGCTGATGGTAATAGTTGTAGTAATAATAGTAGTAGTAACAAAAACGATAGTAATGATACAGTAATAACGGCAACAACAATAGCAGCAGTAGCAACAGCAGCAACAATAACAACGACAACAACAATAATAATAAAACCACGATTATTAAGGTGATAGTAACAACAATAATGGTAATAATAACAACAATAATCTTTATAAAAAATAATGTGCGTCTCTCGATATTTATCCTATATAAACTGTCGAAAAATCGTAAAATGACAATAGTTTTAGACAACGCTTATAAATTCAGCTATGCTTATATCTCAACAATAACCCCACCCCCAACAACAACAACAAAAAAACACATTAGAAAATATATAAACGTTACAGTGTTGTCCTGTGATTACTCATACCATTCCAAAATCTCCTCGTACATAGTTAATAAAAAAATTAAAAAAAAATGTATTGTATTTTATTTTTAACGTAACGACATGCATGCATATATACGTATATGTAAATATATATATGCATGATGTAGAGAACATCTGTTGGTTAATGGATGCACAAAATGAATGAATGTTATATAACATCTCCAGACATTTTGATCGTATCAGTTGTCGAATGTCTGTCACACATATTTTATACTAAACACGTGAAACCTGCTGATACCGGCGATTAGATAGCAAGAGATTTTGTTTTTATCCACCATCCCATATACCGGAAAATATATTTGATAAACCTGCTGTGTGACAGCTGCTAGAAGGAGAAAAAGCCAAATGCATTGTACAGAATAATTAAAAATAATTATACCTACATATCGCGACCAAGGAAAAGTCTGTATAGATATTAATTATATAATTATCAGTTTCTTTATTGACCAAAATTCCTCCTATTAATCTGAGATTACTTTTTTTTCTTTTAAGAATGACTTTTCTAAAGTTTGTGAGAACCAAAATGAAGATTACTTCTTTGGTATATTTTACAAATTAAATCTCTCTCTCTCTCTCTCTCTCTCTCTCTCTCTCTCTCTCTCTCTCTCTCTCTCTCTCTCTCTCTCTCTCTCTCTCTCTCTCTCTCTCTCTCTCTCTCTCTCTCTCTCTGTGAGTGTGTTTCTCAGTAAAATATCTGTCTTATTAAAATAAAGAGATTACGGCTTGATTTATTGATTAATCAGCCTAAGTGTTGAGTACCAATCCGTCTTTTATCTACCTTAGCTTCGTGCTGACGTTTGAAAAAGGTAAACAATACAGATACGATAGCATTTGAGATACGTCAACGTTTTTCAGTCCACGCCCCAAACTAAATACTAAACTAATCACCGGTGACATAATGGTTTTGCCAACGACTTCACAAGGGACCAACTGATTGTGGGTTCACTTCCTGGTACAAGTTTTAGAGCTCTTTCAGGGTATATCAGATTGCTATATCCTATCTATATCTCCAACTAATCAGCTAATAAATTAACTCAGTACATCCAGCTTTGGTTGTGCAGTTGCTAATCCAGCTTTCCAGTGGCTTTAGCCCCTGAATGACTGACTACGTCTATATTATCTACACTTTCTGTAATTAAAGTATGTCTTTGATTATACGAACAAATGGTCGAAATATATTCTGCGTGCTTCCATGTTATGTTTAGATTTTTGTCGTCCACACTTGATTAATAACGAAGTTTAATTAAAAAAAACACAAAAAAACAGGACGCCGCCACTTTTCGGTAGTCGTAATGTCAGCATTTAAGATGGCGGCGTTCACGTTCATAGTAACAGTAAAATTTGATAATCATACTTTGATGTGAGGATAGCTGATCGATAAGATTAGATATATATATATATATATATATATATATATATATATATATATATATATATTTGTCCTTCTAATAAGCAACCTAAACTTCTGCACAAAGTAGATGTGTATTTGAACCTTTATCTCAAAAACTGATTATGTAATTGCTGATTATTTATTTATATATATATATATATAGAATAAAATAAATCTTTGATAACACATGATCTATGCCTCCATACTTCTCTTTATGTCTGTCTTTTCTCATTATCTCACATATTTTGATCTCTCTCTCTCTCTCTCTCTCTCTCTCTCTCTCTCTCTCTCTCTCTCTCTCTCTCTCTCTCTCTCTCTCTCTCTCTCTCTCTCTCTCTCTGTCTGTGTGTTTATGCTGCTTTCGGTCACTGATATACTATTTTCAGATAATTTCAAGAATGATGGGAACAGAATGTCAGAAATCAACAAACTGTGTATTGACACTTTCAGCACATTCCTGTGTGTGGGACATAGTACAATACTGACTTTTTCTGTTGACTTTCGAGCTAAAAATAACTCGCATTAAACAGTTTTCTATTTTCATTGCTAGACATTTCGGAATTAACATTTCTTAGGTGCGTGTTTAAATGGCATCTGCATAATCTATTGTTATTTGGACATTTATTGATATTTCCCTTTTCTATTTGAAGCCATTTCCTTTTTGAAAGTTATATCCGTCATTGGATCCATTGCTTTTTCTGTTGTGAGACTGAAAATATGTTTAACCAAAACTACCGCAGTAAATCAGTAAGTCAATTCTGGTTTTAACCGTTATCGACAATTGCAATAATAATAATAATAATCATAACAACAACAACAACAACAACAACAACAATAATAATAATTCTTTAAGAAAAGTAAAACAGAAAAAAAAAAAAAAAGCAATAAAAAAAAGCAGTGTATCATTATAACAACCAATACTATCATGAAATCGGTTTTTAATCTCAGTAGCAACAACAACAACAATAATAATAATAGTTATAAATAATAATAACATTACAAAGAAGAAGAAAAATAAGAAGAAGAAGAAGAAAATTACTCCTGTCACCATTAATACTATTGCAGCCACTATTACTACAGCTATAATTACTTATTCTACTGCTATTGTCACAAGTGCAGGAAGTTTTCCGAATTTTAGAGGTTGAGGAGACGGTTGGATAAAGGATCCACTGCTAGTAACATATACAACAATAAATAAAAGTCGTTACTGATACAGTATACAGAACTTGGCTTTAAATTACAAGTAAAATGAATGGATGTATAATTTAATGTAAGATAATATGTAAGTACGACGACCTGGTTTAATAAAATAAAAAATCCTTTCACAATAGAGTCCGTTGTTTAGACCAAACTAAATTCTGTCTCGGAAATAAAACAGCAGGGTCGTACATTCCTCCAGCTGAGAGCATCGCATTATAATTTATAAAATATTCATGAAAATAGCTGAACAATAAAAATTATTCATTTTAATTATTACACGGCAGAGAAAAAAAAAAAAAAAAAAAAAAAAAAAAAAAACAATGAAAAATTATTTAAAGAAGAAAAAAATCGCCTACTGATTATAAATAATTTACTGGTAATAAAGAACCTCCCTCCCAAATTTGAAGTTATGATACATTAGGCGTGGCGTTGTTGCAGTGGTGATGGTAGTAAACTGATGAATTATTTGTGGGATGTCCGCAAAAAACATAAAAAAAACAGATTGATGATTAAACCACCCAAAGTTGTAAATTCAATTACTGACATGTAAACTAAACGGAAAAAGAAAATCACACACACACACACACACACACACACACACACACACACACACACACACACACACACACACACACACACACACACACACACACACACACACACACACACACACACACACACACACACACAGACACACACACACACACACACACACACACACACAAACACACACACACACACACACACACACACACACACACACACACACACACACGGACTACACATATTCCTTGTAGCAACTTTAGCGGACCCAGTCTTCTTTGTAGAAACTTTACCAAACCGTCACTGTATGTAATTATATAAATTATAAAACTATAAAGAAAATATATTTTAAAAACAGTTCTATTCGTTTTATTAAAAGAATATAACGCATTTTAATGTCGAATATAATTATATATACATATATAATAAAATAAAAAAATAAGGAAACAACAAAAGAAAGCGTGAGAGAGATTCAATTATACAGAGGCAATTTTCTTTTTCTTGTCTTTAATCCAAAGTTTATTCAAAACGTTTTACTTTCTTGCAGCGAACAAACGGTTCATAATACACAATATTCATAAATTCACAGGAAGAGTATACAATGCGCACCTGCTGAAAGAAAAAGTGGGAAAGACATTTCCAATTTTTTATTTATTTATTTATTTATCTATTTTATATTGTATCGATGTAGGAGATCAGATAAAAAAAAAAAAAAAATTATTAAGTTATTCAGCGTATCCTTTCAGGAATTTCGGAGAGCTTCTCACTCCTTTTCAGTTTTATTTTTCATTCAATCATTACTTCAAACGTCGTCTGCAGACAGTGGAAATAATAAAAGTAACAAAAATGCTGGAGTATGAATTGCATAGCAATGAATGAATTCATGAATAAATTCTTCTTCTTCTTCTTCTTCTTCTTCTTCTTCTTCTTATGATTATTATTATTTCGTAATTCAGATCCCTGCAGCGAAGGATATTGTCAAAATAATGCAACATGCAAACTGAATGGCACTGAGTACAACTGTACCTGTACTGCTGGTTGGACTGGGAAAAACTGTTCAGAAGGTACAAACTGACTAATTGCCTATGAAAAAATATCGCAGATAAATATAAATACAGACATACATAGGTTCAGTATTATTTTTATGAATGTTTTGTTTTGTTGCTGTTTGTAATTCACATCCAGCTTATAATGATGTGTTTTACAATTTTATTTTATTTATTATTAATTAATTAATTAATTAATTGTTTTTTTGTTGTTGTTTTTTGACATGGTTATTCTATATTTAACTGCAGGCATCGAAATAAGTCGAGAACGCTTGTTCAGGTTACCGGGAGGTTAACACCTATCAATAAAGTCGAAAACGGAACTCCGTTCTCGACAAAATCCTTCAATGAACGACTAATTTCCTGTCCGAAACTTTCGGCGAAAAACATCGTGGATTGATTGATTCCGGAATACCGTTTTATTTTTTAAATTTTTTTTTAAATATTTCCACTTTTTAGACGCATCCACGTTGTAACGTCAGATGTATAGTGACGTCACTTAGTTCGCAATAGTATAGAATATAAAGGTAGCGTTACCAGGCACCATTTTAATGAAAATGGAATCCATTCACGTGGAAACGTTTATAAAATGGGATTTTTCAGGTGACTTTTGGTTCGAAGTAAATGAAAGCAGTTCCTGATTGCTTTACAGAAGAAGAATGGGGTGCAGTTTATAAGTGGGAAGAACAATATAGGGACTTTGTTGACTATATTGCCCAAGCAATGAGAGATGATATCAAACAGATGATACAGTGTGCCAACTTTATGTCAGTTGAACAAGATGGCACAGAAGCTCGCAAAACTAGAGAAAACAAATAATTAATTTATGTGAAGATTGTAGTGAGGGGCCAGGCTGTTGAACTATTACTTAAATGTCAAAAAATGAGCAGTTTCGGTGGAGTAACTGCAGACAGTATCAAACATGCTATAGATGATGCTTTCCATGATTATGACATTACTAGTGAAAAGTACACAAAATGTCTTATTTGTGCTTGTGCAGATGGAGCAAATGTTAATGTTTGTAAACTGAATGATGCTCTAAATGTAATGAAAAATGAAGATGGGGAATGGTTGCTAATAATTCATTGCTCTGCACACAGAATTGAACTGTCTGGCAAAGATGCATTTGCTGAAGTTTGTCATGATAAAATCAACTGTAGATGAACTCAATATACATGCTGCTGATGATAGTGATCTGCCATTTCCAGTTACTCTCAGTGAAGATGGTCACGAGGCAACCATTACAGCAGAGGCTACATACCTTACAGCATGTGTAAGTACAAACAAGACAATCAGCTGAGTAACAAGCAAAAACATCAAGCTGAAAAAGTTGTTACTACAATAAAAAAAAAGTTTGTTCTGAACCATGTTCACCAGGGACAAGAGACTGTGAAACAGATAAGAACAAAACTGATCCCAGCAATTTCAACACAGCTGATTAAACGACTGGATTCTTTCAATGACCCTATCTTCAAGGCAATGAATATAGCTGATCACTCATTGGGATATATCTGATAACAAATATGGTTTGGAACAAATTAAGTTGTTATCTAAACATTTTGCTGAAAGCCTAGCTTACCACAACTTTGCCCTAGATATGGCTGTTACTGAATGGAGGGGTTTAAAGAAACTTGTGGCAAACAAATTCATCCACTGCCAAAATAAACAAGGCATGTGATGTCAAATATTCAAACATCATCACTCTGAATATCCACACATTCTTCTTGTCATTGAACTCATCTTGGTGGTTGCACTTGCTAATGCAAGTGTTGAGAAGGGCATAAGCTCTCTCAATCGGCAGTTGACAAATACCAGGTTGAACATGTCCAATTCTACACTGGATGATTTGCTGGTGATTAGAGTTAACCTGCCTGCAGTTATAAGCTGTGGCCCTTCATATGAACAAAGCTGTTTCCCTGTACACAGATGATAAAAAATAAAGAAAAAGACCAGCATCTTGTACAATAGACAACAACATGATTGTAAACTCATTGTCAGACTCACAAGCCTCATCCTTACCTGTGCCCTCTTCAGATGTGATCAAAATAACCTGCAATGAACTAATGTGTGCAGAGGACTTTCTTGCAAATTCAGAGGACTTGGATGATGTTCGAAGTGAAACAGTTGATACTTCAGACACAGATGGCAACTCACAGTGCTAACTGAAACAAGTTCATCATTCAGATTCTCATATCAGTATTGTTTGATGAGTAAAGTAAAACAATAAAAAAAACACAAATTGTCATGATCTGTTTTATTAAATGCAGTACACAATGTATTAATACAATGAGAACAGTGATATGGATAAATAACAAATATATAATACTGTTCACCATGCTTATATGTAAGGGATTTCACAACAATAATAATGGAAACCATAAACTTGATAAATTTGTAGTAACCTATAGATTACCAGGGCCTGTTTTGTGGTAACCTCTAAATGGGTTACCAGACACGATCCTTATTTCGATGCCTGTAAATGCAGATATATATTTACATTAATTTGAGTAATTCTTGTTTAGGTACAAATGTGTACAAAGTTGAGAAATGTTATGAAAGTTTAATATTTTGGATGTATATTTTCTTTTAGATATTAATGACTGTGAATCAGGTCCTTGTATGAATGGTGGAAACTGTACAGACAAACTTAATGATTTAAATAACTGTACAGTTATTTTGAAATAATTGGATGGGACGGAAAAACTGCAAATGATGTAAATATTAGTTATTTTTTTATTTTATGTTGTTAATTCTTGTTTTAAAATGCATTTATTCCTTCTAAAATTAGTTGACAGACATTTTATTCAGTTCACCAAATTAATTCAGAATTTGAATGTTAGACAAAGTTAATTTTATATCTTAATTTTTCACCTTTTCTCTGGAAAAAAAACCTCTGTTTTTTCTCATTGACTGTAGCTTTTGTTTTTTTCCTTCGATGTTATTAAAACATTAAATCTTCTGTTTATAATTTATCCTTGTAAATCTTTGTTCCACATTCAAAATATAAAAGCTTTTTTTTTCTTTCATTTTTGTCAATGAACTGTTTCTCAAAAAGCAACAAAAACCCCCTCTTTCAATTTAATATAAATTTCATTATCACTGTTTAAATTCTCTCTCTCTTTGTTTTAATTTTTGTCAAACCATCTCTCTTTTTTTTTCTGATGAATGTTCTCTCAGATCTTTCTGTGAAAAATAATTTTAAAAAATAAATTCTGTTTCATTGATTTTAAATTATTGCTGTTTTGTTTTTTAGAAATTATTATCTGCAAAAAAATACATTTAAAAATTGTGGAAATTTACAGACAAAACAATTATTATAAATTGTGTTTGATATACACCTGGATGGGATGGTTAAAAAACTTTACAACAAGATAAAATAATTATTTCTATATTTATGTTGTTGTTATATGTGTAAAATGCATTTAATTTCTTCTAAAATTTGTTCACAGACATAATAGAAAGTTCACTAAAATAATATTTCATTTGAATGTTATTTTTTAATTTTACTATCTTAATTTTTAATTTTTTCTCTGTTTATTTGTTCTGTGTTTTCTCTCATTGACTTATTTTCCTTTTTTTCCTTCCTTCCTTTTTCATTTTCTCTGTTTTCCTCTTTCTTTCATTGTCTCTGTGTTCCTCTCATTCCTTTCTTTTCTCCTTTTCTTTTCTTTCTTTCATTTTGTCACTGTTTCTCACTTTTACTCTCTTTCTCATACCCTTACTTTTCCTTCTCTCTCTCTCTCTCTCTCTCTCTCTCTCTCTCTCTCTCTCTCTCTCTCTCTCTCTCTCTCTCTCTCTCTCTCTCTCTCTCTCTCTCTCTCTCTCTCTCTCTCTCTCTCTCTCTCTCTGCTAATTTTAAGATGTAAATTCTGTTTCATGATTCAGGTGTGTTTTTTGTTTTAGATATTGATGATTGCAAACAAAATCCATGTGAAAATAATGGAAACTGTACAGACAAAGTTAATGATTATAACTGTATTTGTGCACCTGGATGGGATGGAAAAAACTGTACAACAAGTAAAATAATTATTTCTTTATTTATGTTGTTGTTATATGTGTTAAAATGCATTTATTTCTTCTAAAATTTGTTCAAAGACAATATTCAGTTCAGTATATTATTAATTTATTTGTTGGTTTATTTTCTTTTTTTTTGTCTTCATTTTTCATTTTTTTTTTTCTTTCTCTATCTTCTTTCTTTTTCATTTTCTCTTCCTTCTTCTTTTTTCCCTCTTTTGTCTCTCTCTCTCCTTCCTTTCTTTCCTATATCTTATTCTTTCCTTTCTTCCTTCTTACCTCTCTGTCTCTTTCACTGTCTCTTTGTCCCTCATTCAATCTCTCTTTTTCTTTCTTTCTCTTTTTTTGTCTTGATTTCATATCTTTCTTTTCTTCTTTCATTTTTTTTTTTGTCAACTTTTATTCTCTCTCTTTCTCTCTCTCTCTCTCTTTCTCTCTCTCTTCTCTCTCTCTCTCTCCCTTTTCTCTCTCTCTCTCTCTCTCTCTCTCTGATAATTTTAAGATGTAAATTCTGTTTCATGTTTTAGGTATGCTGTTTTTGTTTCAGATATTGATGATTGCAAACCAAATCCTTGTATGAATGGTGGAAACTGTACAGACAAAGTTAATGATTATAACTGTACTTGTGTACACCTGGATGGGATGGAAAAAACTGTACAACAAGTAAAATAATTATTTCTATATTTATGTTGTTGTTATATGTGTTAAAATGCATTTATTTCTTCTAAAATTTGTTCACAAACATAATATTCAGTTCATATGTTATCTGTTTATTTGTTTTGTGTTTTATTTTTTTGATACATTTTTTTTTTACTATCTTCATTTTTCATTTTCTCAGTTATACTTCTGTTTTCTCTCATTGTCTGTCTCTCTTTTCTTTCCTTCATTCCTTCCTTCCTTCCTTCCACTCTCTTTCTGTCTCTCTCTCACTGTCTCTTTGTCCATCATTCAATATTTCTCTTTCTTTCTTTCTTTCTTTTTTTTTTGCCTGTTTTTCACTTTTATCTCTTTCTTTTCTTCTTTTTTTTTTCTTTCTTTCAGTGTCTCTAATTTTAAGATGTAATTTCTGTTTCATGTTTTAGGTATTCTTTTTGTTTCAGATATTAATGATTGTGACCCAAATCCTTGTCAGAATAATGCAAGCTGTACAGACAAACTTAATGATTATAACTGTACTTGTACACCTGGATGGGAAGGAAAAAACTGTTCTATAGGTAAAATAATTATTTCTATATTTGTGTTGTTGTCATATGTGTTAAAAATTATTTATTCCTTCTAAAATTACTTCACAAACATAATATTCAGTTCAGTATATTAATTTATTTGATTGTTTGTTTTTTTTGTTGGCTTATTTTTTTTTTTTCTTTCTTCATTTTTCATTTTCTCTGTTATTCCTCTGCTTTCTCTCATTGTCTCTCTCTCTCCTTCCTTTTTTTCCTCTCACATCCTTTACCTCCTCTTTCTGTCTCTAACTGTCCCTCTCTTTGTCCCTCATTCAGTATCTCTCTCTTTCTTTCTCTCCTTTTTTTTTGCCATGACTTCATATCTTTCTTTTCTTCTTTTCTCTGTTAATTTTAAGATGTAATTTCTGTTTCACGATTCAGGTGTGCTTTTTGTTTCAGACATTGATGACTGCAAACCAAATCCTTGTATGAATGGTGGAAACTGTACAGACAAAGTTAATGATTATAACTGTACTTGTACACTTGGGTGGGAAGGAAAAAATTGTTCTACAGGTAAAATAATTATTTCTATCTGTTTACGTTTTTTTTATAGAAGAAAAGAAAAAAGATTTCACTTACAGAAATATTCATACATTTTTAATACACTTCATCATAGCTATGGTTAACTATGATTAAGAACCTTATATATAAGGACAGAATCAACAGGTTAGCAGTAATTGCATTTTTTATACATATTTTTTATTCATAGACAAGTATGATGGCCTTTTATAAAGAATTCATTAAAGTTTTGGTTGTTATGGGAAAATACTTAGTATTAGCAGTTTTGAGAATTGAACTTGAAACCCTTTATGTCTCTTTCCATTTTTATTCATTGTCATTTGTTTTTGTTACTCAGTATCTGTTTCTAAGTCTCTCGTTCTTTCTTTTTTTCATTCTTTCTTCAGGTTTATCCTTCTGTCTTTCTACATATTTGTTATTGTTGTGTCATAGACAAATCTGTTTCCTATTAATTTGTTTGCTTCTAAACATATGTTTCTATCTTTAAAAAAAAATAAAAAAAATAAAGAAAAAAAGAAAAAAAGAAAGGAAAGAAATATTTACTGGTATTTTATTTGTATATGTTTAAGATGTAGATGACTGTTCACCAGATCCTTGTGCAAATGGAAATTGTACAGATCAACATAATAATTACACCTGTACATGTTTCCCTGGCTGGAAAGGAAGGAACTGCTCTGAAAGTATGTTTATTTTTAAGGCATTTTATTTTATTTTATTTATTTATTTATTTATTTATTTTTCAAAATCGTTTATTAAATAACATGCTTTTATTGAATTACTGTTTTTCATAACACGTTTATTTTTTTATATTATTGAACCAAAAAAAAAAAAATTGTTCAATGGGTAATATAATTATTTCTAAGCTTTTTTGTTTGGTTATTTGAATTTACAACTTTTAAAATGTGTATTGGTCTAAATAATTATATATTAAAAAAAAAAAAAAAAATATAAATAAACAAGAAAAATGTGATGTGATTAAGCAGTTCAGTTATAAATTTATTCGTTTTGTTTTGTTGCTACCCACCATTCCCTCTCTCTTTATTTTTCTGTCCTTTTGTTCTTTTTGTTGCTTATTTCTTCTCTTGAAAAGATGTACATTTTGTTTCAGATATTAATGATTGTGACCCAAATCCTTGTCAGAATAATGCAAACTGTACAGACAAAGTTAATGATTATAACTGTACTTGTACACCTGGATATGAAGGAAAAAATTGCTCAAAAGGTAAAGAAAATATTCCTGTTTTTTTTGATTAAATTTATTTTTACTACCTTTTAAAATTTATTCTTAAAAACACTTGTATGTTCTCTATAACTGTTTTTGTGAGTATGTATAATAATAAAATTTAATAAAATTTACGTTATCAAATTTAATTTATTATTACTTTAAACTCGAATTTTTGACTTTTCTCTCTCTTTCTCTCTCTGTCTCTTTAATTCTTTTTTTTTCTTTCTTTCTCTCTATGGTTCTCTTTATCCTTCTGTCTGTCTTTATAATCTCCTTTGCTTTTCTCATCTTTTCCCTCTTCTCATTATCTCTCATTCTCTTTCCTTCTTTCTCTCTCATTCTTTTCCTTCTTTCTCTCATTCTCTTCCCTTCTTTCTCTCTCCTATCATTTCTCATCACATCTCTAACTTTCTCCAGTACATCATTGTATTTCTCAATATATTCTTGTGAGTTCATTTTAAAATGGATATCACTGTGTATAAAATCTTTTACTGACAACTCTGTTTAAATATGTGTGTTTCAGAAACTGATGAATGTTCACCAAATCCTTGTCAACATGGAAATTGTACAGATCAGCATAATAATTACACCTGTACATGTTCACCTGGGTGGGAAGGACGAAATTGTTCAGAAGGTAAAATTAATGAAATTTTTGATTAAAATACTTAATTAAATTTAACATCATTTTACGGTAATAAATTATATTTAACATTATATGTTATGATAAACTATATTTATTGATATACATTATGATAAATTATATTTAGCATTATATTTTTGTAATAAATTATATTTATATTTATATGATATATTTAAATATTATTTGACTACTATTTATTTAATTAACATTAATATATATTTTATTTTATTTATAATTTATTTAATTGGCCTTAATTTATAATATATTTAGTTAATATTTTTATTGCAATGTATTTAATTAGTGTTTATAATCAGAATATTTTGAATCTGCATTTATAAATTGTAATATTTTTGAATAAAAAATAATATTCTTAATTATATTATTTACTTGTCAGAATAAGTTTTGATAATGAAAAAACATCGGAACAGAATCAGTTAATAATTATTTAAATAAATAATGATTTTGAATTTTAAATTTTTTGTTATTATTGTCTAATACAAAACAAAAGGGTAATAGATAAAATTTTGACAACAGCAGTGATAAAGAAAAAAAAAAAAAAAAAAAAAAAAAAAAATTACAAGCAAATAGCAATCACAGTACTAAAAACAATGATAATAATCATAACAATAACATAAAACATTTACTATGATAAAAAAGAAGATAATACCTCACAAAACCCCACAAAAACCACACGAAAATCAATAACAAATTAATAATAATAATAATAATTAACAAAACTAGTTTTCTAAATAAATAAATAAACATTTAAAAACAATTAATTAAAAAAAAAAAAAATAATTGTTTATATAATAAAAAGCTTGTGTTCTTAATAGCTTTCATTTTATTAATGTTTTCACCAGATGTTAAAATAGTTTTATTGAACAGCTTTTTCGTTTGCATTGTACAGTAGCTATACCCAGCTATGCAGGGTATGGTTTGCAGATGAGAGTTAATACCTGGCTAGATTATTATTATTTGACTAAATACAGTAAGCAGCTGTAGCTAGTTTTCTCTGATTTACCATTCGTTTTCATGAACTGAAATCTTTTAAAATATTTAACAGAAACACAGGCTTTATTTAGAGGACATACTTACAGTTAAATACAAATTAAAAACTAAGACAATGAATGAAAAAAATACATCCATGAGAGAGTGTGTGTGTGTGTGTGTGTGTGTGTGTATGTGTCAATTTATATATCCTGTTAATTTACCAAGATAATTTATTTATTTTCCATTTAGTTATTCATTTATTCATTTTTGCAAATGTTTTTGAATATGCTATCAGTTTGCTTACCATTTATTTATTTTTCATTACTGTAACCAAATATTTATTTTGATTATTTATTTATTCATTATTTTTGCCAGATATTTATTTCTTACCATTTGTTATTTTTTATTTATTTAATTATTTATTTGTTCATTTAATTTTTTATTCATTAAAATATTAATTCCTTTAATCATTTCTTCCTTCCTTCATTTTATTCGTTCCTTTCTTCCTTTATCACATTCATTCATTCATTACTTTATTCCTTCGTTTATTCCTTTCTTTATTTGTTTTATTCTTTCATTCATTCATTTATTCATGTATTCACAGATATTAATGAATGTGCCAGTAGTCCATGTGTAAACGGAACCTGTATAAATGCGGAACCCAAAGGTTCGGGAAAATACATCTGTAACTGTACAGCTGACTATGAAGGTGTTAACTGCGACAAAAGTTAGTAACACTTTAAAATGTAGTTTGTTAATGTATCTGTATATTCAAATAGCCAAAATACATTTCATATACTTCATAATTAAAGTGTAATATGTGAATAAAAACAGGCAAAATATATTTAATGTACTTTCTAATTAAAATGAATTTCTGTTCATAGACATACAAATTATTTATTTTATATAGTTTCTAATTAAAATATGTTTTGTTTAGTTTCTGTTTAAAATATATTTTATATAGTTTCTGTTAAAAATATATTTTATATAGTTTCTAATTAAAATATATTTTGTATACTTTGTAATTAAAAAATACTTCATGTACTTTCAAATTAAAATATATTTAATTAAAATGTACTTGTATTGATAGAAACAGAAGAATTAAAGCGTACCTCTATTGAAAGAAAAGCCAAAATATATTTTATATATTTTCTGTTGATGTGTACAAACAGAAAACAAATTATTTATTTCTATTTTAAATGTGTTTGTGTTGATACAAATACATTTTGTCCTCTCTTTTTTTTATTGTCGAAATGTCAGTTTTGACAAATAGATTAAAAATTGTTTTGAACAATTTTTTTATTTTATTGTCATTATTATTTTTTCTTCATATTATGGTGTGTGTTTTGTACAATAAACAAATTATATATATTTCATCCAAAGAAAAAAAATAGTGTATCATTGTCAAAATTGTCATATACACCTGTGCAAAATTTAAATGCCACCCAAATCAATACTGAATAACAATTTTTTTTTTTTCAAACTGAGCCTGCTGGCATAGTTCTTAATTCTATGTTGTTGTTATTTGCGTATATGGAAAACATGTTCATTCCATCACATAATTGAAATGAGATCTACGCAACACACTGACAGACACAGAAGTGACATACATGAATATGCAGTTTGAGTTTTATTCCATTACATATTAACACAGGTGATCTGAATGGTTGTTCTTGTTTGTGAAAACTGTGGCAGGTTGAAGACTGCTTGAAATAATGAAAATGGCCAATTACTGGCGTATACATTTTACTGAAACATCATGTAGAGAGGATGGCAGAGATCTGAGCTTTAACCAAACTGTCATCAGTTGTTTGATTCAAGGACAGGGCAAGAACTGGATAACCTACAATAGTCATGTCCTTGAAGACCTAGCTTTGCTCTACAGCACTGATAAGTATCTGATACACAACACAGAACAGTGACTTTCTTCACAGTCATTGAAGAGCTCCGTGCTGTGGGAAAACAAGAGCTCAGAGACCACTAAGACATCCTCTACTCACTCAACATCACAAACAGCAACATCTGAGGTTGCCCTGACAACCACAAGACCTATTGGAACATAACACACTTCATGACGAACAGTAGAAATTGCTGCTTTTACAAATTCATTGCTGCTTGGGGTAAAGTTCATCACCAGGCAACAAGGTGGAAATACCAGATATTGTCCAGATGCAGACTTTACCAGCCATAAATTCATTTGTATCAGCAGTGGAGCCAAAGTATAAACCATATAACAAACACTCATGTTATTTGTGGGAGTGTCAATAAAACCTGTCAGAATCTCCATGACACCGTAACAAGCAGTCTTGCTTGTTCTCTGTTTTATCCACTGCAGTCTGATTTTTTCACTTTTTTAAAAATATTATTTATGCATGAATGCCAGTCCATTTTTGTATAAATATTGTGTTGTGCTTAATTTTTCCTTTGACGTGTATTTATAACCAAATTAAACTATCTAAAAGTTAATTATTCAACATAACATGATTGAAATAAGCATCTTTCTAATATATATATATATGTCTCATAATTGTCTGAATATTCATTTGGTTCTGTTTATTCTTCATTATGTATTTATATTTTTTCAAAAAAACTCTTTTATATTGTAATTTTGTTTTCCCAAATGTTTCAGTTATTGATGATTGCAAAGAAAATCCATGCAAGAACAATGGAAGTTGCATAGATGGTATTGGAAATTACAGGTGCAACTGCACTGAACAATGGACAGGTGTAAACTGTACTCAAGGTATGTTTATGTAAATGAAAAGAGAATATTTAATACTGACTATTGCATTAATGAAATATATATTTATTTCAGATGTTTTTAAAATTATATTTTAGTAACAGATAGCAAAATAAAATAAAATAAAATAAAATAAAACTGACAGATAGACAGAAAGATACATATATATAAATTAAAAATAAATATTTGATTAAAGTATTTTTGTTCATTTATCTTTATTTTGTTTTCTTTCAGTCTGGTTTATTAGCATTTTATTTAGAAATTTTATCTCTTTGAACTCCTCAGTTAATTATTATTTTGATCCACAGATAATTTTTATTTCTTTATGGTTTGGTTTAAATTTTGTATTTAAACTTAAAAGTTTATATTTTGAAATTTATACAAGAAGTAAATTGTATTTTATTTTAACCTTTTTGAAAATACAATTTTATTATTATTTTTTCTTCACAGTTCTGTTATTATTTATACATTTTTGTTCTCAGCTATAATATTATCGTTATATAATGAATTATTATTGTCTGTAAAAAGAATAATTGATTTTTACATTTTATTAAGACTTCAATATTGACTGCAAAATGTAAATATTATATTTATTCATATTATTATGTGTAAAAATGTGTAAAACATTCATCATTAATTTTATTATTAATTGTAGAATGTATAAATGTTTATAAAATTTAAATTTATTACATTCATAAATTTGTTAACTGCCAAATTTATTTCATTTGTGTATTATAAATTATTAACAGATAATTATTTGTAAAATATATTGTATTTATTCATTTTATTATTACCTTTACAAATATTATTTTACAATGTAAATTATATTTGTGTTAATGGATTTTGGTTTTTTTTTTTTTTACGTAAATAAGCATGGATATATGGGTTTTTGGTTTCTTTTTTAATTTCAGTAATTTGAATATAAATTTTTTTTTTTTCAGATGTTGATGAATGCTCTTTAAATGGAACGTGTCCCAATGGGTTTTGTCAGAATCTATATGGATCATATAAGTGTTTTTGTAAACAGGGCTGGACAGGAGCAGACTGTAAGCAAGGTAAGAGATGAATGAATGAATGAATGAATAAATTAACAAATGAATGAATGAATATACAAATTCACAAATTTATTTGGTGAGAAACATAAATACTAACATTTCATTTCACTTCATTTATCTATTTATTTATTTATTTTTTTATTTATACATTTATTTAAATGAATAACCAAATATATGGCATTTGCTTTATGAATGACACCTGTACACCTGTTTTTTTCTCATTCATTTGCCATATACTTAATTATTAATGTAAGTAAATAAATAAATAAATATATATATAACTGATATACAAAATATTTTCTTGTTTTACAGATATCAATGAATGCTCTAACCCATCAGTTTGTGGAGGGGGTAAGCCTGGCTGGGTGTGTTCTAACACAGATGGGGGTTTTACCTGTCAATGTAACTCTACAACCCATGTCAAACGTGGAAGTCAGTGTGTTGGTAGGTTTTTATTTGCAATTTTTGATTCACCTATTGAAATATGTTGTCCTGTTTCCATGGTTCATTGCCAAAATAGTTTTTTTTAAATTATGTGAATAAATTGATTTTTTGTTAATCCATAAATTTAAGGTTTATACTGAATGTGTAAATGTAAGGGCATGTAGAGAAAGAAAGGAAAATAACAGTCTTAGAGCTGTTTTTGGTTTATGCTTTATTATAAGAAAAGATTGGTGATGAAGTTATATATAAAATTTTTTTTTTTTTCATTTTTTTTGAGTGTTTCCATTTCATTTATTTTCAAAAATAAATATTAAATTAAGTGATATTTATCAAAAAGTAAATTTATATAAAAAAAAAAAAAAGAGAAAAATTAAATCATATGTAATGGTATCATTTTTATTTTTATTTTTTGATCTTCATAGAAATACTGATGATAGCAGACAAAAGTCCAGAAATAAACAAAACTGGAGACGACAAAGTGTTTGGACCATTCTATGTTGACAGTGGAATTCCATATTTCAATGAAATGTTTTATACTTTCTATGTAAGCTAAGATTAAATATATTTCTTAGGTAAGAAAGAGAGAGAGGAGGGAGGGAGGGAGGGAGGGAGGGAGAGAGAGAGAGAGAGAGAGAGAGAGAGAGAGAGAGAGAGAGAGAGAGAGAGAGAGAGAGAGAGAGAGAGAGAGAAGGATACTCATTTAGTTACATTCTTAATTCTACTCTGATTTAAACAAAATAAAAATAGGATTTTATTACAGAAAAATGGCTTACAGGGAGAAAGAGCAAAAACATTTTCAAAACATTATTTAACTCTATTTTTTAGGTCAGCACAAATGGATATGTTGTACTGGGTAGACATTTTGATGTGATAAACCCGCCACTCCTGAAATCTGATTGGCCGAAAGATCAGATGATACTAGCTCCTTATTGGTCAGATATTGACATGAGTTCTGGAGGGAGGCTTATTGTCAGTGAATATTACAGATATAAGGGTGATGCTGGAGTGCTGGATGATATTGCCAAAATTATCAATGATGGATTTGAACCACAGTATGCTGTGACAGTTTCTTGGCATGATGCCAGCCCATACCCTGCAAAACTGTATATGGGATATCAGGTATACCTGGCTTCGAAAAGAAATGAGTAATAAATAGTGTCATGAAATAAAATCAAAGAATGGCTATAATAATAATAATAATAATAATAATAAAAATAATAATAATAATAATAATAATAATAATAATAATAAAATCATCATCATCATCATCATCATCATAAACATAATGTAAGTAATAGTGGTAATGGTGATAGTAGTAGTACTTTCGATTGGAATAGTAATAATAATAATAATAGGAAAAATCTACTTATAAAATCAGCAGTGTCATAAAAATAATAACAGCGATAATAATAATAATAATATTACTAATAATAATAGGAACAACAACTACAATAATAACACAGCAATAACAATAACAATAACAATAACAATGTTTAACATTTTATTCTTGCAGAACAGCACTTTCCAACTGATTATAGCAACGGATGGTTCCAAATCGTACGCAGTTTTTACAAATATAATCTTCTGGAAAAACATTCCTAAACAACACATTGTCACAGGATATTCCAAACCTGGAAATGAACCTTTTTATAAAGCTCTTAATACAAGTACAGGTAAGATAATATTTAATTGCTTCATTCATTTATTATTTAATGTAATTTTTTAAGAGCATATATAACTGATAAAAATAATGTTTACATACATTTTTATTATTATATTTTTATTGTGTGTATGTGTGCATGTGAGTTTTTTTTTCTTTTTGTAGTTTATTGTATTTATATTTAGATACTTTAATTTAAATAAGAAATATATATATATATATTATTATTATTATTTTTTTTTTGCCTCAGCATAATTGTTATATATATATACCATGCACAGAAATACACCGAAATTACCCAGTATAACATAGATTATTGTCTTACCTTTCCACAGACCAAACTCAAAGCAGAAACAAATACAAACTATTTGATGTTCCTGGAAACAAAATAAATTCTACAAACTATGACTGCTTAATGAAAAACTTTGAGAACAAAAATGTTCTTGTTTACAATAAAACTGATGACTGCCCATGTTCAGCAGTTCAAGCCAAACTGGATCCAAGATTCGAATTTATTGAAAATACTCTCTGCTGTGCTTCAAGATTCTGGCAAGAAAATGTGAGAACGAAGTGTTGTTATGACAGGTAAGACAAAGTCAAAAGGATTTGAGATCATCTTAATCCGTTTTTATGCAAACAAGCTACTGATTCATTTGAGATTAAAATATTATAGGAATAATGTATAAATGTTTCAGATTATTTCGATCTGTTATATGCAAACATGATGTTCGTTCATTTAAGGTTAAAATATTAAAGGGATCAGTTATATAAAAAAAATGAGATTATCTTAATCTGCTCTGTGCTAGTATGCTATTCATTTGAGATTAAAATATTAAAGGGAACACTTATAGACATTTTTATATTGGAAAGGTAAAAGGATCAGGTATAAAAAATTTGAGATTATCTTAATCTGTTTTATGGGAAACTTGCTATTTTCATTCATTTGAGATTAAAAAATTAAAATGATAAGATGTATGTATATAAGAAAAAAATAAATTTTTGTAAACATGCTATTTATAAAAAAAAAATTCTTTCTCATCAGATATTGATTCTTTAGGTTATATTTAATTCATTGTATTGATTACAGGTATCTTTGATTCATAATTATCTTAATAATATTAAAATATATTGAGGTATTTTTCAACAAATCTTTAGGGTGATTAAACAAGAAATTATTACACAGTTAGTGTATCAGATATATATATGGTGATTAAGCTGGTAGATATTACACAGTCGATATATCAAATATGCTACAGTGTTGTGAAACAAATATTTATTTTGTCGTGTCCTTTGTTATTTTATTCGCAGTAATGGTGTACTAGTTACAGATGTAAAAGGATCTGCTTGGAAAGAAGCTGAGAACAACACAGTAAACACAGTTGTTCAGTCAGAGTTTGAGAGTTGCTGTGGAAACAGATCTACTCTTTGTTCACAGTTTTTCAAATCTCATCCATCAGACAGCTGTGAAAAATACGAGCCATTGAAAACAGGTCAGTTTGTGATCGGTATAGAGTGGCTTGTTGCTGACTCAGTCTTTTAGGATTTTGTGTTATAGGACGTTTATTAAAATTTATTTATTTATTTTTTTGTTTTATTTATTTTTTTATTTATTTATTTATTTATTTATTTATTATTATTATTCGTTTAATTTATTAGTTTAGTCTTTTGTTACATTATTCAGAATAGCATTACCAAATCACTTCTCTTTTTTTTTTTAAATTATTATTCAAATTTTAATTTAGTCTTTTTTTTTTTCAATTTCATAAATTTAAAAATTATAAATTGAAACTATTTAATACTCATTTATAGCATAATTAACATTAAAAAATAAAATTATTTCTCATTTTAATTCTCTTTATTTTTTATCATTAAATTAACTGTTTTACAATAAACATTGCAAATATGTTATATTAAGTTAGCTTGAAAGTATTTTTGACAGGTGTTTTCTTTTTAGTGAATTTCTTTTTTTTGTTATTTCAATTATGTTCTGTTACATTATGTTACATTACATTACATTATATTTTGCTACATTACATTACATTATATTACGTTATATTATATTATATTACATTGAAATATGTTGTTACAATATTTTACATTATATTACATTATGTTACCTTATATTACATCACTTTACATTTTATTTACATCATTACATTACATTATATTACATTATTTGATCTCTTTATTTTTCATTCAGTTTTATTTCTGTTGTTATATAAAACAATTTTTTTTTTTTTTAAAGTTTTGTTTTGGGGTAATCCATACAATGAGCTAGATGATGATACTTTCTATATCTTCAATGGATTAGGAGAATATCAGTTACTTTCTGAATCTACGTAAGTAAATATAAATCTTTACAATGCTTTAAGAATCCATGTGAAATAGAATTAAAGAGTAGCCTTTTAATATGTGCCACTTTTGAAAATGTATTTGTGTTTGTATGTATATGTAATAAATTATTTTATATTTATTAATTAAATTTTTTTGGTTTATTTACTCATTGCTGTTTACTTTGGTTATTTTGTTTTTAAATTTTATTTATTTAATAATCATTTTAAAAATTTGTTTAATTTTATTTTTGTATTTAATTTTATTTTATGTCATTTTACTTTATTTGATTTCTCTTTAGTTTATATTATTTTTGTAAATAAAATTTATTTCAGTTTCATTTTTTTATTATTTCATTTTTACTTTGCACTCTTAATTGGTTTTATGTTATACCTCTATTTCAGTTTACCAATTTCAGTTCAAGGCAGAACAACAAAAATATCAAATGTTAACATCACAAGATTCAGTGCATTTGCTCTTAAGGTAAGTTTCAAGGTGAACATTTTGGCATTTAACCAAGCAGTAATCAGTTCCTCTGTTATTTTCCTTTTTTTTCATTAAACAAGCTGATACTTTCTCTGTGTCTGTTGTGTTCTCTCTCTCTCTCTCTCTCTCTCTCTCTCTCTCTCTCTCTCTCTCTCTCTCTCTCTCTCTCTCTCTCTCTCTCTCTCTCTCTCTCTCTTTCTTGACATTACATTTTCAAAACTGCTAAATACAGACTGATTATTCAAAAGACATTTTCTTCAACATTAAAGGTATAAACATTTATTTTTTAGGTCAAGTCATATGAGTTTGAATTTCGTTTTATGGAAACCACCAAAGATGTCAGTGTGTATTTTAACAGTGCAAAAATAGATCCAGGAAAAATTACCAGTGACTGGATTTTTGAGAGCAAAAATTTTGTAAAGTCTTTACTGTTCAAAGATGGTGTAATTGTTGAAGTAAGTTTTTATTTTGTTATTTTTGACTGTTTTAAAAATATTTGATTACATTTATATATGTGTTTGTGTCTGCATCTGTGCATATGTGTATGCACTTGTGTGTGTCTGTGTGTGTGTGTGTGTGTGTGTGTGCGTGCGCGCTAACAAATAAATATGTGGGGGTAAATTATTATTAATTTTTTCGAAATCTACTTACAAACAATCTTTTTCATTAAGTTTACAAAAACCCTTAATAAATAATGTAATAATTTTCATGGAAAATATAATCCTCTTTGTATTTTAGGACAAATTTTTTATTTTTTTATATTAGATAATTCTGTGTAACACAGTAATTATTAAATTAGTCTGAAATTAGATTTTCATGAATGCTACATTGATAGTAATTATTAAACTATTTAAAAAAATAAAATAATCTGTTTATCTTTCCAGGTGATTCCAGGCAATGAAATGTTGGTGTTAACAGTAAGAATTCCACTGAAATTTGCCAAAGGATTAACAGGATTAATTGAAGTTTATTCTGAAAAGAATCTTACAAAACTTCAACTTGCAGAATCAGAATGTAAGATTTTGTTTACGATTTAGTAAAGTGTGACTGTCTCAAGCAGTACCCAGTTAGCTTGAATTGTTCAGATTTATTTACTGTTATTCTTGTTGTTGTAAATCCCAAAACAAACCTTTACTAACAATAAAGTTTATCATCAAAAAAACACATAAGCTACTGATATTCTTCTTTCTTTTGTACGTCATTTTGAATATAGAAAGGACATAAAGAATCAAGGGGAAACTTTATTATTAGCAAAGTTTTGATGAAAGTTAACTAATAAATAATATTTAAAAATATAACTTTGATATTTGTTCCCATTTAAGATTACAGACGTTATACTTGAATTCATATAAATTTATTTATTTATTTATTTATTTATATAATTTTTAATTTTTAATTTTTGTTTTTTTGTTGACATAAAGCAATTTGTAATCTAAGACGTGTAATTAAAGGTTATATATTTATCTTTCTTTTCTCTTTCACAGGGTTGCTTAAAGACAGTTCAGCGTCACTGTTTAATTATTCGCTTGTTGGTCAGAATTTCAGTTCTCTACAAGATAGGGAATTTATGCCAAAACAGTTTACAAACTTCACCGAATTTCTGTATATTTTGAATGACAACAACGAGACTAATGTAAATAATTCTAGACAGATTTGTGATAAAAACATTGCTTGTTACTTGAATTACAACTACACTGCAAATGTAACACCGAATTTCAAATCTGAACAAGCTAAAGTGGAAGTCAATGCCATGAAACTGAGTACGTAGATGTTTTTTTACTGTTATTTTATTATTATTTTACTGTTATTGCTATTGTAATGTCATTTTACTGTTATTTTATTATTATTTTACTGTTTTTGCTATTGTAATGTCATTTTACTGTTATTTTATTATTATCTTATTTTAATATTATTTCATTGTTATTATATTGTTATGTTATTTAATTATTATATTCTTATTTCAATTATATTTTTTTATTTTTTACTGTAGTCATATTTTATATTTATTTTTATTTTATAGTTATCGTATTATTTTTTTAATATACTGCTTTTGTCATTAAATTGTTAATGTACTATTATTTATTTCATTATTTTTGTACTATTATTTATTTTATTTTTATTGTACTATTATTTAAATTTTTTGTTATTAATTATTATTGTACTGTTATTTTAATGTTGTTATATGTTACTGTTATTTTAGGGTTTTCACACTATACATACATGTATATAAAAAAAAAAATAAAAAAAAGAGAAAAAATTGATATATATATATATATATATATATATATATTTTTTTTTTTTATACCAGAAAACATTTCAGCACCTGAGTTCATCAAAACAGTTCCAACCTTGAATGTTAATCTGAACTCTCCAGAAATGTTTGTACTGAACGTTTCGAGTTCAATGGTGACTTCTAGTGACCTTGAGATAACTGTCTTATCTGATGTTACAGGTTATTCTTTTAGTAAGTATTTTTACTTTAATTTTGCACATACATACACATATTGGTTTGACATGTAAGTACATCCATATACATATACACAGTTTTATATTTCATACATACTTGTACACACACTTTTCTATACCTACCATATGATACCTACATACCATACATACACATGTACACACATATACATACTAACATACATAATATATCTATGCATAAATACTTATATATTGAGATATGCTGGCATTTGTGTGTGTGTGTGTGTGTGTGTGTGTGTGTGTGTGTGTATGTGTGTGTGTGTGTGTGTTGTGTGTATGTGTATATGTAAGCATATGTAGTGATGTAGCTATGATCAAATATAAATGTCTGCTTGAAAGTGTATCACTACTTGTATGAATGTATATATGTCATTCTCTCTCTCTCTCTCTCTCTCTCTCTCTCTCTCTCTCTCTCTCTCTCTCTCTCTCTCTCTCTCTCTCTCTCTGTCTCTCATTATCTCTCTCTCTCTGTATAGATATATACTTTTTGTATGTGTATGTATCATTTGTTTTCTTCACAGATCAGACAACAAAAGAGTTTTTCTGGAACATAACACTTCCAATGAGGAATATTTCCACAAGATCTGATGGAGTTCTGAAATTTCTTGTTAAAGACAAAACAAACAACTTGACAGGGCAGTACATACCAAACATTGTGTTCTGTGGATGTCAGCAGGCTTCACAGTGTTTATATCAGTCAGTGGAATATTTTTCAAATAAGACTAAAGGTAAGGACATTTATTTATTTATTTTTGAAAAAGATTTTCATTGATTGATTGATTGATTTTTTATTTTTTTATTATTATTTATTTTATTTATTGTTTGTTTGGTGCCGTTTTCTTGAAATTATTTATTTGTTTATTTACAGATTTTTTATTTGTTTTACTGGGTTTTTTTGTTGTTTTTAATTATATATATTTTATATTCTAATAAATTGTTTTTTTTTCTCTGAGTATTTCTTTGTATTATATTTCCTAGTAGATAAATAAATACATAAATCTATGCTTGTATTCATGTGTATATAAGTAAGTTAATGAATGTGTATGATTCTGTTTATTGGATTATAAAGCTACAAATATCTTTCTATACCTACATATATAAAAAAAAAATAATAATAATAATACAAAAAAAAAAAAAAAAAAAAAAAAATTAAATTTAACATTTAAAATTTCAAACTTGATCAGTTTATAAAATGTTTATTTAGAATAATTATGAATGTTTGTCGGTGTTTTCAGGAATGTTTTACCAAGTTCCCTGTGACTGTCATGGGGAATCGTCTGGCAGATTCTGTGAGGAAATGGTGAATGTGTGTAAACAGAAGTGTTACCCTGAGTCTTGCAAAAACTCATCAAGTGCAACATGTCCTCCTTGTCCTGCTGGACTCAAAGGAAACGGAAGCAAATGTTACGGTACGTTTTTATTATTTAAAAATAAAATAAAGCAATATTTTTTAATATTTTATTATTTTAATATTTTATTATTTTAATATTTTATAATTTTAATATTTTAATATTTTATTATTTTAATATTTTATAATTTTAATATTTTAATATTTTATAGTTTTAATATATTAATATTTTAATTATTAAATTGTCAGTTGTATCAGAAGTGGTTAGCAGAAAAAGAATCAATTATATCTGCCTTCCCATAGAGTGGAATGCACAAATTTGTTTTCTGACAATTTTAATAAAGCCTGTGTGAAATATATGCATGTTAATGTTGATTTTATTGTTGTTATTATTATTATTATTATTTCTATTATTAGTTTTCTTTTTAATTATTATTATTATTGTAATATCTATTTATATTTTATTTACTTGCATATTTATTTTTATTCGTTTGTTTATTTATTATTTATATATAGTTATTTATTTAGCTATTATTATTATTTACATATATTTATTTGTTTTATTATTATATATATATATATATATATCTATATCTGTCTACCTATCTATCAGTCAATATATCTATCTATAAATATCTGTTTTATTTATTTATTTATTTTATCTTTTTGAAGTACTTCTTCTGAAACATTCTGATTTCCCAAGCAAACAATTTGTTTTTATTTTATTTATTTTTCTTAGGTGAAGATAAATGTTTACCAGGTAAACATCCGTGTGAACAAATGTGTGAAAACACTGCTGACAGTTTTGTGTGTAGGTGTAAAGCAGGCTACACCCTTGTAAACAAGACACACTGTACAGGTAATTTATATGTTTAATATTGTAGACGTAATAAGGTGAAATTCATATACTACAGTAAGAGTTTCAATTTAATATTGAACACATAACATGATTTGAATGTTCACATGTGAATTTTTTGTGTTAGTATTTTCCAGGTGAGATTTAAAAAAAATAATAATAATAATATTGTAAAGGTAAAATTTTAAAATGAACCTCATGTAGTTGAAATTTTAAAATTAATATTTATTTCAGTACTGTCTTGATTTTGATTATTATTATTATTATTATTATTATTATTATTATTATTATTATTATTATTATTGTTATTATGATTGTTTTCTTTTATTACTGAATATAAATCATTGATATTACTGTTGATATTATTATGATCATCATCATTATCATCATCAGCATCATCAGCATCATCATCAATTACTTTCATTTTGATACCCAGTAGCTGATATTTTTTTGTGCTGGAGTGTTATTAAACAATAATTCATTCATTTATTCATTATCGTCAAGATTTCTGTTTGATGTAAATGAGATATTGTTAAGTTTCTTTTTTCTTTCTTTATTTTTGGTCAGACATTGATGAATGTACAGCTAATGAGACATTGTGTACAGAGACTGGACACAAATACTGTGTCAACACACCTGGTAGTTGGAGATGTCAGTGTAGACCTGGGTACAAGGGAGACAACTGCAATATTAGTAAGCTTAGAGTAGTGGGACTTTTTAAAGATAAAAGAGTACATTTGAATGTGATATAAAGTAATTTAAAAATTAAAAATTAAGTAATTTTTCTTGCATTTTTTGTTTATTTGTTGTGACAAATAATTATATGACATTAATAAAATTCCTTTGTTTCAGTTTTTTTTTAAACATTAATTTTCTTCTTTATTTTCAGTAAATAAATATAAAAAAATTTTTTTTATTTATGTGTGCATGTTGAAACATTAAAATTGTAAAGAATAATTATATCTGATATTCTCTCTCTCTCTCTCTCTCTCTCTCTCTCTCTCTCTCTCTCTCTCTCTCTCTCTCTCTCTCTCTCTCTCTCTCTCTCTCTCTCTCTCTCTCTCTCTCTCTCTCAGTCTCTGCCTATCTATCTTTCTATCTATCTACCTTTCTATCTGTCTCACTGATTTTGTTTGTTTCAATGTAGGGGTATCTCATGTCTATGGAGGATCACTAGTTTTTGCTCAAGTTCCTGCTGCAAAACAGGTCTGGACTGATGATCTGAAAGATAAAAATTCCATGGCTTTTAAAGATTTGGCAAAACATGTTGCACTAGTGGTGTGTATCACTTTTTCCTCTTTTGATATCAATTGTATGAATAATTCATTATTTATGTGTCATTATTATTAATAATATTAATATAATCATTAATATAAATTTAATTTCATATTTATAAATAATCTAGTCTTTAATGCTTTTATATATAGACACACTCACACACATTCACACACACAAATCAGATTTTAGCATAATAAAATTTTTACACATGCAAATCACATGTTACTATAAAAAAGCTTTTTACTTATACAAATTCATTGTTACTGTAATAGGATTTTACATATACAAATCACATGTTACTGTAATAATGTTTTTACATGTACAAATCATGTTACTATATTTTTATCTGCAGATTAAGATTGTGTTTGAGAAATCAGGTTTGACATTGTTATCTGTAACAGTTGTCAAGTTTGAAC
>CM022677.1:3816298-3845352 GCA_012295275.1 Chrysomallon squamiferum
AAATAATGTAATTAATTATCCAGTGTAATCTCATTAAAACAGGTAAAACAGTTAATTATACTTTTTTTTACATTGTTTTGTTATTTGTTTATAATGCACATGTAATTTGACAGTATCAGTATTATGTTTGTTATAGGCATTTTTAATTCATTAACTGTTATATTTGTTACAATTTTGCTGTTGAATTTGATTTCTTAATTCACTGTTACTCTTTCTTGGTAAATAAAAAAGAGATATAAAATTGTTTTCAGGGTGTTTATTATTATTGATTTTGTTTTTAATTTGGGTGGGTACTTGTATTTGCTTTCTTTCATTATTTCATATGGTTTAGCAATTTAAAATTAATTTGCAGGAGTTTTTATCAAAAGAGTTATTTCCCTTACGTTATGAAACGTTATTATCCATGGTCAGTTGCTTATAATAATAATAATAATAATTAATTAAAACACTAACAAACAAATGAATAATAAAATATTATGAGACAAGTTAAATTAGTTTTTATTTTATGTATTTATTCTTCATTAAGTGATGCTGAAGATGCATAAAACATAAGAAATATGGAAATGGAGGTCGTACCCACGACGCTCCCCGATTTTCTGGTTTCACTGTAAATCATATTTCTGACCTAGAACTAACTCGAAATAACATTTTAGAAAAGTCATGTTTAGTTATTTAGTCTCAAATTATCAGAAGCACAGTTTAAAATCAACGAAAATAACTCAATATTTGATTAATTACATTAATAACTCTTAAGACAATTTGTTAATATTAATAGGGAAACTACTCCTTATTTTTAATTATTCTTTCCGGTTCCATAAAATAGATCTACATAACTGTGAGCTATCAGAAAAGGAAAATTATTAAAGAAATCTAAACATTTATATTTTTGTGTGCACGTAATATAATATAGCAACACTGTCATACGTTGTTTTGTTATTTTATTATGCGGGCAATATCTTAGTGGAATAAACTTAATAAAGTATACTTTTTTCTCTGTTACTAATAAATCAAAGAAAATTACCGATATGCTGTTTCAAATTATTGACAGAAACTTTGGCGAGATCGTGATGAAGTAAGCTGATGTATCCTGAACAATTATTATTTATTTTTTTAAAGGTCACTCCGATTAAACACTAGTGGTGTCGGTATCAGAAGCTTTTTACAGGAAAACGCGATAATTAATTACACGTTGATATCTAAATTTAATTCTACTTGGGGATCTGTGAGTGCAACTCAAAACAATTGAAAATGTTTTGTTGCTTTTTTAAATAATTTTTTACCGAAACTGTCGCATATTATCTTACGTGTTCTTTTCTTTCTTACTTATATCGATAGCGTCCTTTTTTTAAAATTAATAATACTTTTTTAAAATTAATAATACTGTATTTTATTTTTTTTAAAACAACTCATACATATACATTTAAATTCAGTGAAAAGAATGCTGCGATTTACAGATGGAATTTTACTAGAGAAAACGTGAATATTGAGAAATATAGAGTGTACACAAATAACGTTAGCAACAACGCCGGTAGGACTGCAACGATGGCCACATTAACAGACATTACAATAATATATTTTAATAGGTGATGCGTCCGCTCAGAAAGTACGAGGAATCATTAATAACAAGCGCTAAACATTAATGACAAGTACTCCAACAAGCTAGGAACAACGCCGTTACGACGGCAACGATGGTGATATTAATAGAAAGAGTAATAATACATTTTAGTATAGGATTTGAACACTAAAGAAGTATGAATAATAGTTACTAAAAAGCAGAAGAATAATGGTAAGTACACCTAAAACGTTAGGAACAACCCCTTCACGACTGCAATGACGGCAACATCAAAAAAGATAATATAATATATGCTGATGAGATAAAACAGATTAGTAAAATTTGTATTAGTGGTACGTCTGCTTACTTTATAACCTTCTCACAACATTTTCTGCCGATAATTTAACAAAGCAAAACGGTTTATCTTTCAGTTACTAGCAGCAGAGCTACGTGTGTTTGTTTATTCTTGATAATGATGCCTAACAGCACCAGCAAACTCTATGTGGCAGTTATGTAATATTTTATTACCTTTATTACTGAATTCAGAGGTAGAGGATGGGATATTATTTTTCTTTTCGCCTCAGAAAATGTTTATAAAGGGTTGTCATTTATTTATTTATTTATTTATTTATTTATTTATGTATTTATTTATTTATGTATTTATTTATTGAAACTACTGTCGTAATCGACACCTGTCTTCAACTCGCACCAGACCGTTTTACTCTTGAACGATGAACGATAAAAGAAAGAATAACGTTGTACAACAATACATATTCTCTTATTAATAATATTATTATTTATCTCCAAAACAGACATCGCAGGAAGAAATCCTACTTTTAGGAACTTGGGCCATGATGTTAGATTCTAATCATGTTTAAGTAAATAATTTTCCATTTTACAAACAATGGATGTTTTCTAAACATTTCTTTCTTTTCGTTTACAGTAAAGCTGGAGAAGTAACTATAATAATCCTACATTCCAGTTTGGAAATGTGTTACGGTTTTGTTTTGTTATCTCAAAAATGGATTTAAAATCATGACGGTATATGTGTGATTGTGTGTGTGTATATGTGTGTGTTACTGTGTGCGTGTGTGTGTGTGCGTGCGTGTGAAATAAATGTTTTATTTTTTCATTTAACTGAAACAAAAGTATTTAAATAAAATACGTATTTTGATGGATGTAAATAACTATTTTAAAAATCTTAATTAAATTAGTAAATTAATAAACTATAATTATATACTTTTAAAAATATCTCCCATGCACATGCGCAGTCTATTAAGATTTACGTCAAAGGATTTAAATTCTGGTATAAATAAAACATCCAACTGTTTTACGTCAGTTGACATGCGAATGCCAATACTAGTAGGTCAATTCTTTTTTTTTTCTTTTTTTTTAATATTTATTTTAATTAGTAATAGCAGTTAACTGTATATATAGTTAATAAATTTAGTTATTAAAATATTATTATCATTATAAATAATTATTCTTCTATAAGAAGAGCAATTACGAAATGAATTCGAATAAAATCATATCTTAACTTTCTTATTATTTTTATTTTATATTTATTTATTTATTCATTTATTATTATCATTATTATTATTATTATTATTATTATTATTATTATTATTATTATTATTATTATTTTAATTTCAAACAAAAATAACTGTGGGGGTTTTAATATCCGGAAGTTAAAATCTAACTAAAAAGTACGCTAATTAACGGAGACTCGCGAAATTTGCCGAGTACTGCCGGAAAATACAAACACAATTACTGGGCGAGACCATTTTGGTAAAGGTTTTCTTTACTGATGAAGAAGAAATCAAATAATTCTGAAGACATTATTTTAAAACGAAATTAGGAAATTCCATCATGAAATAAATAAAATAAAAAAATGAAAAACTATCATAATAATATTATTTAAAAAATAAATATGTGATTAATTGAAACAAAATGAACTGACAAATAAACTGACAAATAAAGTAAAGAAAAAGAGGAAAAAAGACAAATTACAAAATAAGCTGATTATTAAAATAGATTTTTGCATTTCTCTATGAATCTGAGTGTATTACCTCTTAATCTAATTTCTCTCTCTCTCTCTCTCTCTCTCTCTCTCTCTCTCTCTCTCTCTCTCTCTCTCTCTCTCTCTCTCTCTCTCTCTCTCTCTCTCTCTCTCTGTGTGCGTGCGCGTGCTTTCAACATGACTATAACCACTGCTTATCAGATTTGTCACATCTGCCTGCCTACCTGTCTTATTATTTTTATTCTATATTTATCTACATATCCACAAATATCAATTTAATGTAAATTCTAGTAATTTATCAGCCGCCATCATACCTACCACTCTAAATACCAACGTACCAATATTCCCTTACAAACATACATTCGGCTATGAATTAAAAAAATCTGTCTATATATCGATCTAAATAATCTCTCCCTGTCAGTCTGTCTCTCTGTAGGTATTCCAAAGTGCTCTATTTTTTGATCTGCCCAACTGTTTCAACTTATTTCTACTGATGCTCGTATCTTTATCGTTATGTTTATTTCACGAATGTTACAAAAATAATGACAATATCAGAAGTATCTTTGATTATGTTTCTGCAAGTGTGTATCGGTTATAAATAATAATAAAATAATTCTATTTATAATAGAATGAAGTTATGAATTTTCAAAGATACATACACACATATATATATATATATATATATATATATCAAATTAATGATTTTGCCAACTTTATATGTAAATAAATGTTAGCAGAGTTTGGAAGACACAGTTGAATATTATAAAACGAGCCTATAAAACGTTTTCTTCAAAATGGCAATATTAAAAAATCCAGAACTTTGGAACAATTTGATTGACAATTTCAAAAAATTTGTTTCTGAAATCAGGAAAAAAAGTTACTCAACCTTGTATTTCTTAAACTGAAAATCACATTTCATACCTAACAACTCCTCCAACAACAAAAAGCAACAAGAACAATAATATAGATAAAGAAAAAGTAACACTGATAATAACAATACTTGAAATATAAATATAAGTTTTAAAATCTATGACACAATAAAAAACCCAAAACTTAAAAATGTATAAATAAAATAATAAATTTCATGATATGAAATCACATCGCATATAAATCTTAAATGTGTGTGTGTGTGCGTTTGGTAATATATTATAATTTATTTTGAATGCTTTTTTAAAATCACCATCCACAAACAACTTAAACCCTGTACACACGTCATTTTAGACGCGAAACTCACATTATGTAATAAATTCATGCAAAGTTCCAAGCTATATGTTCATTGTGTGAACATTAGCCCTGCTTGTAAAATCCTTGTGCAAAGATTAACGTTAGTAAAACAAACAGATAAAACGTACAAGTGAAAAAAAAAAATGTACTGCCATTAAAAAATAAAATAAAAATAGAAATAGTTCTAACAACAGAAATAAATTTAATAGATATTTTTGGATTATATATAATTTTGTTTTCTCCTACAATGTTATTGCAGTTATCAATACGAAATGGGAAAAGTAACGTCTAAGAAACGGAAAGCACAGGATGACGAGAGCCCTGAAAAGCCTCCAAAAGGGCGAAATATTTCCGAACGTGACCCTGGAGCAACATCACGTAGAGGACCAGGGACTTCAACATCACGGAAACGGAAAGCACAGGATGATGGGTGCCCGGAAAAGACTCCGAAATGGAAAAGATTTCCAAACGTAACCCTGTAAAACCCTGTAAAATGTGAAGAAAGACCAGGGATGTCAACATCACCATCACCCAGCACTGCTGAATCAACACAACAGCCTGAATCAGATAAGTCACCTACTTGTTCTTTGTGTTCAGAAGAATTTTTAGATAAGTGTCATGCAGATTCGTGTTTACATGAGTTTTGTTTCATATGTTTGGAGAGGTGGTCTAGAAGCAGAAGAAATTTCCAGTTTGCTCTGCAAGATTCACCGCCATCGTGTACAACTTAAGAGATGGAAACTGCGAGATATACACATTGCCACCTCTCAGAGTGAAAAGACTCAGAAGAGTCAGACGACATTCTCCAGCTGAGCCCATCAGTCGTATATTTACGTATATCAGTCGTATACTTACCTTTATTAGTCGTATATTTACGTATATGAGTCGTATATTTAGGTCTCTGTTGTGGAAAATCTTATTTGTTCTAATCGAATTTTGTCTTCTGATAGGTCGTTTACTAGGATATGCGTAATATTAGAAACCTTACAACGTTACTCTACGTGTATTGCTTTAACTTCAGCTGGCATCCTTCTGTCATTTTTTTATTTTATGATGATGATACAGTAATAGAGACAGACATTTATTGGTAAAATATTTATTTGAAGTTGGTTATATCTGCAGTGATAATAACATTCTGTCCCTTTTGCCCCAGCATATCAGTGCTATAGGAGATTGTGTTGATGATGTTGATGATGTTGACGTGAAGCTGGTTATGCTCCTTGCAGCTACATAACCCTTGAGAGGTGGGCTCAGGTTTGTGTTGTTTTTTAATTAATAAGTACTAACATGCAACCAAAATACTAAGAATTAACATGAATACTAACCATTAACCAGGTAGTAAACTTTATAGAGACATACACATACATCCATACAGACACATACGAATATCCATACAGACAGAACACACACAGATCTACACTAACATATATACAAACACATATACACTCACACACATCACATTTAACAAATACTAACCTTAACCAATTAGTTACAATTACTAATCATTACCACATACTTATCTGAATACGTGTATAAACACAAACACACACACACACACACATCAAGACACACACATTCACATACACACATTATTTTACAATTCAAACAAATTCTTACCATTAACCAAATACTAACATTTAACAAATACTAACCATTAACAAAATACTAACCATTATCCAAATACTAATTTTTGACAAATACTAACCATTAACAAAATAGTAAAATTTAACCAAATACTAACCATTAAGCAAATACTAACATTTAACAAATATTTAGTAACATTTAGTAACTATTAACAAAATACTAACCATTAACCAAATACTAACATTTAACAAATACTAACCATTACTAACATCCCCTACGTGTACTGAACCTCACAGGGTGTAGCGGTGACAACATTTCCAAAGGGAATGGCTAATTAGTACATTAATATAATAACATTTAATTGGTTAGAGAGATAGACAGACTGATAAATAGATTTACCTACATAGGGTATTGCTACTTTTTCTAATTTTGAATACAGTGCTATTGCTTTGAAAGCCCTTTCTATATACAGACAGACAGACAGACCAACAGAGCATAGACAGAAGTGTATGTACTTAAGAATAAGTTATGACATATAAATATTTCCCTCTGGCTTTCTTACTCTCTGTGTCACTCCCCAGATTACTCTAATTAGATGGATTATTTCATTTTACCAGATATTAATTGATAATTAAGTATTACAGGTTCTGTGATTAATGTGCTCTTTAACACAAACTGTTACAGACATCTTTGTATCTTATCATATTTACTTCGTATCGATAGATGACGACTATGCTTTCAGTGTAGATTTCCAGATTAATGTTCTCTTCATAAACAATACCAGAAATCACTAGTCTCTCATTAACAATTTATTGGTACCTCCAGTCATGCCTCCCTCCTAACTCCACAAACTGCTACAAACATCTTTGTATCTTATCATATTTACTTATTATCAATAGATGACTATGCTTTCTGTGTAGACAGAGACTAGATTTTCAGATGAATGTTCTCTTCATAAACATACCAGAAATCACTAGTCTCTCATTAACGATTTATTGGTACCTCCAGTCATGCCTCCCTCCTAACTCCATATATTTGTCATACAGTTTATAGATTAAGCCAACTTCCATCGATATATCACTCAATCCATGGACCTTCAATGCGGACCTTATTGGTTAAGAATGTGACAATTTCTGAAAAGTAATTGAAAACCTTTATGTCCATAACTCCCTCCTATTTTCCATTTGTTACTTTCCCAATTCTTCTTTGCATCCATCCGTCCATCTAATACATCATCCCTCCTTACTTTATTCCATGTTTCTATCTATCTATCTCCCTATGAATATAATTTGTTTTATTTCATCATCAATTTCTCTGACTATTTCTAACATAGTTATTAGAAACAGACTTTAATGAAGAAATCAAATGATTTATATAATTATGTCTCATTCTCTGAAAAATCATACACGCATGGCATACTTCTCTGTTTCATACACAGGTCAATCAATACCTGTTCTCTCTGTAACACAGAAACACATGAAATAACACCTACATATCTCACTATCTATTCATAATCCAATACACACATAAACATAAAGTTATTCACACACTGAGTTATGTACCAATCCTCTAACATAAATACACATACTCATGATTATGAACCTATGTATCTGTGTATCTGTTTATGTTGTTTGTATATATATAGTTCATACTGGGTATGTGTTTGTGTGTGTGTCCACCCATCCATGTATATCTACCCTCTCTAACACACACATATATATATACACATAAATCTATTCACTTATGTATTTAATCTATTATCTCTCTATCAGTGATCTGACTCTCTCAAAAATCCACAAAAAGCACACCATCTCTAACACGCATTTATATACCCATTCTCTCTAACACATTCATATTTATACCCACACATACACATCAATTTATATGTTAGCTGTATGTATATATATATAATTATTGTCTACCTAACATGTCAATCTATCTCTGAAACGATGTCTGACTATCCCTGTATCAGTCTATCTCACCTTCTCAGTTATACATAGCACAAGTATATATTGAACAAACACACACACACACACGTACATATACACTCTCTCTATTTACATCCTTTTTAAATATTTAAATACTTTTTTCTATCTAGTTATCTATCTATAAATATATCTATTTATCTGTCTATTTATGCCATATACATAAGCAACAGAGTCAGTCGTTCTTACAGATGTGCAGTATAAACTCATGGCTCCTTACATCTATCTATCTTTCTATAATCTGTCTTTCTTCTGTCTATCAGTTTACCTGTCTGTTATCATCTACCATCTATCCACCTTTTTTACACACACACACACACACACATATGTAGTTACTTATCCTTTTATATACATATACATACTAATTATCTTCTAAACATACACATACATTATTATTCCTATACACGTGTGTATGTATGTATATATGTATATATGTATGTATGTATGAGTGTATATCTATATGGATAAATCCATCTCTCCAACCAGCGTCATTTTATTTTATTTTATTTCAATTATTTAATTTATTTTCATTAATTTACTTATTTTTTAAATTGTTTTATTATTATTTTTTATTTTTTTTATAATAATATGTGAAAAAAAAATAGTACGAAATGGCTACGAGATGGTATATTACGTCAACGTTACAAAAAAAAAAAAAGAGAGAAAAAAGAGAACAAAAGAATAAATAAAGAAATGTTACCACCTTTTCAGCAATTACTCTACAGTTTTAGCCATCTATGTATAAGAGGCATTGGTTATATGACATACTTCTCCAAATTACTTTTAATGATTCATGTAGAATTATTGCATTTTAAAGGACAACAGCTTTAAAAGTTTGTAAACACTGATCGGCGTCCGATGCAGCCATATTGGATTTTGATCGGAAGTTTCCGTGAGTTCTCGGAAGTTTGTAAACTTCAAAATTCAATTATTTTACGTCTACTTTCTGAACTTTTTATGATTTACACAGATAAAGAATAAACCGGCGCCTTTCCTAACTACTTTTTCAACTAAAATAAATGAAATAAATAAATAAAGTAAATAAATAAAATTAAATGAAAAACAATAAATGAACTAGCAATTTTACAATAATTCATTAAAAAATAATATCATGTTAAATAAACAAAAAATACAGGAAACTGGTTTGTTAAAAGGCAAAGAAAACGCAGGAAATGTTAATAAGCTGCTTCTGTCTGCTACAAAACATTATACAGCATTGGTTATTTTCATCTAAAAGCAACACATCTAATTTACCGTCACCTCGCTTATGCGAGGAGTAATCTATTTCATAAGTTCGTGGTCTAAGCTAAACAACTCTATTTAACACGCACGTTGGTAAATATACAAAAAAGACTGAGTGTTGAGTAAAATCAAAAAAAAGAAAAGAAAAAGAGAATTCAAGTCGCCTGAATATAGATCATTTACTGAATTTACTAAATTCACTAAAATTATTTTATTAAAAACTAGTAGAATAAGTTGGGGTGATTCTGGCCCCCGAGGTATATTATGACTTGCAGCCGCTATACTGCATTTTGAGGTTTCAAAACATAAGGTTAGCGAACAGGTAAACAGATAATCAGGTAATTGACATTAAGTTCAGCAGAAGAAACTTGATTAATATGTGATAATTAGGCAAGAAATATGCGTTTTATTTTACTCCACCACTTGGGGCAATACTGGCCCCTATGGATGGGGTAAATTTGGCCCCCATATTTGGTGGTAAAAAATCAATAGTTTTGGCATTGAAAAATATCTTAAATTTAGTACAGACAAGTTATCGAGAAATAAGTAGAGACAGACAAATATAGAAAGGCTGATACATGGGATAGACAGATGTAGTTAGACAAGAGACACTATAAGAGGGACAGATGTGATCTAGGTAAAGGTAGAGAGAGGTAGAGCCAAATGATAGAGAAGATAACAGGTAGGAAGGCTGAGACATGGGACAGACATAGAGAGACAGAAACACATAATCAAGATATAACTAAAGAGATAGATAGAGAAAGTCATGGGATAGAGATATAGGTGTAGAGAGTGATGTAGACAAGTGGCAGAGATGTAGGTGGAGAGACAGAAAAAAGTGAAGATATGTAGAGAGTGATATAGACAAGTGATAGAGATATAGCGAAAGGGGAAAGTGACGGAGATAGGTGGAGAGACACAGACAGGTAATTGACATTTAGGCAGAGAGTGATTTGGGATACAGGTATGTGTAGAGAGACATAGAAATGACACATTTATCAGAAGAGAGACATAGAAGTGATAAAGGCAGAGAGAGAAACAAGTCATAGAGAGATATTCACTATATAGATGAATTGATGATGAATGATAAAGAGACAGGTTGATAGATAGACAGACAGGTGGACAGATAGATAGTGAAAAACATGGTTACATAGATTGTAGATGTTATAATAAGGCTGACTGGTTAGACCAGTGTTTCTCAACCTTTTTTTACTCACGACATACCTACGAGCGCATGAAACTGTCGCGACACAGTAATAATTTTGAATAATTTTAAATATGAAATCGTAAAATAAATTAAAAAATACATATATGGACTTGTCTGATACAGTTTATTATGTTAGTATCCCAGAATTGCCACTTACCTAGGGTGAAACTTGTGCCTGGTGTTGCTTATGACTTCTTGAATATTTGGTCGTAGGTGCGATAAGCAAACTCTCATTTCTTCTTCAGTGGAACATAGTCTTTCTCTCTTCTTGTTTTTTATATTATTTAAGGTTGAAAAGCCCAATTCACACAAATAAGAAGTAGAGAATTGTAAAAGAACAGGGCTTTTTCAGCTAATGCGGGAAATTCCTTTTGTATTGAAATCCAAAATGTGTCGATATCTACCTCAGAATGCTTTATTTTAAGACTGCGGTCACTTGAAATGGTAGCCAATTCTTCTTCTTCGCATAATTTAAACCCAATATTAGAAGGAACATCTACAAAAGGATTACGAACCCAGTCGTACTTTTCAGTGTTCAGCGACGGAAAGTAGTGGTCGATGTTTTCTTCGAGCGCTGTCAGATGCTCAACCACGATAGGGATCATTTCTTTAGTGCAGTTAGTACGCATTGTAGGAAACATATCAAACTCACACAACTTTGCTCTGTTTTTCCAAATAACAATTTTCTTTTTAAGGGCAACCAATTTATCTGTTGAAGTTAGAATATTTTCGTTTCGACCTTGCATACTGTTCACAATATTAAGTTGACCAAACATTTCCGTTAAATATTCCATTTTGGCCATCCAAAATTCACATCGAAGATATTTACCAAATCTTTCGTGCTTTTCTTTATCAAAAAATACAATTAATTCCTTCTGTAATTCATGAACGCGAGTTAACACTTTACCTTTTGACAGCCTTCGAACGTCGGTATGCATGAGTAAGCGAACATGTTGAGAATTGACAATTTCAACTACTTGATGTAAACTTGCTTCAAATCTTCTTGTGATACTTTTGAAACCAAAACTTCTCTATGTAAAAAGCAATGAGTACGAACAAGATTTGGATTTTCTTTCTGTGCTAGTGATGCAAAACCTTTAATGCAGCCTACCATACATGGTGCACCATCAGTACAAATACCAACACAAAACTTCCACGTCAAATTCATTTTTTTATGATAGCCAGTTATCATATCAAAAATATCTTGACCTCTAGTAGTTGTTGGCATTTCTTTACAACACAAAAATTGACTGATTATTTCATCATCATTAATGAAACGAACAAATACAAGCAATTGAACACTGTTACTGATATCGGTCGATTCATCAACTATTAAAGCAAATTCAGATCCTTCAAGTTTTTTCTGAACATTAGTTTCAATGTTTTCAGATAAATCTACAATTCTCCTGTGTATTGTATCATTTGAAAGCGGAATTTTACTAATTTCTTTTTCAGCTGTTTCGCCTAACATGGCTTTCACCATCTTTATACAAGCGGGAAGGATAACTGACTCAGCAAGAGTGTGGGATTTGGATTTCATTGCTATTATTTCAGCTACCTCAAGTGAAGCGAGTTGAGCCCGTTCAGACACGGTCATTGTTTTCTGAAAAACATTGCGTTGTTTTGATTGCTGTTGTAACAGTCTTTGAAAATAATTCAGATCTTTATCTTGTACGTAGGAATGTTTAGTCGTGAAATGTCTTTGTAATTTATTTGGTATCATGGATTCATTGGCCATTTTTTCACCACAAACTATACATAATGGACATGGTTGAGCAACATCTCCTGACCAAGAAAATCCAAACTTCAAATAATCATCACAATACCGTCTATTATGGTGAACTTTTGCCTTTTTTGTGCTGGATTTTGTGGGCTTCATTGTATGTTCTGTTTCAACCTCACACCCGTCACTAACATCCTTCCTTTTAACACATTTATCCATTGTGAGGGGGTATTCATAAGCAATTAACACGCGCGTACTCTAACCAACAACAGTAAACAACAGGCAGCATTAAACTAGTTATGATTAGTCACAAGCTAATTTAGTTTAAATTCATCTGTAATTTAGAGGTCAAAATTGAGTGTGCAGTACGATTGAGTTCGATGTAAGTAAATAGTAAACACTGTTAACTGAACAGATTTGCCGTGACGACAGATTTGCATTTGCAAAGTCTGTTCTAACTAGCATAATTTCTTAACTAAATACACCTAGTTAGTTACCTCTCTTTACTAATAAGTGTTTAAGAATGACAATAATTTAAAACACAGCGAAGTTAATTCGGCAATCGGCATTACGCACGCGCACACACAACCTATCACACTGACGTCTCATGGGCAACTGATCGACCTTGAGCGAAAGGTGCAAAGGTTGATCGGTGGACTTTGAATGTGTGCATATTCACTGGAGAAAGGAAGTTCCTTCCTCCAAGGCATATTAGTAGAACATGAAACGGAGATTTATGCACATTGTCCGTGTTTTCAGGTGTTCGTCACAAAGTTTCACGACACACCTGAGGGAGCCTCGCGACACGGCGGTTGAGAATCACTGCCGTAGACGATCGCTTTAACGAACCGAGGTCTATTTATCTTTGTTGTTCTTATTGCGTGCGCTAAATAACGGTGACGATGGCGATAATAATAATAATAATAATAATAATAATAATAATAATAATAATAAATGAAAAAAATAGTAAATAAAATAAAATATGTAAAACTTAAAATAAAAATATGACAAAAAAAACCAAATAAGATAAAAAATGAAAAAAATAAAAAGAAAGAAAAAGATTTAAAAAAAAAAAAAAAAAAAAAAAAAAAAAAAAAAGAAAAGAAAAGAAAAAATTAAAAAAAAAAAATAAAGCGCTGGCAGTATTCGATCTTGTTGTTCTTCTTCTACTCAAAGAAAGAAAGAAAAAGAAAGCGCCATGCGTGTGTGTGTCTGTGCATCTACGGTACTGTACTATAATATAATAATAATAATAATAATAATAATAATAATAATAATAATAATAATAATAATAATAATAATAATAAAATAATAAATGAAAAAAAGAATAAATAAAATAAAATCTGTAAAACTTAAAATAGAAACATGACAAAAAAAAAAAATAAGATAAAAACATGAGGAAAAAAAAATAAAAAGAAAGAAAAAGAATTAAAAAAAAAAAAAAAAAAAAAAAAAAAAAATAATAAAAGAAAAGAAAAAGAAAGAAATAAAAAAATAAAAATAAAGCGCTGGAAGTATTCGATCTTCTTGTTCTTCTTCTACTCAAAGAAAGAAAGAAAGAAAGAAAGCGCCATGCGTGTGTGTGTGTGTCTGTGCATCTACGACACTGTACTATACTATAATAATAATAATAATAATAATAATAATAATAATAATAATAATAATAATAACTAGTAGTAGTAGTAGTAGTAGCGGTAATGATAATAATAGAAAGGTTTCGTACTTATCCTGTGTTCACGAGTCATTTTGCACGAAATGTTGTTGGTGGTGGTGGTAGTGGTGCTGCTGCTGTTGTTGTTGTTGTTGTGAACAGCATTTCGTCTTTCGTGGTAATGGACTGTAAAGTGTCACTGTCAATAATTTTTTTATTTTTTTATTTTTTTATTCTTTTTTTATTCTTAATTTTTGTGCAGTCTTTAAGGCGAAATTGACATCGGTAGCGAGTACCGAGACCCAGTTTTCTAACGTTCATCTCACCGTTGCCATGGGAACCGATCTCAGCTCAGCTCCGTTCGGCTACACTCGGGTAGGGTCGGGTCGGGTCAGGTCGGGTGGTCAGGTCGGGTCGGGTCGACTGCATTCCACTCGGCGGACGAGAGAAAAAGAAAAAAGCCATTTACTTACCATATATACTTGTGTACAAGGCGACCTTATGTATAACTCGATGTGTATTTTAAGACCAAAAATTGCGTCATTTTAGGTATTACTTGTGTATAAGTCGACTGTAGATTCCAGGCACCGTCACTATTTTTAGACCAGTGTGACAGTGCCACGAAGGCCTACATTGTACGCCTACTGTAACATAACTTGCACGAACATACCATAATAACGTAAATGCATGTATTACACGAGCTATAGACTAAAGTATCATAAATAGTATTTCTTTAATGTAATAGTTCTAACATGGAGACCTAACTTACCGTTATATTTAGCCGTTCTATGATTTACAAAATTTGTCGGTAGTGGACATTAATGACGATTGCAATATTATTTCACCAAATTCTTTTACAATTAAACAAGTGAGTTTTGTTTATGAAATTAGGACCGATATTTAGTGCAATTTGGCAGAGAAGTCTGCATTCCTAGATCACTTCAAGACGCCGTAAGGCATAACGCCGTACTGACGGTTTTCTCGCTTTAAAATGTATTTTTATGTCATTAAACGGAAGAATATCAGGTTTTACATTCATATTTGGTTTTGTTATTTAATTTTTCAAATTTTTTTATACGATAAAATTATATTTTTGAAAAGCTGAAAGACCGCGATTATTTTAGATGCATCCCGTAGCAAAAAATAGTCAAAATGGCGACTCTTCAGCAACAGCTACAAAAGCATTACCTATGTATAAGTCGACCCCAAAAATATTACCTTAATATAGTCTCCAAAAAATTCGACTTATACACAAGTATATACGGTACTTATTTTCTAAATGACTAAAAAAAAAAAAAAAAAAAAAAAAGGAAACATTGAAACTGAAATGCATTAATAATCGCGCCGTCCTGATGTGCCAATTCAGTTTTACATTGGAAGACACCTTTTTCAAACCGACGGACGCACGCACGCACGCGCACACACACACATACAATACAATACAATACATACATACATACTTACGCACGCACGCACGCACGCACGGTCGCACAAAGATAAACACACGGTTCCCATGGCAGCGCTGAGATGAATGTTTGAAAACTGGGTCCCGGTACTCGCTACCGATGACAATTCCACCTTAACAGACACACACACAGACACACGCACAAACACACACACACACACACACACACACATATGCAGGCGCGAGCTGAAATAACATACGTACACACACAATCAGATATACACAACACGGTCACTCCAAAACAAAATAATAATAATAAATAAACAAAGAAAAAACGAAAAAAAGAAAAGAAATATAAATAAAGAAATAAAGAAATAAATATTAAGAAAAAAAAATAATTTAAAAAATATATATATATATATATGACGAGAGAAAAGGAAAAAAGACATCGGGTTTCATCCGTCCACTGTCACCGCCTTCATTTCCTTACTCGGCTTATCTCCCTCTAATAATTCTCGTTTCGTGTAGTCGTCGAAATTACCAGAGAAAAATAATCTCTAAATTCGATGCAAAGTTGCCGCCACGTTTGTGTGCTTGATTCCAAAAATCATTCTATACGGAATTAGTTTGAACTTGGTTCTGCCGAAAAGTTGTTGTTTTTTTGTCCAAAACGTTTAATAAATGAATTAGTTTTGCTGCAGTGAAAAATACTAATGGAAGACTGAGTCCACGGTACCGACGCACACTAGGCACACTGTCGTCTGTGGAGTGGGTTCAATCTTCCATTCGTAAAGATGTTTTCTGACTAACTGCTGCAACAACAACAACAACGTGTCGGATCATTTCATAAATTAAATCGTAATCGTCGTTATTTTCAATTAAGACAGAATGTAATAATATTTAATGTCTGCCACACATTTTTACAAATTTATGGTTTCAGAAAACAACCTGGTCAATTTATTTTTTAATTTTAATTTTTTATTTTTTATTTATTTTTTTCGTTATATTCATTCGAAACAATAAATGAATACAAATGACAACAACAATACAAACATGCACGAATATATATTATATCATAAAACAAGCAGAAACAGCCTGAACATAAAATAATGAAATTCAAAGAAAAATTGTAAATGGGTAAAAGAAAAATGAGAAGAAAAAAAAAAAAAAAAAAAAAAGAAAAAAAAAACAAGAAAAAAAAAAAGACGAACCGACGTCTCTTTATCTTCGTTCTTCTTATAACGACAACGAATAACGACAACGATAACGATGGTAATAATAACACTAATAATAATAATAATAATAATAATAATTATAATAATAAATGAAAAAAGAATAAATAAAATAAAATATGTAAAACTTAAAATAAAAACATGACAAAAAAATAAAAAATAAGATAAAAACCTGAGGAAAAAAAAGAAAAAAGAAAAAGAAAGAAAAAGAATTAAAAAAATATAAAAAAAGAAAAAAAGAAAAAAAATAATAAAAAAAAAGAAAAGAAAAATAAAGAAATAAAAAAAAAACAATAAAGCGCTGGCAGTATTCGATCTTCTTGTTCTTCTTCTATTCAAAGAAAGAAAGAAAGAAAGAAAGCGCCATGCGTGTGTGTGTGTGTGTGTGTGTCTGTGCATCTACGGTATAATAATAATAATAATAATAACTAGTAGTAGTAGTAGTAGTAGTAGTAGTAGTAGTAGCGGTAATGATAATAATAGAAAGGTTTCGTACTTATCCTGTGTTCACGAGTCATTTTGCACGAAATTAGCATTATTGCTGTTGTTGTTGGTGGTGGTGGTCGTCGTGGTGGTGCTGCTGCTGTTGTTGTTGTTGTTGTGAACAGCATTTCGTCTTTCGTGGTGATGGACTGTAAAGTGTCACTGTCAATAATTTTTTATTTTTTTTATTCTTAATTTTTGTGCAGTGTTTAAGGCGAAATTGACATCGGTAGCGAGTACCGAGACCCAGTTTTCTAACGTTCATCTCACCGTTGCCATGGAACCGATCTCAGCTCAGCACCGTTCTGCTTCACTCGGGTAGGGTCGGGTCGGGTCAGGTCGGGTCGGGTCGACTGCACTCCACTCGGCAGACGAGAGAAAAAAAAAAGCCGTCGGGCTTCATCCGTCCACTGTCAATTATTATTGTTGTTGTTGTTGTTTTAATTATTATTATAATTATTCATCCGTCCACTGTCATTTATTATTGTTGTTGTTGTTGTTATTATTATTGTTGCTGCTGCTGTTGCTGTTGTTTTTATTATCATTATCATCATCATTATTATTATTATTGTTGTGCCAATTCAGTTTTACATTGGAAGACACCTTTTCAAACCGACGCACGCACGCGCACACACACACACACATACAATACAATAGAATACATATTTATTTACATACATACTTACGCACGCACGCACGCAGACACGGTCGCACAAACATAAACACACGGTTCCCATGGCAGCGATGAGATGAATGTTTGAAACCTGGGTCCCGGTACTCGCTACCGATGACAATTTCACCTTAAGCAGTGCACACACACACACACACACACATACACACACACACACACACATAAACACACACATACACACACACACAAATACAAACACACACACTCACAAAGAAAAAAAACATAAAAGAGAGAAAAAAAGAATAAATAAACACATTAATAAATAAATAAATAAATAAATAAATAAATAAATAAAATAAAATAAATTAAATTAAACAAAAATAATAATAATAATAATAAAAATAATAATAAATAAATAAATAAATAAATAAATGAATGTATAAATAAAAAAATAAAATTAATAATAATAATAATAATAATAACAACAACAACAACAACAACAACAACAATAACAATAACAATAACAATAACAACAACTCCGGACTGATCAAACCCGAAGGTATTTCCCTTCCTCCCGTACGCCGAGCCGAGTGCGTGCTGAGCGGGGCGAACAGGTAAGGAAATAACAACAATAAAGTTCCGTGATCTCAATACAATCCGGAAGTTCCAGCAGACCAGACCTGCTCAGCAAAATACAACAACTACACGAGGACATACAACACAACAAGAAAGAACAAACCATGGAGTGGCTCCCAGCACACGTCGGCATCATCGGTAACGAACTTGCCGACCACTGCGCCAAAGAGTCACTCAGCATTAAAGACGAAGACATCTGCACAGACATACATTACGGAATAAACGAAATTGCCTCCATCGCTGCCAAACATTACGACAAACAATGGCAAAACGAATGGAACAACACCAAAAACAAATGGCACTTAAACATCAAACCATTCGCCAAAACACCCAAAATCACATTCACCAACAAACTACACAACAACAATCTCACCAAAGCCAGAATTGGTTACTCAACCAATCTAAACGCAATTCGATACAAACATAACATCACCACATCACCCAACTGCAGTTGTGGACTCTCAGAAACCATGAAACACTACTTGTTTCACTGTCCAAATTTTGCCAAGGAAAGACAAGCACTACGCAATACACTGGAGGAACTAAAAATCGAGTACACGCTCCAACACATCCTGGCACCAAACATGAAAGACAGACAGTTAGTCCTCGCTGCAGTAACAAATTACATTCTCAAAACAAAACGCAAACTTTAAATAATTTTTTTTGACTCGAAAACAAATAACAATTATATAAATCTATTGACTTGCGGACTGATTGAAGAGCTGATGGATCTACGGATGGATCGGCTGATTGACGAATCAGTTTGAATGGCGAATTAAATTAATAATTAAAAAATGATAAACATACTATACGAACCCACTTTCAGACACTACTAACCCGGCTATGGTGTTTTATTTCAAATTAATTTTTTTTTTTTTACAATTTATTTATTGTTTTTATTTTTTTATTTTCTTTAAATTTAATTGAATTTTTTTTCATATAATTTGATTAATTGAAATTTTTTTTTTTTCATATTCTTAGTCCTAGCTGCATGATTTATAACATTTGAAATTAAAATAAAATAAAATGTAAATAAGTTAACTACATTTATGTTCTAATTTGTTTTAGTTTCAGGTTTTTATAATATCTTTTAAAACAATAAAAAGACCATTGGAAAAAAAAAAGAAAAAAAAAGAAAAAAAAAAAAAAAAAAATTTGGACTACGTGGACCAGAAGGAAGCAGCCAAAAAGAAACAACAACAGCAGCCAAGAGCAGAACAACCAGGACGGCAAACAACACGGACCCGGTGACGGCTGAGAGATTGTGCCGGAGACCACAGGGGGCGACCACAGGGGTACCGACTCGTCACGATCCGATATGCTGGACATTCCCTTGTGTCCTGCAATCGTGGCGAGAACCAATTCTTTTCCCTACCCAAAACTCTTTTCTGCGACGGACACGCCCGCTGACCTGTCAGAAAGCGTGCCCGTCGCAGACGTGCTTCACAACAGCTTGCTCTGATTAGCACGTTAATTTTTTTCCTATTCCTATCCTATCATCATAACACATTTCTGAACAGCAATATTTAAATCTAATTAATACGCATTGTAAAATTACCCGATTTATACCATCAGCCAGTTTCATTCATCTGCAGTCATAAAGGAAACCAGTTTTCATTTTGTGTCGTATTTCATCAGTAAAGTTTATATTTTCTATGGAACTATATTAAAAAAAATCTAAAATAAAAAAACTTTCACTGCTAATCAGCTTGGTACGGTGTGACAACCTCATTAGTGCCTCTTTGGCAGACTTGTTTTTAATTGTAATTTTGTTTTCTTTGTAGTGAACTATAGAATATTCACTAAATGTTTATTTTTATACGCCCATTAAAGCAGAATGTCTGCTTCATTTTATCATTAATATCTTATTATGTTACGAAAATATTTATTTAGCTTCCTTGTATAATCATGTTTATAATTTATATTTTTACAGTCGTTAACTGTTTACCTAATTAATGACAGAAAATGGTAGTATATACGCAAAAACTAAATAGAGCGTATGCAGATGTACATGGGCTATTAAGATGCTGTTTTATATAATTAGGGGAAGTTCCGTAATTTAATAAAGTAAGAAACAATGGGGTTTAAGTAACTGCAAATTGGTACTGAAAGCTTCAAAGTAAATTCAGAAAGGCTATCTGCAGAGCTGTAGCTATTGGTGTATAAGTAGTCACACGCGTTTTGAACGAGATCTCTTTGATCAGTGCCCTTCTTGAGAGTCTTTGTCTGCACAAGACAAAGGAAAACGCAGACAATGGAAATTAAGGTTTAATGTTTTGTATATGTAACATACATCTTGAATGATTGAAGATAGCTAAATCTATTACTGTTGAATTTTTCATAGTGTTATTCTGTGGTGCTTACATTTACAAAAACAAAGATAACGTATTTTAATAATTAAAAGATTATTTAGAAAGACCAAGTAACCAACTGGGCTGAATTAGTTTTGTATTATCTGTCAACGCTATCTGTTTTGATAACGTATCGTCGAATCATACGATTTAACTATGTAACTACATATTACCCTTGGGGGTTAATTTGTGTTAACAGCATATATATATATATATATATATATATATAATTATCCATACTGAATTCGTGTTTGTGTTATTGTTCTATTGTGGATACAGAATAGTCATTTAATAGTTAATCTGTCTGAGATAATTAACACCTTGTCACGTGATGCTATTATAGTATGCTGCCCTTTCAGGTAGAAATACCACTCAGACTAGTCACATGACATATGGCACTACCTAAAATCCTTTAAGTTAGCATCTCAAAAAACTTATCACCCAACTCCTTGTAATGACAAAATTAACTGAGAGTTTCTGTCAATATTATAAAGAGGATGTACTGTAATTAAGATTGAAAAAGAAGAAATCACAACATAATGAACGTTTGTAATATTATGTAGAATGTTTCAATTTGACGAAAGTTGTGCATTTTGAATTCCACAAATGTCTAATTTTGAACTGTTGTCATTATGTTTGAATTCAGCTTACACCTGTCTGTGTATCAATTTCAGGTGCTGAGTTATACAGGTATTTGGAAGACGCGCCAGGGCGTGCTGTTGTCATCATCAGCGCTGACCTCGCACACACGCATCTCAGCACTGACCCATACGGCTACTCCAACGCATCAGAGCCATTCGACCATGTAAGTACAACCAGTCAGTCGTGCTTGAACCTTTTAAAAACACTTTAAAATTCTCCAGAACAGCTGTATCAAAGCAGATATGTTTTGTAATAGCACCTGAGCATATTTTTATATTTGTGATTAGTAGGTGTTAAACAGGCTTATTTATTTGTTTGAATTAATGAATGCCACTGACGTTTGGGAGAATTTCTAAAACTATTTATGTTTAATGTTATGGGTAGGAAAGAACATGCTGTAACTGTTTTGTCTTCAATGTTGAAAGACTTGTGTGATTAGTACATAACTGATCACAGTTTGTTTTTGTTTCATTAATACAGCTGTCACATTGGTTCTCATTATTTGAATATTTCAGGCTGTTGGTGAGTGGGCAGCGACTCTGGACGGCATGTTGCTGTTGAACAGAGCGGCTGGACTAGTCGATCGCGCGCTGTCGTGTGGTTACACGGGTCTAGTCATGTTACATGGTCTGTTAGAAACTGCCGGGCTGTCGTCATGGTTACCAAACGTTTTAGCAAACTATCACCCAAGTTACTACGGTATGATGGTCGAATCATTCGTTCAGAGATGAAAAGAAGAATCAACAAAACATTTCATATGGAAATGAAGAAAAATTATACAACAACAACAACGACAACAACAATAATAATTATAATAATTACCATGATGATGATGATAATGACGGTAATAATAAATAATAACAAGAACAACAATGGATATTTAGTTGCGAAGCCGTTGTTATTTTTTTTCGCTACAGACTTCAGTTCCATTTTACATGTGTAGTGATCACACTTCTGTACTTGTATACTTCTTTTAACACAACTTGTCTTTGATTTCGTCACTGACTGTGTCTGTAGACGTGTAGGCCTGTTCAGCTTTGATGCAGGCCTATCACACTTACAGGTAACACAGTGTTTCTCATGCAGCGTTATCTACAACATGTTATTACAGCTTCAATGATGCTGAATTACGAAAGAAAAATATGAGGCTGAAAAGGAGCTAAAGTAATACGCCATTATTACCTCAGATTTTCTCACTTACAAATCAACTTTGATGTTACTCCAAAGCAACCATGTAGTCTTCTATAAATCTGTTTTAAAGAACGTTTTACTAAAACAGTGTATTGATACAAACTACTGTGATGCATCGCTTAACGCTTCATGTACACGCCCTTTGCCCATAAAAATAACAAGAAAATAATGGTAATAATGATGCTGCAGCTGCTTCTGCTGATGATGATGACAATGACAAACGAATACATAAAAGAAGAAGGAACAAAAACAACATCAACAACAAATTAACTATTGGGACAATTCAGAAAACCAACTCTTATACATTAACAAGGCGATAATATAGATTTTTAATTCCTATCGATTATCATTATAGAAATAAATTACTATTTCCTTCAGATGTATTGTTGCTCTTTAAGGAAAAACACAGAAGGGCAGGTAAATCATACGATTTAAGAACGAAATAGAAAGTCGAGATGTGTTTTGCAATTCTGATTGTGTTTTTCACATCACTTGATTTATCTTTCTCCAAACTACTGGCCGGGTTCGTTCTGCCGCACGGCGGAATTGCTCTGGATCCGAAACATTTCAATACAACCAACCACACAGCAAAACAAGAAGCGTGGAAAATTCACGAAGCCTGCAAATCAGTCGGTCAGACGATTCTGTCTTTATCGCCCGACATACTTTTTCTGAGCACGCCCCATGGTATTTCTGACTTAAATAACTTTGTGTTCTATTTAAATCCCACAGAAGAAGGCTTTGCAGATACTGATAATTGCAACTGTCCTCCTTGTTCTTATAAAGTAACCGCTAATCTTTCTAGCCAACTTTCGGAAGACATCCTAAATACATTTGTCTCTGCTCGGAATATTTCGGGATTAAGCGGTTATTATCCACCCGGTAAAAGCGATGAAGCATTTCCATTGAGGTGAGAAATAGCATTCATGTAAAAATTAGCATAAACACTTCTTTTTAAAATTAGCATAGACTAATAATACTGACAGCAAGAAAACATTATCGTATAAAAATATAGTTATTGATACACCAACTTCTGTTTTCGTTTAATGCAAAGTCTCACAAAAGACTGAGGACCCACAAGATACCGTTTTCGAAATGTACAGTACATCAAAATTATACATTTATTTCCAATCCTATTGATAATATATTATACAGAAATGTTTCTATATATTTTATCCCAAAACTGACATTATTTATAAATACTCTTGTAAAGTAGAGTCATACAATTTTTTCTTTTAAATTTCATTTTCTTGTATTCATTTTGTAAAATATTTATTTATTTATTTATTTATTTATTTATTTATTTATTTATTTATTTATTTATTTATTTATGTGGCACATATTAAGATGAGGAGAAGTGATACCACTTCATTTGATACCAGATCTGGTAAACACAATTGTTGTAATTCTCTCGCAGCGAAACAAAAATCAATGTAGGTCAGAATGTAAGTTAGTACATTAACAAATATCTAAGTAAGAAATTAAGTAAGTTCATAAATAATGACATAAGTTACCCTTTGCTTACTGAGAAAGAAAATGGAGAATACTAACTGACTGAAGAAAAAATAAATAAAAGTTATACGAGTTGTGTTCACTGGTAAATTTAGAGTGGCTTCCCTTACGTGAGATGTGTTCACTGGTATATTTAGAGTGGCTTCCCTTACGTGAGATGTGTTCACTGCTATATTTAGAGTGGCCTTCTTTATGTGACATGTGTTCACTGCTTTTTAGAGTGGCCTCCCTTATGTGAGATGTGTTCATTGCTTTTTAGATTTGCCTCCCTTATGTGAGATGTGTTCACTGGTATATTTAGAGTGGCTACCCTTGTGTGAGATGTGTTCACTAGTATATATAGAGTGCCGACCCTTATCCGAGATTTGTTCACTAGTATAGTTACAATAGCCTACCTCATGCGACATGTGTTCACTGGAATTAAGAAAATAACAAAGAAAATTCGATTACAAAAGCATAAATAAACAGTCAGTGAGAGCAGAGTGTATGAACTGATTAAAAATATACGAGAAATAATAAATAAATATAATATGTAAAATAAAGAAGGATGGAGAGAATGAAAGATAGGAAATAGATAGAAAAGATGGAAAGAAAAGAAAGAAGTAAAGATAGAAAGGAATAAGAACGAAGGAAAGAAAGAAAAGAAAGAAAACATTGAAGCAGGTTAGCGAATGAAGAAAACGGAAGAATGAATAAAGATTAAAATAATTAGCTAAACAAATCGAAGTCTGGTACTTTTTAAACATAGCAATCTGTTCAGCTGTTATTCCAAATAAAATTTAAAATCATATGTAGTCTGTATTGATTAGCAGGTTAACAATTTCCATACTGAATTTCTTCATTTGATTACAGAGAAAGAAAATAGGGAATATTAATAGACTGAAGAAAAAGTAAAAAAGTAAAAGTTTATGCGACATGTGTTCACTGTTATATTTAGAGTGGCCTTCTTTATGTGACATCTGTTCACTGGTATATTTAGAGTGCCCTCCCTTATGCGAGATGTGTTCACTAGTATAGTTACAATAGCCTACCTTATGCCACATGTGTTCAGTGGTATTAAGAAAATAAGAAAGAAAATTCGATTACAAAAGCATAAATAAACAGTCAGTGAGAGCAGAGTGTATGAACTGATTAAAAATATACTAGAAATAATAAATAAATGTAATATGTAAAATAAAGAAGGATGGAAAGAATGAAAGATAGGAAATAGATAGAAAAGATGGAAAGAAAAGAAAGAAGTAAAGATAGAAAGAAATAAGAACGAAGGAAAGAACGAAAAGAAAGAAGACATTGAAGTAGGTTAGCGAATGAAGAAAACGGAAGAATGAATAGAGATTGAAATAATTAACTCAACAAATCGAAGTCTGGTACTTTTTAAACACAGCAATCTGTTCAGCTTTTATTCGAAACAAAATTTAAAATCATATGTAGACTGTATTGATTAGCAGGTTAACAATTTCCATACTGAATTTCTTCATTTGATTACAGAGAAAGAAAATAGGGAATATTAACAGACTGAAGAAAAAGAAAAAAGGAAAAGTTTATGCGACATGTGTTCACTGTTATATTTAGAGTGGCCTCCCTTATGTGAGATGTGTTCACTGGTTTTTAGATTGGCCTCCCTTATGTGAGATCTGTTCACTGGTATATTTAGAGTGCCCTCCCTTATGTGAGATGTGTTCACTAGTATAGTTACAATAGCCTACGTCATGCGAGATGTGTTCACTGGAATTAAGAAAATAACAGAAAATTCGATTACAAAAGCATAAATAAACAGTCAGTGAGAGCAGACTGTATGAACTGATTAAAAATGTATGATAAATAAATAATAAATAAATCATAATATGAAAAAAAAAGAATGATGGAAAGAATGAAAGAAAGGAAACAAAAGATAGAAAATATGGAAAGAAAGAAAGAAAGAAAGAAAGGTGGAAAAGAAAGAACGAAGGAAAGAAAGAAAAGAAAGAAAACATTGAAGCAGGCGAGCGAATTAACAAAACGGAAGAATGAATAAAGATAGAAATAACTAATAAAAGATATCCAAACCTGGTACTGTTTAAACGCAGCCCAGCAGACGATATACACATGATGTTGCCATGATACCAGAACTTCTCCATTTAGGTATTTCACTGTTTGTCTGTATGTCTGTAAAAATTACATACGATTTGTAAACATTAGTTTATTGGTTATGTAAAATGCCCTCGTCGCAGATTTCAGCTTCCTTTTCTTTTCTTTTTTTGTGATTTTATCAATATTTTGAAACAACATTTGGACACCAAATGGATTATCGAAACGAGTTAAATCGAACAAACAAACAACAACAAAGATAATAAATAATAATAAGGAACAAATTAAAATAAATAAATAAATAAAAATAAAAATCTGGAATGACATCATTTTACAGGAAGATGTTATTAGAATGTATTTTCTTGAAGAGATAAAGTAGATGGTTATTAATAATAAAAAGTATTTATGTGCTGGCATGTCTTTACGGACGAGTATGGTAAGGAGTTGTCTATTCTTGTTTTGATAGGATGTAATGTGCAATTAACCTGTGTCAGTCACAAATTTAAGGTTCTAATCTGTCCTCCGTGCAGATTCTTATTTAGTCTTGGTTCCCTTTATAACCTTAGTCGTATCATTAATCAAAATTACTGAAACGTGTGTTTTATGATTGTATAAAGTATTATTATCAAGTCACCTGTATATCATAATTAAATAATTAATGTAAACGTTAACTTGTATAGTGGATAGGTAGACTTACTGATTTATATAGTTTGCTGTCATTTTAGCGTTTATATTCCTTGTTAGGTGGCCATTAAAGCACCTTGTTACCCTACACTGAGCCTTAATAAAACATCCAAGGTGTTTAAAGGTGTGAGTCACGTGACAGTCGTCTCTTTATAACACTCCACAGTGAACCATCATAACACATTTGTGAACAGCAGTATTTAAACATACTCTAATTAATATGCATTGTAAAATTACCCGATTTATACCATCAGCCAGTTTCATTCATCTGCAGTCATAAAGCAAACCAGTTTTCATTTTGGGTCGTATTTCATCAGTAAAGTTTGTATTTTCTATGCAGCTATATTTAAAAAAAACTAAAATAAAAAAAACTTTCACTGCTATTCAGCTTGGTACGGTGTGAGAACCTGATTAGTGCCTCTTTGCCAGACTTGCTTTTTATTTGTAATTTTGTTTTCTTTGAAGTGAATTATAGAATATTTACTAAATCTTTATTTTTATATGCCCCTTAAAGCAGAATTTCTGCTACATTTTATCTTAAATATCTTATTATATTATGATAATATTTATTTAGCTATCTTGTATAATCATTTTTATAATTTATATTTTTACAGTCCTTAATTCTTTACGTAATTAATGACAGAAAATAGGGTTAAATACACAGAAACTAAATAGCAGAGCGTATGCAGATGTACATGGGCTATTAGGAAGCTGTTTTATATAATTAGGGGAAGTTCCGTTATTTAATAAACTAAGAAACACTGGGGTTTAAGTAACTGAAAATTGGTATTAAAAGCTTCAAAGTAAATTCAGAAAGGCTATCTGCAGAGCTGTAGCTACTGGTGTATAAGTAGCGGCACGCGTTTTGAACGAGATCGAATATCTCACAACAGACTCTCCACCGTGATGGTCGACATGGTGCAAGCCCGGAAGAGAAGCTGTGAAGAATACTAACGGACGGATTGTGCTTACTAAGCGGAATTCAGAAACGAAAAAGATACTGTACCATTTTCTTTATTTATTTAGACTGAAATTCTTATTTATATTATTTGTAGGCTTTTGTATTATTGTTACTTTTATTACTTTTTTTTTTTTTTTTTTTTTACTGTTTGTTCGTCTTTTGTCTTTTACTTTCCGGTATCTTAAATAACCGATATATCTTATCTTTATCTCGATCTGAAAGTGAGTTGCGTTAGCTTTAGTCTTTTTTTTGAATTAATATAGAATTGTCTATATATTTAAAAAATCCAAGTATATTTTAAAAAACCAAAGAAACAATAACAACAAAACAACAACAACCCACACATTTACACAACAAACATGACAACAAAAAACATGAACCCTAGCTCCGTCGAAAAAACACACAACAGAAAAAAAAACAAAAAGAACCAAAAAAAAATCGACAGAAATCTACTCATTTTGGCAAGGAAGAACAAAAACGTAACAGACACGGAAGACACGAAAGACGAAACAAAACGCTTGGAAAATAATTAAAAGAAACAAAACAAAACATACCCACAGCCGAACCATCATTGCAATACACAGAAAAAACCACTCAAACATCGACAAAAAGTTGCGCTACTTACTAGAAGCACAAATACACATTACTGATAAAACAACAAAAGTGAACAATAATCAAAACGGAAAAGAAATCTACTTCGAAGTAGATACAAAAACACTAAAAACAATCGGTCCCAACATTACCATCTGGGACGAAACATTTGTTGTCAGGGTTTTACCAAAAATAATCCCTGACACAAAACAGACACAGAAAAAAACACCCACACCACAACCCAGAAAAACACTGCTCACACAACAGCAGCCAAAACAACTACCAATTACGAAACAACAACAACTTCAACCTAAACAAACAACAAAAGCAAAAGATACAACAATATATAAATACATTTCAAAAGATTTGGGTTTTTATTACCCCTATCCAAACCAAACTAGATTTCTTTGAAATGTTCAACAAAGAACTAGTACAACAAACAAATTCAACACTAGTCGGTGTGGAAATGTGGAAAAAGCC
>CM022677.1:3845552-3898052 GCA_012295275.1 Chrysomallon squamiferum
TAAGCATTTTTGTTTCTTTCTTTTTCGTCTAAAGTTTTTAACATGCTAAGATAATGTGTTACATATAGAAGAACAGATACTGGAAACTCGAATAACTTTCTCGCTCACGAATTTACAATAACTTTGAGATACCCAATTCACACGAAAGGAAGTTGAATTAAAAATGTTGTCTGTAATAATTATACTGTTTGTCATAGATATGTAAGTTTGTCGAGCTTAAATAAGTGTTATTATTTGACACTCGTAACTGTTTAGTAGTAGCACAACTACCTGCCAGCAATAACTGATATTTTCCTAAATTTAATAGTGTGTTTTGTGTTCTCTCGCTAGAGTGACAGAACGGTTGGCGTCTCCAGTTTTAATTCCCCCACTGCAGACACAACAGCGATATTCAGGAACACATTCTTACTTTAGAGGAGAAACTGTTTTAATCATTAAACTTTGATAAATTCTTATTTAAACTTTTATTTAAACTTTTAGTTAAAGTTTAATAAATGTTATTTTAGTATAATGCCTTAATTGTTAAATTCTTGAGTGCTTGGTGAGCATTCCAACTTTTCACAGAGTGAAAGTTGGTGATACCTAAAACAAAATAGTTGCCGAGCATTGTTTTAAAATTCTCTCTCAACACAATGATATAGATATCAGTCTGCTACTACAAAATACAACAACAACAACAACAAACCTAATAAATAAATAAAATTACTCATAAAGTAATTTTATAACCAAAATTATATATATATGTATACATGCAAGTGGATTAGCATGAATGTATAAATATATATTAACACAGTTGGATGTTTGTATCTATGTTTGTATGTATGAAGTATGTAAGTCCATCTGTATATATGTATATTTTTGCACCATGAATACTGCTTGATATAACCCTTTTTCAAACTGTTCAGTTTTAGAGTTTCACATGTAAAGACAACACAGACTTATGTTTCTTTGAAAACTGCAAGCTGCAAACCGAAATGAACTGTATGAAGACTTGTGAAGTTTGTACAGGTGAAGTCAAGAGGAACAGAATAGATAGACATGATAGTTGATATGTTAAGTAAGGATAAGTAAACAGGATAGTTCATATGTTAAGGAAGGATAAATAGGATAGTTGGTATGTTAAGTCATAATAGATACACAGGATTGTTGAGATGTTAAGACAGGATACCAAAGAGCTAGACTTTAAGTAGGATTAACATACAGGATATATGATAACATACACATGTCAGATAGGAATAGGTATATAAGGAAGGATATGTAAGCAGAATAGAACCATACTGTTCTGAGTACGATAGATGAGCATGACAGATACTAGTACAGAAAGGAAAGCTATGTATTAGGCAGGATACCTTGTATATTAATTAGGATATGTGTAAGGTTACCAGTTATGTTAAGAAAAGATATATAGACACACGGAACACTTGGGGTACCAGTATACAAGATATATTTGAAAGGATAAGATATGTAGCATATCATGGCTGGGCAGTTTAATTCTGCTTTGAACATGCGATGTCGGTTTCATGAATACAGACGCGAGCGTACACACATACATACGAACAGACACACACCACATACAACACAGTCACAAAATATTTATATCTTTAATCTCTGTTAACAAATATAACGATTTGTCATTTGTACACATACATACTCAGCAAATCAATATTACACACAACACAATGTAATTATCGGTAAATGAATACGAGCTATTCTATTTTTAGATGAGGGGTGTTCTGAAGGTTATTACCATGGTGATAGCGAAACATGTTACTCCTGTTCTGTCAAAGACACAAAAAGTTCACAAAGTTACAAAGAAAAATGTAATATATTTTGTCCCAGTAACAAAACGCATGGTCAACTCTGTGATGAGAACTGTAGTGACAGTTGTTTGGACAGAAAATGTAACCGATGGACTGGGGATTGGGATCATTGTCCTTCTGGATTCTCTGGACCACGTTGTAAGCAGCGTTCTCACTGTAACAACATCGACGACATACGCTTCTGCATCGGTGAGTGTTCTCCTGGTTATTTTGGTCCAAAGTGTGAAGAGGAGTGTCCTCTGCGATGTGAACATGAAGTCTGCAACAAAAAGACGGGAGAGTGTTTACAATGCATTGAAGGATTTTGGGGTCAGTTTTGTCAGTTTCCTTGTCCATGCAACTGTCTAGGAAATTCATTCTGTCACGGTTGCAAAGTTGGCTTTTTCGGAATGAACTGCTCAGAGAAATGCAGTGAGAACTGTGTACATCAGGTATGTAACAGGGAGAACGGATCATGTATGGACGGCTGTGTTTCTGGTAAATATTACAGAGACCACTGTGACAAAGACTGTCCTCATCGTTGTCTGAATTCTACGTGTGATAGCACAACCAGGAAATGTAAGAATGGATGCAACGGCACTGATATTTATGGGGCGTTTTTCAACTATTCTTGTGGCTTGGATTTTCGAACTGTGCAGTGTGAAAATATCTCTGATTACGTTGAATGCAGAGCTGTTTGTGTCAGCGGAAGAACATTTCAGTGATTTCTGTCCTAGGAACTGTAATGGATCATGTCATCAGCTTTCAGGACAATGTCTCCATGGCTGTGTTTCTGGTTACCATGGTATCTACTGCAACAAATCATGCCCCACTACCTGTCTCGGAAGTGCATGTCATCAAAACAACAGAACGTGTGTACACGGATGTGTAACGTGGTTATACGGACGACGTGCTCAAATCGATGCAGTGACAACTGTGCTGTGTGTGATACTAATGGGATCTGTATTTTGTCTTCAAACGATAGTCACAACGAATGTAAGTACACACACACACACACACACACACTACTATTAGTACTACTATTGTTACTACTATTATTATCTCTAGTACTAACACTACTATTAGTACTACTACTATTACTACTATTATTATCTCTAGTACTAACACTACTATTACTACTAATATTATCTCTAGTACTAACACTACTATTAGTACTACTACTATTACTACTATTATTATCTCTAGTACTACCACTACTATTAGTACTACTACTATTACTACTAATATTATCTCTAGTACTAACACTACTATTAGTACTACTATTATTATCTCTAGTACTACCACTACTATTACTACTACTACTAATATCACTATTATTACTAGTGCTACAACTATAAAAAGTATTACTAATACTACTGTTTTAACACCAATTTATTACTGCTACTACTTTCAGCACTGCAGTTACAGTTGATGACAGACTGTTTCTCAGATGAAACTTGATAGACGCTTAACAATAACATTAGAAATAAAATACATTTCATGTCATTTTAGTTTGTACAAGCCGGCACTCTGTTTGAAACTATAGCTATGATTGGTCCCAAATGAATGAGAGTTAATACACACACACACACACACACACACACACACACACACACACACACACATATGCAATTTTATCCATAAGCTAACTTGGAACAATATGTTAAGGATTCAACTGAATATAAATGTTACGCTAAAAAAAAAAAAATTAAAATTAAAAATTAAAAAATTAAAGTAATGCAACACTAATCCTTGCCATAAACCTAACCATAAACTTACACAAACCACACCTTTAACTGTAACCCTAATTCTAATCATAACCAAACTATTAACTCTGACTCTGATAAGTTTACTTGTAACACTCTCATGAATGAAATAAATGTTATTTTAAATTTTACCTGAAAAGTCACTGAACTTTGGAAAGTTAATTTTTTTTAAATAAAAGTAATATTAAAAGTTATCCTAAGACTAATCAGAAAATATTCCACATTTTATTTGAATAGTGACTTTAGATAAATGGATAATTAAACTTTACCTCACCCTCATATGAGGCCTAACCAAAACATAATGCTAACCTTAATCTTGAACATAAAACATAACCCCAAACTAACCTAAATGTTATCATAGTGTTAGCCCTGAACATAAAACATAACCCCAACACTAACCTAAATGTTACCATAGTGTTAATCTTGAACATAAAACATAACCCCAACATTAACCTAAATGTTATCATAGTGTTAACCCTTGAACATAAAACATAACCCCAACACTAACCTAAATGTTACCATAGTGTTAATCTTGAACATAAAACATAACCCCAACATTAACCTAAATGTTACCATAGTGTTAATCTTGAACATAAAACATAACCCCAACACTAACCTAAATGTTACCATAGAGTTAACCCTGAACATAAAACATAACCCCAACACTAACCTAAATGTTACCATAGTGTTAGCCCTGAACATAAAACATAACCCCAACACTAACCTAAATGTTACCATAGTGTTAGCCCTGAACATAAAACATAACCCCAACACTAACCTAAATGTTACCATAGTGTTAACCCTGAACATAAAACATAACCCCAACACTAACCTAAATGTTACCATAGTGTTAATCTTGAACATAAAACATAACCCCAACATTAACCTAAATGTTACCATAGTGTTAGCCCTGAACATAAAACATAACCCGAACACTAACCTAAATGTTACCATAGTGTTAATCTTGAACATAAAACATAACCCCAACATTAACCTAAATGTTACCATAGTGTTAGCCCTGAACATAAAACATAACCCCAACACTAATGTTACCATAGTGTTAATCTTGAACATAAAACATAACCCCAACACTAACCTAAATGTTACCATAGTGTTAACCCTGTCCATACTCTTTTTTTTAATAATATGATAAATTAAGGATTTATAGAAAAAAACAATTGATTTTAAAATATATGATAACACTCATCACAAGCTTTCCAAAATTGATTTTATAAATAAAATCATTGTAAATTTTATACTAATACTCAACACAATGTGTTTAATTTTTTTATCCTAAAACTGTTTGTATATGCAAAATCTTTGGAGATCTATTGATAATTAAATCATCTAACCCTAATCATAATTGCTACCCTTAACCCAAACCTAACCCTCACCTGTTTGATCCCAATATTCAACATAATTTTTTCATGTTTCATATGAAAACTACTTTAGACAGTCAGTTAGATAAATCTATGCTAAACAAAAATCTAACTCCACTCTAATCCTAACACTAATCTCAACTCCAACACTAACTCTAATGCTAAAAATAGCCCTAACCCTAATGGTAACCATAACCTTAACCCTACACATAGCCTTAACCTTACTTGCAATAATGTGATAAAGTAATGATTTACTGAAATAAAACTTATTTTAAATTTTATCCTAATACTCATGTATATTTTAAAAGGTGTTGTAATTAATCATAACATTTTTCAAGTTTTATATCTTGAGAATCTTGAACTAAATATATAATCAAATGAACGCTGACCATAATCCTAAAACCAGCCCTAATATTTACCCTAATCATCACCCAAAGCCAAAGCTTAACCCCTATCCTAACTTTAATTCCAACACTGACCCTTATTCTAAACCTAACCCAACCCTAATGCTAGCTGACACCCATCCATAAACCTTCACACTAAGCATAACCATAACCCTAATGCAAACTGTTAACACTCACCAATAGCTTCACATTACTCTTAAACATAATGTTAACCCTAACACTAACATTAATCACAGCATAACATTATCTGATAAACTAAGGCTTTCTTTAAATGTTATTCTAACAATCATAATATACTTTCTCAACTAAACTGTTTTTGAAATTAAAGATGTCTTTAAATTTTAATCTGAAAAAGTATACTAAACTTTTTCAAGTTTTCTATAAAATATAGGTAATTAAATCTAACACAAACCCTAAGTATAACGTTAATGCTAACCTAAAACCTGACACTATCACTAACCCTAACCTAGTCACACTTCTAATGCTAACCTAAACCTAACACTATCACTAACTCTAAACCTAGTCACACTTCTAATGCTAACCTAAACCTAACACTATCACTAACCCTAACCCTAGTCACACTTCTAATGCTAACCTAAACCTAAACCTAACACTATCACTAACCCTAACCCTAGTCACACTTCTAATGCTAACCTAAACCTAACACTATCACTAACCCTAACCCTAGTCACACTTCTAATGCTAACCTAAACCTAACACTATCACTAACCTAAACCTAGTCACACTTCTAATGCTAACCTAAACCTAACACTATCACTAACCCTAAACCTAGTCACACTTCTAATGCTAACCTAAACCTAACACTATCACTAACCCTAACCCTAGTCACACTTCTAATGCTAACCTAAACCTAACACTATCACTAACCCTAACCCTAGTCACACTTCTAATGCTAACCTAAACCTAACACTATCACTAACCCTAACCCTAGTCACACTTCTAATGCTAACCTAAACCTAACACTATCACTAACCCTAACCCTAGTCACACTTCTAATGCTAACCTAAACCTAACACTATCACTAACCCTAAACCTAGTCACACTTCTAATGCTAACCTAAACCTAACTCTATCACTAACCCTAACACTTGACCTACCCATAACTTTACTTGTAAAGATAAACTATTGGTATTTATGAAACCTTTAAACTCTTTAGTTAAACACTAAAACCCTAACCCTAGTCAAACACTTTTCCTAATAACCTCATCCTAAAGCCCTAAAACCCACTTTATCCTCAACATTAACCTCATCCTGACCACAGCCCTTCTAATGCTAAACTAAAACTTTATCCTCAACACTAACATCCTAAACCTAGTCACACTTCTAATGCTAACCTAAAACCTAACTTTATCCTCAACACTAACCCTCATCCTGACCAAGCCCCTAACTAAATCCTGACCACAACTCGAACTTTATCCTCAACACTAACCCTCATCCTGACCACAGCCCTGCTCAGCCTCAGCCTAAGCCTAGCCATAACGTTAGTGGTAACAAGATGAGTTACACCTGTTTATAAAATAAAACTTATTTTAAATTCTCTTTAGTTAATTAAATCTAACACAAATTTAAGCCAATACTAAACCTAACCCAACTTAAACTCTAACCTTGATACTAAATTAAACTAAATTCTAATGCTAACCTTAATACTAAATTAAACCAAATTCTAATGCTAACCTTAATACTAAATTAAACCAAATTCTAATGCTAACCCAAATGCAGGTACACAACCATTTATCTAGCTTCCAGAAATCAAAAGAATTAAGAAAATAATTTAAAATAAAATTTAAAAAATCAGCTAGTTTTAAAACCAGTTATTTCTTAATCTGGTACAGTTCTTTTTACTTCAAATTTTTTCTTAATACTCATCATAAATTTGTCCAAGTTAACTTTTTAAATTTATAATTATATTACATTTTATCATGACAAAAATCTAAACTTTCCTGATTTAATTGTTACAGATAAAATATGTTTTAAATTTGTTCCTCAGACACATCATAAAATGTTGTGAGTTAATTTTTCTAAATGAAAGCTATACAAAAATTGTCCTCACTTTAAATTTGACAACTTTGTCTTTATTAGGGTCATTCTGTGTCAAATTACCCTCCCCGAAAAATACATTTTAAACCCGACTGTCTCAGATTTTTATGAAACTTGTTATACTTCTTGATTGTACAACACCAAATCTGAAACATTAATGGTTTGGGAGATATGGCCCACTTTTTCTTTGATTTAATTCATACTGAATGAGATAAATAAACCTTGACAGATTGAGTACATACATTACTATGCTAATACACACTATCGTTTTGGTTAATTTATGTACAGCTACTTTTTGAACTGTATATTATATATAAGAAAAATAAATAAATAAATATTTAAGATGAATTGAGGAAAAACAAAAAACTTTTAAAATACAAGATAAACAAGAAGAAAAATAAAAACAAAAAATAAAAAAGGGAATAAACAAATAAAGGAATTCAATTAGTATAGAATTTTTGCACCAGTAATAATAATAATAATAATAATAATAATAATAATAATAATAATAATAAAATAATAATAATAATAAAATAAAATTATAATAATAATAATAATAATAATAATAATAATAATAATAATAATAATAATAATAAAACAATTTAATTCATCATTGGTTTGATAAAGATTTATCTTTCTAAATTAATATGGATAAAAGCCATATTCCATTTTTGTTGTATTTTTGTTATTTACTTTAAATAATTATGATTAAAAAAATTAACATACATGTATGTTAAAACAGTTTATTAAAAAGAGTATATTTGGTAAATAACTAATGATTACAAGGAATTGTGGATTGTCAGTCAAAGTTCTTTAATGTTGTTAATGAAATAAAGTTATGTAAGGTAATATAAACAGAGTTAACTGGAAACAAAAAATTAAAAATTAAAAAACACCAAAAAATACAACTCTCCATAAAATAAAATAAAAATAAAATAATGAAAAATAAAAAAAAAAAAAAACAACAACAAACATACAAATAAAAATACTTATGTGCATGCAAATGTGATTTTAAACCATATTTAATTTGCCATTCATAATTATTGTAAAGCTTAGGAAACCAAAAAACAAATGTTACCAAAAATGTACCCAAAAATGAATAATAATAATAAAATAATATATATATTAAATAGTAAGTTTCTCATTGATGTATATAAACATATAATATGTATTTGATTTTTAATTCTATTACTATTATTTTTATTATTATTATTATTATTATTATTAATTATTATTGAAAACTGTAATCTAAAAACAATAACACAAACAACTGTAACTAAATGTACACTGTTAAACCTAATAACACAAAACCTAATGTTAAACTTAACTTTGTACCTAATGTTAAACTTAACTTTGTACCTAATGTTAAACTTAACTTTGTACTTAATGTTAAACTTAACTTTGTACCTAATGTTAAACTTAACTTTGTACTTAATGTTAAACTTAACTTTGTACTTAATGTTAAACTTAACTTTGTACCTAATGTTAAACTTAACTAATGTTAAACTTAACTTTGTACCTAATGTTAAACTTAACTTTGTACCTAATGTTAAACTTAACTTTGTACCTAATGTTAAACTTAACTTTGTACTTAATGTTAAACTTAACTTTGTACTTAATGTTAAACTTAACTTTGTACTTAATGTTAAACTTAACTTTGTACCTAATGTTAAACTTAACTTTGTACCTAATGTTAAACTTAACTTTGTACCTAATGTTAAACCCTGTACTTAATGTTAAACTTAACTTTGTACTTAATGTTAAACTTAACTTTGTACTTAATGTTAAACTTAACTTTGTACCTAATGTTAAACTTAACTTTGTACCTAATGTTAAACTTAACTTTGTACCTAATGTTAAACTTAACTTTGTACTTAATGTTAAACTTAACTTTGTACCTAATGTTAAACTTAACTTTGTACTTAATGTTAAACTTAACTTTGTACCTAATGTTAAACTTAACTTTGTACTTAATGTTAAACTTAACTTTGTACTTAATGTTAAACTTAACTTTGTACTTAATGTTAAACTTAACTTTGTACCTAATGTTAAACTTAACTTTGTACCTAATGTTAAACTTAACTTTGTACTTAATGTTAAACTTAACTTTGTACTTAATGTTAAACTTAACTTTGTACCTAATGTTAAACTTAACTTTGTACCTAATGTTAAACTTAACTTTGTACTTAATGTTAAACTTAACTTTGTACTTAATGTTAAACTTAACTTTGTACTTAATGTTAAACTTAACTTTGTACCTAATGTTAAACTTAACTTTGTACCTAATGTTAAACTTAACTTTGTACCTAATGTTAAACTTAACTTTGTACCTAATGTTAAACTTAACTTTGTACCTAATGTTAAACTTAACTTTGTACTTAATGTTAAACTTAACTTTGTACTTAATGTTAAACTTAACTTTGTACCTAATGTTAAACTTAACTTTGTACCTAACCTAATGTTAAACTTAACTTTGTACTTAATGTTAAACTTAACTTTGTACTTAATGTTAAACTTAACTTTGTACTTAATGTTAAACTTAACTTTGTACCTAATGTTAAACTTAACTTTGTACTTAATGTTAAACTTAACTTTGTACCTAATGTTAAATTTAACTTTGTACCTAATGTTAAACTTAACCCTGTACTTAATGTTAAACTTAACTTTGTACTTAATGTTAAACTTAACTTTGTACTTAATGTTAAACTTAACCCTGTACCTAATGTTAAACTTAACTTTGTACCTAATGTTAAACTTAACCCTAACCCAACTATAACATTAACCCTTACCACAGGCTAAACCTGATGCTAAATCTAACCCTAACCTAACTATAACATTAACCTTTACCACAGGCTAAACCTGATGCTAAATCTAACCCTAACCATAACTGTAGCCATAAACTTACTTTTTCTTAATTCTCAAACATTCAGTTTGAATGATGCTAATATCATTTTTGTCATATTCACTGATTTAATTGGACAGTTAAGTGAACTCACTCTGTAAGTCAAATTAAGTTTTCACATTAAAGTAGGTTGAATATAATTTTATGATCAGCATGCAAATAGGAATTATTTGCATAGTTGTTGTGTGGCTGCACTTTCTAAACAATACTGCTTATTTTTATGATCACACACACACACACACACACACACACACACACACACACTGGGCAAAAATTATGTCAGTTACTGGCTTATTATGAAATTTGGATAGCCACAGGATGGATTTAAAATCCTCATAAATATATGCAAGAATAGGATTAAAATCTGAAAATAATTTTGAAATATTAATTCAAACAAAATTAATATAAAATTCTTTTTAAAAGACATAGTGATTTTTCTATCAGAATGATTTATTTGAAAGTCTTATTAACACACACACACACACACAAATACACACACAAATACACACACACACAAATACACACACACACACACACACACACATATACACTGTATTTTAATGTAGAATGTTGCTGCAGTGTTTGGTGTTGTATCATTTAAAATGCTCTCTTTTTTTATATGCTAGATTTTATATGTCTGCATTTTTGTTCTGACATTATGTTTTAAGTAACAAATTACCCTTTTGAATTTATGAAATTTTGTGATAGACTCGCTGAATTTCTTGATTTGTTCAACATTTTGTCTAAATAGATATGAATTGTAATATATGAAAACAAACTGCTATAAAACTGAACACGTGAAGATAGAGATTATAGAGAGATGCTAAAAGCAGGAGTTAATTAAGTACAAGGTGGGTATAGTTTTACTGTTTCCATGATCAGCAAAACACATGTAATCATTGTAAGACTAATAAAACTAATATTAGTATTTATAACTTTAATTTTAGAAATATTAATAGTAGTATTCGCAGTAGCAGTATTAGCAGTTTCAGTTTATTGGTTACAACAACAAAAACATAATAAAACATAATCGACTTACTTTGTTTTGTTGTTTTTCACTAAGTCAGTTTAGTCTCCCAGTATTAAGACATTATTTTTAAAGAAAAGATACACTAAGTAATAGAAATAAACAAAATGCACATCATATCCATCATCCAATCATTAGAATGGAGAAAAATATAAAACAATTATCATAAAGCTATGAATTTACAATTGTTGCCATGTTCCTATTGTTGTTCCTACTTGTCTAGTGACGTCATTCCGATTACGTAAATTGGCAAAGTTAATCGTCTCATTTATTTCTCACTTGAATCATTTACTTATTTGTTTGTTTAGTAATACATTTATAAATTTTGAAAATGTTTAGGTCACTTATTTTCCTAATCACTGCGTAACATAACTAGACTATATACGTCTAGACTGTAGGAACTCGGTATTTCATCATGTTCGGACATTTCTGTAACATAACAAATTATGAAGAATTAATGTGGCCGTATTCGATTTTGTGAGACTGTTCTGTAACCGAAAACTTAGATTGAATGTTGAGATGGTTTCTGTGAACAAAATCACCATGTTGTAGTTCAGTTTTCTATATATAAATATAATATCGATACAACTGTTCAGAACAGTTAGCGGTTACATTCTTTTGTCGTTAACTGGTTTTGGTTGCTGTGATGTGAAAATATAAACAAATGGGAAACCACTTTTCATATAGCAGTTTTATTAGTACTGTTATTGCAGTAGAAATAATATATACTAGTAGAAAAAATAGTAGTTGCAGTAGTAACAGTTGTTGTTGTTGTTGTTGTTGTTCTTCTTCTTCTTCTTCTTCTTCTTCTTCTTATTATTATTATTATTATTTGGGAGACTAGGTAGTGTACAAAAGGATTTATTTACAGCAAAGGTCATGTGTGTGTGTTGTATGTATGTATGTGTGTGTGTGTGTGTTTATATGTAGTTTAGGATTTTGAATAGTCTCTGTCTCAACAGACTTTGCACACAGACAATATTTTGGGAATGTATGTTTTGTTGTATGGACAGGGTATGTTATGTTGTTTGTTGTATATATATGTATGTTTTATTGTATGTATGTTTTGTTTTGTATATATATGTATGTTTGTTTTGTTATATATATATATGTATGTTTTTTGTTATATATATATATGTATGTATATATATGTATGTTTTGTTGTATATATGTATATATATGTATGTTTTGTTGTATATATATGTATGTATTTTTGTTGTATATATATGTATGTTTTTGTTGTATATATATATATATGTATGTTTTGTTTATATATGTATGTATGTTTTGTTGTATATATATGTATGTTTTGTTTATATATATGTATGTTGTATATATATATATGTTTGTTGTATATATATATGTTTTGTATATATATATGTATGTTTTGTTTTGTTGTATGTATATGTATGTATGTATGTTTTTTTGTATATGTATGTATGTGTTTATTTTGTGGTATATATGTATGTATGTGTTTGTTGTATATATGTATGTGTTTTTGTTGTATATATATGTGTTTATGTTTTGTTGTATATATATGTATGTATGTTTTGTTGTATATATATATGTTTTGTTGTATGTATATATATGTATGTTTTGTTGTATATATATGTATGTGTTTGTTGTATATATATGTATGTTTTGTTGTATATATATGTATGTGTTTTTGTATATATATGTATGTTTTGTTGTATATGTATGTATGTTTTGTTGTATATGTATGTATGTTTTGTGGTATATGTATGCATGTGTTTGTTGTATATGTATTTGTATGTATGTATGTGTCTGTACATGTTTGTATGTGTGTCTGTTGTGTATGTGTGTGTTGTATGTATGTGTGTGTCTGTTGTATGTATGTTAATGTGTGTGTGTTATATATATGTATGTATGTATGTATGTATGTATGCATGTGTGTGTTGTAATGTGTGTTGTGTAGGTGTGTGTATATTACGTAGTTGTGATGGAAACAGGTTTTAATATAGCATTCACTACGTTCAAGGGGAGACATTCTGTGTTTCTTTAAACTTGACCATATATAGCTTTTAAGCTCAGTTTGTATTTTCATTAGATTATTTTAGCTGTACAATGTTGATGGTTATTTTCTGTTTGGATAGCCGACTGATGAACACTGATCAGAGTAAGTTAAATAGATATAGAGCATTTTAAACAGATATTGGGAGAAAGTTTTTAGTTTTGCAATTTTTTTTTTTTTTTTTTTAATGATCAACTACAGCATAGTAACAAGAATCTAACAGAACAATATTTTTAATTATCTAACAGAAGAATTTTTATGTTTTTGTTTTTTTCTATTATTCAAATATAATTATAATCACAGACATTGACAAACGTTTCTAACACCGCAACCTTATTTATTTATTTATTTATTGTTGTTGTTATTATTATTATTATTCTTTATGGTTTTCTTTATAATGTTCACTTTATTGCTTAGATATTAACGCCACTTACTGAAATTTTGCAATAAATTATATTGATTATTTTATTTTATTCTTCATTTAGGACATTTATTAATTCACCTTTTAATTTATAAACAGAGTAATTTGTCGCTCCATATCGATAGATGGATTTTTTATTTTATTTTATTTTTATTTTTTTCTTAATTATCGCTTTCAGTTTTTAAAAATTATTGACTTTTTTATTTATTTTATTTTCTCTTCCTTTCTTTTTTCTTTCTTTCCTCGATTATTTAATTCTGTCTTTTCTCATGTCTTGTTATCTCAGTCTGTCGTTCATTTTAGTCGTCTGATTTTTCAGAAACGTCTTTTTGTAGTTTCATTCTCTGACACTTTTGTTTTCTATCTCTTGTTCTCTCGTACTGTCTTTATTTTCATTTTCAAATCTTGTCTCTTTCCTCTCTGTCATTCTTGCCATTCTTCTTCTTCTTCTTCTTTTTCTTCTTTTTATTATTATTATTATTATTATTATTATTATTATTATTATTATTATTATTATTATTATTGTTGTTGTTGTTGTTATTATTACTGTTATTTTGCTGTCGCTGTTGTTGCAGTGGTCTTATTGACAGTAATAATAAGAAATAAAACAGAAAGTCAACAGCGTTGTGGAAGAGGACGATTTAAATACATTAGAAAAAATAATATCAACGACAGCGACAATAAAAATATAAAAATCGCTGCGTTTTCAAAATGTATTTAATATTCTTTGAAATGTGTTGTTGAAAAAAGACGAAATAAACAAAGTGAATAACCCACAAAATTTCTTCTTCTTTTTTTTTTTTTAAATATGTTGAAATATAAGTTATTAGCGACTAACGAGTAACAAGCGACTACACTTTAAAACGTATGTAAAACAACACATGTAATATAATTCAGCAACATTGTCAGTACTAATATATTAAGTTCCAGCAGAAGTTGAAACAAAATATTATTTTACACTGTACAAACAAATACTTATTCATCGTTGAAATTATGGATTATTCAATACAACATTTTTTTAAACTATTTGATAACTTACTCTTTGTGTATGTCTGTATATGCGTGTCGATGTTTGTATGTATGTGTGTGTGTGTGTGTGTATGTGTGTGTTAAAATGAATATATTATTATTATTATTATTATTATTATTATTATTATTATTATTATTATTATATTATGTTCTTGTTGTTATTATTTTGCTTCAAACCAGTACTCAGAAATGGTGGGATGTGATATAAGTGCTTCTGCACTGGAAAACTATGATTTGGATGTCGTGAAGTCATTCATCCGAAACCACGAATTGCCAAGAAATCTGACGTGTTTTCACTAAATATAATTGATAAATAAATAAATAAACTTAATTCATTAATTGACATAAAACAGTCACTGCAACTACTGCTATTACTACTACTATTACTGCTGCTGTTGCTGCTACTATTAATACTCTACTACAACTACAACTAACAAATGCTATCAGTAACACTTTTACTACTGCTCTTACTATTACTACAACTTTTACTAGTTCTGGTGTCTTTGTATATTTTTTAATTTTATTTTGATCTTTGCAAGATATATGAATGAACGTAAGGATTGTCCAGTCTGTGTTTTGTCGCAAACTTACACACACAGACACACACACATACACACACACACACACACACACACACACACACACACACACACAGACACACACACACACACACACACACACACACACAGACACAACACACACACACACACACACACACACACACACACACACACACACACACACACACACACACACACACACACACACACACACACACAGACACACACAGACACAGACAGAGACACACACACACACACACACACACAGACACACACACAGACACACACACACACACACACACACAGACACACACACACACACACACACACAGACACACAGACACAGACACACACAGACACACAGACACACACACACACACACACACACACACACACACACACACACACACACACACACACACACACACACACACACACACACACACACACAGACACAGACACAGACACAAAGCGGCTGTTTGCACGGGCTGACAGAAAAACAAACAACAACGAGGGCTTCTCTTTTGAAAGTTTAGTCTTAACCAGTCTCGTACAAGTATGAAGTACAAAAGGAATATAACACATCGGTGTATATTACATACAGTTTATTCTGTTTCAACAGTTTATTAACATAGACCATGATCATACAGAGTAATTGCTATTAGTAAATCAATAATAATAATAATAATAATAATAATAATAATAATAATAATAATAATAACAATAATAATAATAACAATAACAATAACAATAATAATAATAATAATAATAATAATAATAATAATACTCCTATTATTTAATGATCACCATTCACAGTAAATGGCGAGTAACAAACACGTCGTGTTTCACAGTCTTCATTTAGCAGACAACAAAAGTGTTTACTGATACAGTGGGAGATAATTCCTGTATCACTTGCATAGAGAGACAGCTTGAGTTATTTCCCTTTAGCGTTTCGAATTTATTCTTAATTAATTGTTGCTTTGGAATAAAAGCTTTTGATAGAATATCGTTTAATTAAAGCAAAAAAAAAAAAAAATTCTTACTTCGGAGTTTCAAATGAAACATGGCTATCGACCTTTTCTAATAAACAGGAATCGTGTTTATATATTAATTACTAAACGCTTAAAACATGACAGAGGATATACACAAGGAGATCTGTTATTTCACTGTTTTCGTTTTGTGTGTTGAGATTCTTGGTAAGAAATAAAAAACATATATACAGGATTGAGATCAACGGCAATGAATTTAAAATTTCACATTTCGCCGACGACACAAGTTCCTGTTAGGTTGGTCTGATAAAACTCTGTGAGCATCTGTGGAAACATTAAACTAGTTTATCGATATATCAGGTCTCAAAGTTAATACATATAAAACAAATATAATAAAATTAGCCAACGACAAATTTGTTCATAAAAAAAGTGTTCAAAACAAAAATTAAAATGGACTACAGAATTCACAATGCTTGAGTACGGTTTTCCACGGATCTGTGTCAAATACAAGAATTAAACTTTAATGCAAAGTTGAATGAGGTTAAAAGGCTGCTTGAACAATTGTCAAAATATTCTTTCTCACCTCTAGGAAAAATTACTGCAATCAAAAGTTTAGTTTTATCGAAAATTGTTTATTTTTTTCTTTCACTGACAAATCCAACAAACTATTTCTTTAAACTAGTAGAAACCTATCTCTTTCAGTGTATTTGGCCCGCCTGAAGATGAGCCATGTCTCGTGTGGTCCGCTTCTAGAAAAAGATTACTGATGTTTTATCTTGAGCTTCAATGACACTAGTTTTAGGTCAGCCTACAGTGAAGCAAAATTGCTGAAACGCACAAATTCCTTTTGTAAAATTGAACTATTTATATGGTTAAACTTTCTAGAGAAATGTCCAACGATAAGGGACACGATAAAAATACTATGTCAATAGATTTAGTATAACGTTCAAATTAAAACTGATAATAACTTAGTTTATTATAAGACACTGCCAAAGAAAGGAATTTTAGTTCTAAAATAACGTTTTGTTAATGCCACCTGGCTTTCATGCATTGCATTTTGTAGAAAAGAAAATATAACTTTAGACCAGTATTTACAGTTCACAACGGCGTGATGCTAGCTGTTAATAACTAGTGTAAACTGTTTTTATAAAATATATAAGAAAGCTAAATGGCAGGATATTTTGGTACAGAGGTCTGTGACAAATGGTGGACAAGTGAAAATCTTCTTCCACTCAAAGGTAACTTCAGACACAGAGCTTAGATATTATCAGTGTAAGATCGTGTTAGTTATCTTGACAACTAGTAAGCATTTCCTATTAAATGGCATAAAAAAGATTCAGATAAATGTGAATACGTTTAGTGAAAATTTAATGCGCTTTATGTTAATAAGTTCAGACATTCTGTAAATATGTCATAGATGCTCAAGGATAGAATATGCAAAAATATACAAAGTTTAAATTTATTTTGTTATGCCATTTTGTATGTTTCTTACAATAACATGCACATTTATTTATATGAAGAAATATTTATATATCTAAAACATGTTAATTCTTCCTCTTCTTCTTCTTTCTTCTTCTTCTTCTTCTTCTTCTTATTATTATTATTATTGTTGTTGTTTTTTTTTGTGTTTTTTTATTAGCCCTAAGAATTGTTACAGTCTGTGTCCGAATAATGTATTTTTTTTTTCTCTCCCCATTCCCATTATTATTATTATTATTATTATTATTATTATTATTATTATTATTATTATTATTATTATTATTATTATTATTATTATTGTAGTGAAAACATGGCCACCTCAGCAGAAGTTTCAAGTTGGCAGACAGGGAAAACACTAACGGAATGTATTGAATACGTTTTTCATACGAGAACAGACAGCGACGTCAGATTTATTGTTGGAGAAGATGAAACAATGGTTGAAGCACATCGCTTCATCCTGATGATACGAAGCGATGTCTTCCACAAAATGATTATGGGAGAACTTCGCGAACAAAACAGCATCATCTTGCCTGATGTTCAGGCCGATATTTTTACAGAGTTTTTAAAGTATGTTAGCAAATACACACACACACACACACACACACACACACACACACACACAAACATGGAAACACATTTACACACAAACACACATACACACACACAAACACACAGAAACACAGACACACACAGCGACACAGGTACGAACATACTGAGTAACGAAACATAGATACCGACATTGATAACAATACAGTTTTTGTTAGTAATCTGAATATTTTCTAATTAATTAATCTCCCATAATTATCTCTCGTTTTGAAGTCTTACTATACATGCTTTTACACAGATATCTTTACACGGATGACGTCGTCCTAACAGGCCACAACGTCACCTGTCTGCTATATCTATCGAGGAAGTACATCGTCACGACACTGGAAGAACAGTGCGTGCGCTATTTGGAGTTCGTCGTTGTCGTCACGGAATGCGTGCGTCGTGCTGGAACAAGCTCACCTGTTTGTTGAACATGATCTAAGGAAAAACACTCTGATTTACATTTTGGAAAATGGCGACGAAGTTTTGAAGTCAGATGAAGTCACCGATCTTTGTCATGAATGTCTGGTTGAGATCGTACGATCAGACGAACTGGCAGCAGACGAGAAAAATGTTTTTGAAGCCGCTGTGAAGTGGGCTGACAGCGCATGCAGGAAGCAAGGGAGACAGACGAGTGAAAAAAACATACGTGAAGCACTGGAAGAGGTCGTGAAGCACTGGGAGGGAAGACTGGAGATGAAGCACTGGGAGAGCACTGGGTCGTGAAGCACTCGTGAAGCACTGGGAGAGATCGAGAAGAACTGGGAGATGTCTGGGAGATGTGAAGCACTGGGGAGATGAAGCACTGGGAGATGTCGTGAAGCACTGGGAGAGGTCGTGAAGCACTGGGAGATGTGAAGCACTGGGAGAGATGACAAAGCACTGGGAGATGTCGTGAAGCACTGGGAGAGGTCGTGAAGCACTGGGAGAGGTGAAGCACTGGGAGATGTCGTGAAGCACTGGGAGAGGTCGTGAAGCACTGGGAGAGGTCGTGAAGCACTGGGAGATGTCGAGAAGCACTGGGAGATGTCGTGAAGCACTGGAAGCACTGGGAGATGTCGTGAAGAAGCACTGGGAGAGATAAAGTCGTGAAGCACTGGGAGAGGTCGAAGCACTGGGAAGAACTGGGAGATGTCGTGAAGCACTGGGAGAGGTCGTGAAGCACTGGGAGATGGGAGAGTGAAGCACTGGGAGATGTCGTGAAGCACTGAAGCACTGGGAGGAGCACTGGGAGAGATGTAAAGCGTGAAGCACTGGGAGATGAAGCGTGAAGCACTGGGAGATGTCGTGAAGCACTGGGAGAGGTCGTGAAGCACTGGGAGAGCACTGGGAGAGGTCGTGAAGCACTGGGAGCACTGGGAGATCGAGAAGAACTGGGAGATGTCGTGAAGCACTGAAGCACTGGGGGATCGTGAAGCACTGGAGAGATGTGAAGCACTGGGAGATGTCGTGAAGCACTGGGAGAGATGACAAAGCACTGGGAGATGTCGTGAAGCACTGGGAGAGGTCGTTATCCATTACTCGATCAGACGTATTTTGTAGAACACGTGACACCCACTCACATACTCACTGACACAGAAGAACTCAATATTTTGAAACACTTGGTGAGCAGTGATGAAGATGTTTCACCTTTTAACTCAAAGATGAAAACTGCAATGATTAAAACACAGATTACAATAAACAGGTTTAGTGAAACATATTCTGATTACTGGCCATGTTCTGGTAAAGAAGATGAAGCCATTACTTTCTCTGTCAACAAAAACGTTTTACTTCGTGGATTTCAGTTGTACGGTCTCAGTCAACCACAAAACTACGACGTCAGTGCCTTCGTCACTGACACAAGAACAGACGAAATACTGGACGGGTCTACACTGACACAGAGATATGAACACGACGTATCTGGCGTGTATGACGTCGTGTTCAGACGTCCAGTGAAGATTACTAAAGACACTGAGTACAGCTTGTTTGTTAATGTTAAGGGAGTCTCAAGGTGTGGACTTGAAGGTAAATCAGAAATTGTTGTAGACTCTTTTGTTTGTAGATTTTCTGACTCACACAAATCTAAACACAGTGACAGACAACTTCGTACACGTGTGACAGACGGACAAATACCTGCTTTGTTATTTTTAGTGCTAAAAAACAACATCGTTCAAACACTGTCACTTTTAGTCATCACTGGGATCACATTTTTATTTTTATTTATTTATTTATTTATTTAATTATTTATTTATTTATTGATTTGTTTACGTTTTTCTGATGACGTCATAAACACTAGATTTGATATTTTATAATGGATTGTGTCAAACAGATACGTGAAAAATGTATATTAACATTTCATTGCTTTATTATTTATTTATTTATTTATTTATTTATTTATTTATTTATTTATTTATTTATTCAATTATTTATTTATTTAGTTATTTAAGTATTTCTAATGATTTTTGTTTGTATACAAAACGTAATATTTTTAACTATTTTTTGCTTGATTTGTACTTTTTTTTATTTCACTTTAAAATGTATATAAAAAAATAATGAAGTTTTCCTTTTTGTTGGTTATTACGAACAATAATAAAATACAGAAAAATGTGAGTAAAATAAATTTATTCTGACTAAACAATTTGTATTTTAATATTTTAGGTGATATTTAAATAGTAATTTGCTTTTGTTTCCAGAGATTACCAATGATAAATTATATACTTTATTTTTTTTTTAGTTACTGTAATTTTATTTATTAGAGTTATCAATAATCAATGTTACATTTTTTTAGTTAACTCACTTTTTTGTTAAGTTTTAGGAACCAATAAATGTAATTTATCACTTTACAGGATAAACAAGCCCTTGCTGTCCAGAAAAAATGCCAGGTTCCTTCAGGCCAAGGATGACCACTTGACCATGTGTGTAGTGCACAGTTCAGTGAAGAACAATCACTTCTCCAGTCCTGACTGTTAAGAGAAATTTGTTCAGACTCAGACACTCAGATGTACTCAACATGTTTGTAAACAGATGCTGGGTATAACAGACAAGTAATTCAGTTTACTACCAGATTTTATAAACTTTAAAATAATAAATTACTTAATTTCACCTGAGAATGTTTTAATATTAATATTATTACATATAATTTTATTGTTTATTTGTAAATACAGACTTTGTCATTGATTTAGCAACTGTGATAACATAGCTTTAAGAGGAAATAGTCAATTGAACATGTATTTTAGAAAGTGTAAAATTTAAAATTTAGAATAAGGTAAAGATTATAGATTTATTTATTATCAATTTAAAAAAAGATAATAATAATAAAATAAAAATTAATTATATATTATTTATTTTGAAAATTATTAGATTTATACTTAAAGGTTCTGCATGATTTGTTCAAACTTGTGTTAAACACACATTCCTAGATAATCAAAAATTCAGAACACAAGAAATATTTTAATAAATTTTACAACTTGACTTTATTTTATTTCACTCGAGATACATATTTGTTGAAAACATCATTCCAAATTCAAATGAAGAAATAAAATTATAATAGTTGTTCTACAAAAATGTACAATTTAATGTTTTATTTTCAGAAACAAGCTGGATGTTACATCAGAATCACCACAGAGTATAGAAATCTATTTACAGCAGATTCTTACAGCAAAGAAATCACAGGACAGTTACAGACAATCAGATGTTTTACATGAGTGCTGTTTTAACAGGCTGAGTGATTGGTAAGTAAACTGTATGTACATCACATTTCTAATACGGACATTTTTGTTTTAAATGTATGAATGTCATGTCTGATGTTTTGGACACAAGCTGGTGTTGCACACAGAGTACAGAAATCTATTTACAGCAGATTCTTCACATCATGTTTGTTTAACTGTCTGCTTGACTGATAAATAAATGTAAACTTTTCTCTCACAAATTTTAATAAACTTTTCCCTAAGGCCTTTCAGGAACCATGAAGTGTGAAAATTAATTTTAAATGGTCTGTTTCAGGCGATAGTTATTAATTATTATTTTTGATAATGACAGTGTGAGAAAAAACTCTACATTTTCACTGTTAATTAAGACAGCTATTTTTATGTTCAGTTTTCAGTTACATTTTTTAATACATGAGTAACAGACTCCCAAACTGAAGATTGATACAAAAATCTGTTACTTCTTAGCACAGCTCTGTACTATTAAGTCACAAAACATCAGATTTGATTTATATCTAGTCTTCATTTTACATGTCAAATTGTATAATCGCAGATTTAGAGGTGAACTTTTATAATAAAGACATATTAATATTGTGTATGCCATTCTGAATATTATTTTAATAAAGACGTATTTATTTTTGTTTTAAATTTTCAGGGTTGTTTATACTGAGAAGTGTTAATGACAATCATCTGTTCATTCTAAATGGCTTCTTGAGTCTGCCTCCAAGTTTTTCAAGTTTTCTGATCGCACTGAACTAAGCAAGCAGAAGAAATAGAAGATGAAATATCTCATCAAAAAAATAAAAAGAAGCTCAATGCTTGGAGAATACTAAGAACTTCTAGAAAAATCCACACCAAACCAAAGTTTAAAAACATTACTGTGTGAGACATGGACTACTTACTGAATAATTTATAAAACTGTGATTTCAGACTGGAAGTCACAATGTTGTTCATACAAGATATAGTTATATACAGACCAATATCCATAATGTTACCAAGTTCAGTTAAGTGTGTAAAAAAAGTACATTATTTTTTAAAAGTGATTTATGTTAGAAATCTTTGATTATAGCTTTTAAAAAAAAGGACATATTTTATATAAAGGTGTTTGGTCCAGGGGAGATAATTTCATTTTTTTATTTTATTTATAGAAAGAATCTACTGAATTATCTATACCAAATATAAAATAACAAAGAACACTAAGACTTCTGGTAAAGATTTACCAAATAAAGGTATCGTAATAAAACATAAAATGGAAGTAGATAATTTTGTACATTTTGGAAGACAAAATCAGTAATTAGAAATTTTCGGAATAAATATTTTTCAGATTACAAGTTATTTATTGATGTTTTAAGTTTTTTTTAAACAAATATCTTAGTTATTTTTTATTTCATTTTGTACATTTTGTTATTATACTTTTGTTGGATAGATCAGAAATCTTGGTATTTTTATATTTTACAGCACTCTTGGCTCTCATCTTTAAAACCTTATGAAACATTTTAAAACATTTTTAATTTAAAAGTTCAGTATTTTATAAAATGCTTTTCTAAATTTTTATGTAAGGAATTATATGACATTTTTCTAAAATTAAGTTTTTTGTATGAAAGAGTAGTTCTGATATTAATTTGTTTTCTTTTTGAAATAAACATTTTGAATTATTTTGTATTCTATTTTTAATTTAATATTTTTAGCTAACATTATCAAACATCCTAAGGTAAGGAATATTTTTATTTACATAGTTTTGGTACATTAAAATCTTAATTAACATTGCAAATTTTTATATATTAGTAGCTGTACAAAATTATTAGAATTTTCTGATTCAGGGTGAGTACATGAAACATCTGTAACACAGAGAGAAAATAAAATTAAAAAATCACAGACTAGTTGAGGAATTTGATTACATATATTTATTTATTTGTATTTTAAAAACTGAAAAACAAAACAGATTTCACCCATTTTATCTACTCAGTAAGAGATTTATAAACATTTACTCAGTCTGTCAGGAATTTTTCTTTACACTGTCAAACTAGAAGTGAAAACATCAGCCTAAGAGACACACACTGATGTACTGGGTGAACCAAAACATATTTTCTGAACTTTAACACTTCATATTTCCTATGTCACAGTTTGATGTGTAGATTGGGAAAACAATTCCTGACTGCAGCACTGTGAGAAGACAGCAACTGTTACAGTCTCTGATACTGCATTGTCCCACTCTGCTGTATGAGTCAGGTAAAGGACTAGCTCAGTCCTTCGTATCGTCAGTGTGGCGAGACATCACTCTCATGAACACTGCCTTCCCAAGTTTCTGTCTCATCTTGTTCTGCTGTTTTCTTCTCTCTGTTTCCTTTCTCTTCTCACCCAGCTTCAGTTTCAGACGTCACCTGCTCTTCAACTTCCTGTCTGTTGTATTTGCCACCGTCATGCACTGTCCTCTCAGTCATCTGCCAAGTGCTTTCATTTGGCAGCATAACAAATGAAGTGTTTAAACAAGCATCAGCTCATTTTCACAAGAACACAGACTTCAACAGCACTCTGCCGTTTACATGTTGTTTCTGTCCATGTAAACCATCACAGAACCATCAACATCGCTATCTTCTGCAACAGGAACAGAGGGTAAGGAAACTTCAACACAAACATCCGGATTAATGTAAAACACTTCATAGCCTCTGTTTGCCATCTGACATTGACCTTCACCTACATTATTTTCAGTTGTCTGTGGTGTTAGCTGAGTGTCAGACAATGGACTGACACTTACTGGTTCATCTGACAGACAACTCTGTGTGGTGTTGGGGTCCAGAGAGGCAGTGGCTTCCACAGTTGTGTCCCCTTGACTTGGAAATCCATCAGCTGTGACGTGATGTATGAGGAAATTTCCTAGACATTGTTGGAGATGTTGTCCTGTTTCTTGGAGTTTTGTCTCTTTCCTGTGTTTTTCTTTGGCTGGTTTTAGTATTCAAGTTTTTCTCCCTGATTGCTCACATTTGACTGTTGAGATTGGTCACCTGGTGTAGTAACACTCTACAAGTTCATGCTGTCAGAGTTGTTGTAGTTGGACGTGGTCGGCTGCAGTGTGTGTTGCATGTCCAGGTAAACAGAACTGAGCTGCTCACTGGTGAAACTTTTACACAAGACTGAGTCGAATCTGATGTTGGACAAGAGTGAAGAACACACTGGTCTGAATCTGACTGGTGAGAGCACCGTCTCGTCTGTGTAAACAAATAAATCAATAAATAAAATACTGAATAAAATATTAAGTAAATAAACAAACAAATAAAATAGTAAATAAAATATTATCTAAACAAACGAACAAACCAATAAAATACAGAATAAAATATTAACTAAACAAACAAACAAATGAATAAAATAGTAAATAAAGTATTAATCATTTTTCTTTCTTTTTCCCCCTATTCAACTAACAAATATATTTTTTAAACTATTATTGTTATACAACAAAAACAACAACTACTACTACTACAACTACTACTGTTCCTGTTTTTACACCTACTTTTCATTTGATTTTTATCATAATTTCTCATTTAACTCAAACTCCCTCTATTACTACTACTATTGCAACAATAAATCTACTATTAGTACTGCTACTACTACTACAACTAGTACTATGACTCATGCATGGTGAGATCCCCGCTAGAATTGGCAGGAACCAAATCCCTAAGAGTAGAACTTGAGAACTTTGGCGTACCACGTTTTGTCTTCGGGACATCTGAGCAGCGCCAGCCAGTGAAGACTAAGACATGAAAAAAACACGTAAACATTACACACCTCCTCTGTGCGGTCTACCTGCCCCAGGTAAATGAGCGCAGGTACAGGTAAGAGTATCACCGGGATTAAAGCCGTCGTTACAAACAGCGACAGCCACGCTACGTCGACGCGTGGAAGAACGGCTTGTAGCGCGAGACGACGGCGAGGACATTCTAGGACTCGTCAAAACTGACTGTTAACAAGTTCCAGGAAAACTTTGTTGGCAAAGCACTAGCTCTCACTTTGAAAAACTGTTTTTGTTTAAATAGAAACTGATTGTTTTGAATTTTAAAATACAGTATAAACAGTTAGGTGTTTCATTTAAAGGCGGCCATGCTTTGTGGACGCTAATAAAAGCGATCGATCGTGTGTTCACGTGCGCGCTGCGCATGCCCAGTAGCTATTAAAATATGTTAACATGGCGTGGATCGCAATAATTGTATTGTTCGTTTGCTTCGTTTGTATTCAGCGAAATCTCTTTAATTACTTCTTAATTTGGCCTACTTTAAGCCACTGTGAAAAAAATATTCAAAAAAAAAAAAAAAAAAATAAAAAATACTGTCATAAAGATATTTAGGTGACTAAAGATAATACTGTATAATAATAATAATAATAATAATAATAATAATAATAATAATAATAATAATAATAATAATAATAATGATAATAATAACAATAATAATAATCATAATGATGATGATGATGATGATGATGATAATAATAATAACAACAATAATAATAAAAGCGACAACAACAATAAATTATAATACCAGGAACGTCAACAAAGGTGATATTTGTTATTAATACCCAATGCAATAATTGTTATTTGATTGGTTTATAAGTAGACAATATAAATATATGTATACTAACATTTCACCTAGTTTGTTAGCTAACGTTTGATTGGTTTATAAGTAGACAATATAAATATATGTATACTAACATTTCACCTAGTTTGTTAGCTAACGTTTGATTGGTTTATAAGTAGACAATATAAATATATGTATACTAACATTTCACCTAGTTTGTTAGCTGACGTTTGATTGGTTTATAAGTAGACAATATAAATACATGTATACTAACATTTCACCTAGTTTGTTAGCTAACGTTTGATTGGTTTATAAGTAGACAATATAAATATATGTATACTAACATTTCACCTAGTTTGTTAGCTAACGTTTGATTGGTTTATAAGTAGACAATATAAATATATGTATACTAACATTTCACCTAGTTTGTTAGCTAACGTTTGATTGGTTTATAAGTAGACAATATAAATACATGTATACTAACATTTCACCTAGTTTGTTAGCTAACGTGGTTATGCACAGTATTTAAGTATATTTATTTGTTCGTAAAGATTATATCATAATAAATTATTTACAGCATTATGTACGGTATTATATTCATACTTATGTTCATTCATTACATTTCATTTCTGCATATTAATGAAAATTATTATTTCAGTATTTTGCTTTCTTATATTAAAATGTTGTTATAATTATTGTTGCAGTGGATGATATGCTTGTCCCTTTCATAACTGAGACCAATATTGTCACTGAAGCGGAGATAATTGAATTTTCCTTAAACTTGACTTATCAGTCATTGAAAATATTCAGCTTATTCCTAATTTGTTTTCATAATTATCAGTTTACATTGTCACATTGATAATAGCTGGGATGTCACATATTATTCTACATACATTTTTTTAAAATCAAAAGTAATTTGTTATTACAAATATCATTTTACATTTTCATACTGATAATGATAATTGTCACGGAATTCGGAATGCGTAACAAATTTATCTTTCTGCGACGCCCGGCTGTTTATTTTTATGTCATGGAATTGAAATTGCGTCACCAACTGTTACTTCAATCACATCCGCGCCGCCAATTTTTCAAATCCATGGTGTTGTTGTAAAAGGGCTCGCATTTGGTAATTAAGGAGAGAAGAAAAAGGCCAACACGAGAGTTCAGTCAGGACGAGAGCTGATGTTTTTGAATGACATGGTCTTTACGAACGAGTGTGGTAAGCAATTGTCTGTTCTTCCTTTCACATATTTTTAGTTCAAAACTTAACATGGTCGAATTTTCCTTAAATTTTGCTTCAGTGAATAGTAATAGCCTCTCCATGGCCTCCAGTTGATTCCTTCACCAAAGAGTTGATTGCTTCCGCTGAGGTACAGACCGTTTAGACTGGCACAGTGACATTTAGTGTACACCAGCCTCTCTTAGACGTGAATAGCGCATCATTGTCGTTTGTAGAGAATCTCATTTCGTTGAGTACAGCACGGTCTTGTATAGGGTTGATGAAAGCGTCACCTGAAAATGTAATTACTTACACTGATTCCATTAAATATAACATTCAAAAATCATTTAATTTTTTAGTTTTCTGTTAAACAAGCCGTTATAGTGTTGTATTTACATATATAAATATATAGTTTTATACTGATATCTAAATATATTGGTTAATTTATATATATATATATATATATATATATATATAATTGAATAATTGAAATGTAAAAGTGCACATGTAATTATATTGTTTCATTTATTTATATATTATTTTATTTTGCTTATAAATCTATTAGTTTCCTCTACATATCTAAATATATTTGTATCTATTATTTTAACTACACATATGGTTATATTAATTTCGTTATTCATAAAAATACACTCTTTTATTTTCGCCTATAAATATATTCTTTTGTATGGATATGTAAATATAATTTACACACATTCATAATTATCTCTACACAGTCAGAGATAACACTTTCTGAAATAATAATAACTTTAATTATCTCTACACAGTCAGAGATAACACTTTCTGAAATAATAATAACTTTAATTATCTCTACACAGTCAGAGATAACACTTTCTGAAATAATAATAACTTTAATTATCTCTACACAGTCAGAGTGAACACTTTCTGAAATAACTTTAATAACTTTAATTATAACTTTAATTATCTCTACACAGTCAGTGAACACTCTCTGAACTTTAATTTTCTGAAATGAAATAATAACTTTAATTATCTCTACACAGTCAGAGATAACACTTTCTGAAATAATAATAACTTTAATTATCTCTACACAGTCAGAGTGAACACTCTGAAATAATAATAACTTTATTTATCTCTACACAGTCAGAGGAAATACTTTCTGAAATAATAATAACTTTAATTATCTCTACAGTCAGAGGAAATACTTTCTGAAATAATAATAACTTTAATTATCTCTACACAGTCAGCGATAACACTTTCTGAAATAATAATAACTTTATTTATCTCTACACAGTCAGAGGAAATACTTTCTGTGACAGCAATGAAATTAAATATTTCTACACAGCTAGACGGAACACTTTCTGTAGAAATAATAATCATAATATCTACACAAAGACAGGGAACACTTTCTGTGACAATATTAACATGATTTATCTCTACACAGTCAGACGAAACACTTTCTTTAACAATAACATCAGTTATCTCTGCAACAACTCTCAGGCCATATAAAAAAATAATTACCACATACATACATACATACATATATATATTATAGGATATTTTTTTTTTTAAAACAAAATATAAGATGCTCTTTTTTTAAACTAAGTATAGAATAATTAAAAAAAAAAAAAAAAAAAAAAGGATATTCTTTTTTAAACAAAGAGTATTCTTTTTTGAAGAAAGGATTTTCTCTTTTAAACGATATATAAACTGACTGTTAGCTAAGTGTAATCTGTTGATTCTGCACACACAAGTCTGACTGAGTGGTATTTCGAGTAACGTCCCAGAGCTGTTGTTACAGGAGCCAGACAGTCACTGGAAGCAACCCAGCCAGAGACAGAAGTTTAAAAAAGATGGATTTGCCAATCATTACCTGAATGAAATCAGCTGAAAACCTTATTACTTGCTTATTACCTGTTGTTACAGGAGCCAGACAGTCACTGGAAGCAACCCAGCCAGAGACAGAAGTTTAAAAAGATGGATTTGCCAATCATTACCTGAATGAAATCAGCTGAAAACCTTGAAAACCTTGCTTATTACCTGTTGTTACAGGAGCCAGACAGTCACTGGAAACCCTTTTAAAAAGATGGATTTGCCAATCATTACCTTGAAAAACCTGTTGTTACAGGAGCCAGACAGTCACTGGAAGCAACCCAGCCAGAGACAGAAGTTGATTTCAAAAAGAAAACCTTATTGGATTACCTGTTGTTGCAGGAGCCAATCAGCAACCTGAAAGAAAGTTTAAAAAAATGGATTTGCCAATCATTACCTGAATGAAATCAGCTGAAAACCTTATTACTTGCTTATTACCTGTTGTTACAGGAGCCAGACAGTCACTGGAAGCAACCCAGCCAGAGACAGAAGTTTAAAAAAGATGGATTTGCCAATCATTACCTGAATGAAATCAGCTGAAAACCTTATTACTTGCTTATTACCTGTTGTTACAGGAGCCAGACAGTCACTGGAAGCAACCCAGCCAGAGACAGAAGTTTCAAAAAGATGGATTTGCCAATCATTACCTGAAAGAAATCAGCTGAAAACCTTATTACTTGCTTATTACCTGTTGTTACAGGAGCCAGACAGTCACTGGAAGCAACCCAGCCAGAGACAGAAGTTTCAAAAAGATGGATTTGCCAATCATTACCTGAAAGAAATCAGCTGAAAACCTTATTACTTGCTTATTACCTGTTGTTACAGGAGCCAGACAGTCACTGGAAGCAACCCAGCCAGAGACAGAAGTTTCAAAAAGATGGATTCGCCAATCATTACCTGAAAGAAATCAGCTGAAAACCTTATTACTTGCTTATTACCTGTTGTTACAGGAGCCAGACAGTCACTGGAAGCAACCCAGCCAGAGACAGAAGTTTCAAAAAAGATGGATTTGCCAATCATTACCTGAAAGAAATCAGCTGAAAACCTTATTACTTGCTTATTACCTGTTGTTACAGGAGCCAGACAGTCACTGGAAGCAACCCAGCCAGAGACAGAAGTTTCAAAAAGATGGATTTGCCAATCATTACCTGAAAGAAATCAGCTGAAAACCTTATTACTTGCTTATTACCTGTTGTTACAGGAGCCAGACAGTCACTGGAAGCAACCCAGCCAGAGACAGAAGTTTCAAAAAGATGGATTTGCCAATCATTACCTGAAAGAAATCTGCTGAAAACCTTATTTCTTGCTGAACGTTTCATAAGTCATTATAAAACTGATTTTATTTACGAACAAGGATAATTTGATCTAACAATTAGAGTTTGTTTCTTAGTTTTCCATCACTCTAGTCTACAATGTAAAACACTGGCTTATTCCAACACAGAGTTACCAGAGGAAACATTTTTTTATTTTCAGATTAGCAGTAAGCACTGCTTGATATTCACATCACCATAGCTGTGTGTGTATGTAGATAGGTAGATAGATAGATAAATGTAATATAATCCTTTGATAAATTTTTCTCTGCAAACCATACTTCATTAGATACTTCTTTTCAAGTAATAGTCAAGAACTTCTTTACAAATAATAGTCACATGCGTATGTACAAATAATAGTCACGTCGGGGCGAGTGTGGCAAAAACGTTTCCAACATTTACAAAAGGTGCTGCACCTTTTGAAAATGCGTGTGAAAAAAAAAACGAGCAAATTTTCAAAATATGTGCGGTTTTTGTGTTCCCCTTGGGTTGGCCGAGCGGCACTTTTCACCCGTGTCGGGCAACCCTTGCCCCACTTTTGGATATGTGCGCCCCATTTTTGCCACGTGAGGAGAAAAAGTTAATCTACTTTCAAAAAGGTACCCCTCGCATTTTCAACGAAACTTGAAAATATTTAGCTGATACAGACAACCCGCGTTACAGCTGTCAGCATGTGACAAAGTTACAGCATAAATTTACGAAACTTGAAAATATTTAGCTGATACAGACAACCCGCGTGTTACAGTTGTCAGCATGTGACAAAGTTACAGCATAAATTTAGCCGTGTTGAAAATATTTAGCTGATACAGACAACCCGCGTGTTACAGTTGTCAGCATGTGACAAAGTTACAGCATAAATTTAGCCGTGTTGAAAATATTTAGCTGCTACAGACAACCCGCGTTACAGCTGTCAGCATGTGACAAAGTTACAGCATAAATTTAGCCGTGTTGAAAATATTTAGCTGATACAGACTACCCGCGTGTTACAGTTGTCAGCATGTGACAAAGTTACAGCATAAATTTAGCCGTGTTGAAAATATTTAGCTGATACAGACAACCCGCGTGTTACAGTTGTCAGCATGTGACAAAGTTACAGCATAAATTTAGCCGTGTTGAAAATATTTAGTTGATACAGACAACCCGCGTTACAGTTGTCGTCTGACACTCGCATAACGTAAAGTACAGATGACATTTGACCTCAAGTACATCCGGTAACTCACGAACAACAGATACCGTTTAAAAATAATCCTGTTTCACTGCACAGTAAAATAAATGTTCAAAATGACAGATGCAAAATAACATCAAACTCGTTTTATTTAGAAATGATACGTAATTTTGTTTTTAATAGTTTTTAGCTACATTTTAAAATATTAAAATTATCTCGATTTGTATTACATCAACTCTTTATATTAGACCAGTAAGCCAGTGATAAAATGATAATTCAAATAAAAAAATAATAATACAAAAATTAAATAAATAAACAAAATTTCTCTACCATACAAAAGAACAGGAAAAACCATGCAGTCAAATTATTTTAGTTGGCAGTGGATGCAATTATTATGACATTTTCCTTGTCGTAGAATGAACTGCACAGCTTTCTGTGCTTGTGTATATAACATGTTTCTTGACTTAGTAAATTTATTCGATTTGTGAAAAATAATACCGATATATTTCTAAGTTTCTGCATTCTCAAGCTTTGAATTTTCAACATAAAACACTTTCTAGTAATCTTTGTGGTTGCCATTACAAATTAAGACATTACAGTTATTATTATTATTATTAGTTGTTTTAAAATTAACTGGTATTTTAGGTTCTGTAATTTTGAGATGTATTATTGGTTAGAGTTGAGGGTGTGGCTCAGTGGTCAGAGGAAAGTAGTGTCTGGCGCATTTATCCTTCTCAAAGTCAGATCCACGATTACTTTACGCTATATTAAAATATTTTATTATTTCTATTAATTCTCTGAGCCGTCGTAACGGAGTTGTTTCTGATGTTATAAATGAACTTCTCATTGCTGTTTAGAGCTCTTTATTAACAACTGCTTTCTTAATGTGAACATTTCAAAATATATTACTATTATTATTTCTATTATTGCCAAAGTCATTGCCGTCGTACCGATAATAATGCAAACAAAGTAATAATGCAAACAAAGTAATCATGCAAACAAAGGTACATTTTCCCAATACTAAGAGACAAAAATATCAGTAACATATGTAGAGTTTAGACTGAGTGGTAACGTTTGTAGACACTAGCTCTGTGGTTTGCATCAAGAATAGGAGCTAAAATTTTTTCACTTTTCTTTATTCTTCGTCTGAAATGCTTTCTGTCTCTGGCAAATTGTTGCCATGGTCCTTTTCTGCTGGACTGGTATGCGTAACGCCACACAATCATAGGGTGTACAGTGACAAGTTTGTCTTCACTGAAACGTACCTTCTTGCACTGTTTACTGCGAGACTGAGCTGCAGCACGTGTAGTTGTCTGTTGATTCCAGGCCAAGTTGACTGCGTCAATGCTAGGTGTGCTGCTGCTAGGAGACCCAGGTGACACTGGGGTGTGGCTGTTAAGACTGCACTGAGGGGTGGTTGCTTCTACGTCACTGAACTCCCAGCTGTCATCTTCACTAAAACGGTTACTCCAGTAGCTAGGTGTGGAATGTAATCCTAAGATGGTATCTATGGTGCTGCTTCCAAACTGTTTTTTACAACATTCGTTTTGGCACTTTGATGATGCTTTGCAGCAGGACTGAGAATTTTTGTTGTCAATATCACAACCATCAGCAGACTTGGTCGATGAATCGGACAACTTAGTTTTTTGACGTCGTCTTTTCCTCTGCTTTTCAGCTGAGTGTCTGCCCTTCTTGCGCTTTCTTCTAACTGAGAGGATGTCACTGACGTCTGTCACTTGAGCAGCCGCTCTCTGAGATTTACCTTCAGCTTTGCAAGTACTAACATTATCCAGTTTTATTCCAGTGACTCCTGTGACAAGAGAATTCACAGATTTGTCAAATTCAGCATCTCTAACATCTGCCATGCAGTTCATTGATGCCACCTCCAGTTCTGAGCAAGAACTCGACTTTGTTTTCTTTTTACCACTTTGTATCTGTGAGCCTGTTTTACCAGTTTTTCCTTTTTTCATTTCATCGAGCTGATTGTCTGTGTTGTCATGTGGATCATTGTCCACAGCACAAACCTGACTAGATGAACATCTGTCTGTACACAATACATCGTCTTTTCTCTTTTTACAAGCTGTCTTGTCACCGTGCTGCAGGTTTGAACACAAATTCCTTCGCATTTTTCTTCTGAAAGGTTAATGAAGTCCTTCTAAACACCCAGCTGTTTCAATACCAATCTGAAATACAGACAGATGAAACGGTATTTAAACTGCCACTTGTTTCAATACCAGTCTGAAATAAAGACAGATGGAACTGTATTTAAACTGCCACTTGTTTCAATACCAATCTGAAATAAAGATAGATGGAACTGTATTTAAACTGCCACTTGTTTCAATACCAGTCTGAAATAAAGAGAGATGAAACTGTATTTGAACTGCCACCTGTTTCAATACCAATCTGAAATACAGATAGATGAAACTGTATTTGAACTGCCAGCTGTTTCAATACCAATCTGAAATAAAGACAGATGAAACTGTATTTAAACTGCCACTTGTTTCAATACCAATCTGAAATACAGACAGATGAAACTGTATTTACTTGTTTCAATACCAATCTGAAATAAAGACAGATGAAACTGTATTTAAACTGCAGATGGAACACTTGTTTCAATACCAGTCTTGAAACACCGACTGCCTTGTATTATTATTTTTTTTTATTGATTTATCATTATTACTATTATTATTACTATTATTATTATTATTATTATTTTTAATTATTATTATTATTGTTTCGTTTCGTTTTTTTCCCCCTATTAAAATATGGTTTTTATTACTTTCCAATATGACTGGTGAAAATTAATTATTGTTCAACTTTTTATAAAGTCCTGACATGGCACTTTCATCCTGTATCAATAACTTAACATTGAAAGAAAACTAATGAATATATTGTGATAAACTTTACCTACAAATATCTGTAAATATCCATGTTTAGTACGCGTTTAGAGAGAAGGAACCTTCGAAGTTTAACATAAAATACTCTGCAGACAACTTTAAGCAGTAGAAGTTTGACGAAAACTCGTTCTATTTTCTAAATTCAGCATCCAAGTGACAAATGTCATATTGCGAAACGATTACAGTAAACAGAAATTGAAGGAATATTATTTTTAAACTTACCGTGTCCGCCATCTTGACCACGTGAGTCAGGCGTGCACGCGATTCCTTTGATGTCAGTTTTAACCGACCAGACAGTCAACGCCATCTGTTTACGTCTTTAAAAAAAACAAAAAACATTTACAACTCGACGTCACGCTAGCACTGATTTTAAAACAATAAAAGTTAATAATATTCCGTTATTTATTTATTTATTTATTTATTTATTTTTCATGTTTATTTTTTAGATAACATGTTTATTTATTTATTTCTCGTCTTTATTGTTTTAAACTTTAAGCAAACTTTTGCTTTATTAAAAACAGTGTTTATGCGCTTGAACCTTCCCTTGAAGTATTTGTCAGCTGCGTCGTTTCTTTATTTTAATTCTTATTAAATATCTATTTTTCATTTTTATACGTGTATATTTTTTTATGTTTTTTTTTTTTAGATTATTTTTTAGATTTTATCTTATTTGCTTACTTATTTGTTTGTTTATTTGTTTATTTATTTATTTGGTTGTTTGTTTGTTTGTTTGGCTCTTTTACAATAAATCTGATAAACATAATCAAGTGGAAATAATTAAATTTAACGTTACATTTTAATTCTAATTAATATTAATTATTAAATTAATTTACCTAGTAATGGCATTGCTACTTTAATTACCTCCACCACTACACTAGTACTACTGCCAATAATACTTCTGACACTACTTCTAACACTACTTCTAACACTACTCCTAACACTACTCCTGACACTACTTCTAACACTACTCCTGACACTACTTCTAACACTACTTCTAACATTTATCTCTGTTAAATTTATTTTAGTTTATAAATAAAATCAGAAATCAACTTGGAATTATTTTTGTATCGTATACTTTTTATTTGAATTTGGAAGCATATTTAAAAACACATTTTGAAGTAGAAAAGTGTTGTTTTGTTCCCCCACCGACTACCGAGAATTCTTAGCCAATCGGATTTTCAGAATCGTAGACTATTGTTGACTCTAAGCCAATCAGAAGAGAGACTGCACTGCTATTAATCCAGTATCTGCGATCTGAAAAAATTATAATGAATACTGATGTTCCTGAAAGCAAAATTTAATAATACTTTCAAAATTATCCACATTTATTTATTTATTCTATTATTATTATTATTATTATCATTATCATTCTTCTTATTATTTATTTATTTATTTTTATTATTATTTATTTATTATATTTTTAAAGTACGTGTATTTAAGAAAACATTTACTGTGATATTTGTGAGAATATATGTGTGTGTGTGTGTGGAGGTGTGTATATATAATTATTTGTGTATATGTATGTGTATAATATATATGTGTGTGTGTTACATAAAAGCATTGATATTTACCAATAATCCTCTGCAATACACAAACTGGCTACACCCTGGTGCCCACTCCAGAAAGGTGTTGAATTAGAAACAATAAAATGTGTGTAATCAGGAGACTAAAGTTAGTGAAAAGCACAGGTGTGATGAGTCGGATATTTGAAACAGAAACAAAAAAGTTTTCTTAGCTTTGTCTTTGCTGTGATTTGACTGCAAACAAAAATTACCTGACCATTGTTGATAGTTTCTCTGATGGAGTTAATCAACACTTGAATGGCGTGTTTCAAACAAAAACTAACGAAGTTTTAGAAATCTATATATAGATATAGATGTAGATATAGATGTAGATATAGATGTATAGATATATAGATATAGATGTAGATGTATTTGTTTATTACAGAAAATTATCAGTCAGTGCTGTCTCAAAAGTATACTAAACATCGCCATATAATAATATGTTTAATAGCACAAATATGTTTATATTGGAAAAATTGTGTTTGTTAATAAGAACTGCATTTGAGAGAGAATGTCGTCCATGTTAAACATCCACGCATGCGCATTTTGATTTTTGTTATTATATATGTGTAATAAATTCTTCTCTGTACTGCAATCCTGCATTCTACGAGAATAAAGTCACTTGTGATATTCACTGCCGCTGGTTGAATACACAGACGTCGTGTTTTCATTTTGACAGCCTTTTTTGTTTGGGATCAAATCTACATGGCGGACATGATTCCTGCACTTCAGTAAATAACAACCACGACGGCGGCGATGCAGGCAGAACATCTGAAACGAAAGGGAAATCTGCCGACAGCTGTTGTTGTAACTCTCTGGGTCTGAGTGACGACAGTTTTACACGACAGTGATGATGATGATGTGACGATGTTGATGCAAACATTGTTTGGAACTTAATTTATTTGATTAAATTAACAAAAGACAGAAATAAATATCCGCTGAAACTGACAACTGATGAACAAGTCCGTCTTCAGTGGTAGATGTATCCAACCTCAAAAGATGTCATCTCTCTCTCTATGTATGTATGTATGTATGTATGTATGTATGTATATATATATATATATATATATATATATATATATATATATATATATATATATATATATATATAATATTAAATAACAAAAATGAATTTTGCATTGAAAATCTGTTTTTCATAAACCCTTTTTGACAAATAGTATTTATTTATTTATTCGTTCAGTCATTTATTTTTTTTATTCAACCCTGTTATTAGGGAATTCACTCAAAACATCACACAGACATTTTTTAAATATATCATACCTTCTAGAAACAATTAGCATTTTGAATTTTGCAGCTAAAATGTGAAAAAGTGAGCCAGTAATTATGTTACATCTTGAAACAAACGTGGCACCAGAAATATCAAATTTTTCCTGTTCGTGTACATTTATGTTTCTGGTTTCAACAATTGTTATTCAACTGTTGTCAAAGAGACTATGAAAGTCAACTATCAACATTTTATTATCCAATGTAATCACCTCGACCTTATTTGCATATAATATAGAGACACACACGCACCCATCTCTCAACACAGAAAATGAAAATAATGTATTGCTCCCGTAACATTTGAAAACAAATTTATATATAGTTGATCCCCACATGATAAAGATAAATAAGTATGTATTGTGTAAAGTATACTAAATATTATATTTGATTTTAATAATAAAAAGTGTAACAACGTAAAACCAATAGAAGAATGAATTGTTTCTAGCCCCTACAAGTACAGTGCAACTAACAACCCAACACCCCTGTCAAATATGGAATAAATTCTCCCGCCATTTTGAAAGTGAGGAGCGGAGCGTTACATTATAGCATTGAAGGGGTCAATATTTTCATAAAATACGCCCAATTTTTATTAAATATCAAAATACGTTTTTTAATTTTCACCTATAAATATTTTTTAATATAATCTTTGAGAAAGAAGAAAGATTAAATAGTTCTGTATTACTGGGTACATTTTACAGTGATTTCTTCGAATTTTCTCGTGCATTACCAAATGGCTGCCTATTACGTTCATTAACATAGTTAATTTGTCAGCTAAAACATTACTAATCTATAAATAGATACAATTATGTACGTATCTATATGTTGTATATGTATGGATTTATACATGTGAGTATGTATATGCATGTGTTTGTAGTATCTATGCATGAGGTTATGCGTGTGTGTATGTATATATATATATATATATATACACTCACATACACATACGCACACACACACATATATGCATGTATCTATATGTGTCTGTATCTCTGTGCGTGTGAATGTGTATGTTATGTTTACGTATAATCACATGTAAACTTGTATGTAGATGTTTTAATACTGCATAAACAAAGATATCAGTGTAGCAGGGTACTTCCATGTTTAGTTTTTTGTGAACTCCCTTTCCACAGTACGTGCATACGAAAGGCTTGTAATTGGTGTGAGTGCGCATGTGCGTGTGCAGATTCGAGGCTCGGTTGTATAATTGGTATGTATAATTACTGTGCTTTATCTAAATATTCTGTTTGAAAACAAAAAGAAATTTTCATTTATTAATGTTCATTTTCAGTCTGACAGTTTATATTTGTTGTCAAGGGAAACCCAGATTTAACATAATTTTTCAGTTTGCTGCTTTCTTTATTAGTATATATTTTCATTAAATTCCAAATATTATATTACAAAATTTCATGCAAACAAATGTCCATTTTAATGTCTTTTTTCTTCTTCTTTTTTATATTATTATCATTATGCAGTTGTTGTTGTTTTTTATGCTCGTTGCTATTCTGTTTTTTCTTTTCTTTTTTCTTTACAGTTTGTTATCATTTTATTATTATTATTATTGTAATTGTTATTATTATTATTGTTAGGTTCATATGTGTATCTTTCTTGTCAAGGACAGTGTATCATTTCACAGTATAATTTTTGCTTCCACACTTCTGTGCAACATCTCTGGGGATGGATTCAAGCTGGGTTCTGTCTGTGATTGGAATTTCGAGCAGACATCAAATCAAACATTCCTGAAACAGACTTGAACACAGTTTCAATAACTCCATTATCAACCAGCTCCTTTAAAGAATCCCTGTAATAAATAAAAATATTTTTGATTAAATGTCATTAACCATTATTAACTCTACAACAAAAACTAAAAAATGATGTTGATTAAATTAAAAATTAATTATAAAATAAAATAAAATAAAATAAAAAGATATTAAACATTAATAAACAGTATTTTCACCCATATGAATATAGTTTTCCTGCTGTGTGAATTAATATAATTATTACTATAATAGTTGATTTTAATCTAAAACCTAAAGCCTCAGAAAAATAATTTTAAATAAACATAAAACAAATAAAACAGTAAATAAAAATAAAACAAACTAATTTGATTGTTTTTAAAATTTATACTATAATATAGTTTGATGTTAGGTGTAAAATAACTGAAGATATCAAAATTTTATAGAATATATATTAATGAAAACAAACTTCAAGACTAATCTGTTAGTATTAACACAGAGAATTACAATTAGTAAAGAAACAATGCACACATTTTGTTTTACTCAAACACTAACAACTTTAACTATGTGCTTCAAAATCTTTCACTACTGTTACCAGAACATTCTTTGTATCAACAATATGCTGAATCTTCCTCCACAGAGCTTGGGCACTGCTGAAAAAACATCTCCTTGAACTCTTTCACTGCTGCACTGCAGACAGCTTTCTCAAAGTCAGTCTAGATAATCTGTGGCTTCAAATTGAAGTTTTTTTCTGCTTCAATCTTCAAGAGTTGAAAAACTGAGACATACGTAGCTTGAGTCTTGTTGGGAAGGAACATGTAAACAAGAGGGTATGTGATGTCCTGGAATTCTGCATGAAGAGTGTAAAACCAGTGTTTCATATCACAGACTCTTAACACCTGCTGTAATGTGAAATGATGAATTACCTCCCTTTTTTCTTAGTTCACCAGTCTGAGTGTACTGGTCTCCATGGAGATTGTACCTGTCAAATACAGAACTGCTACCTGTACAAGATGTTCATAATCTTGAAATAATTTACAATTTAATATACATAAATAAATAAACAAATAAAGAAACATATTATTATTTCGTTGATTTTGTTTCTAGTAAGAAATAGTGCATCCATTACCATTACAAGTTAATAAAATACTTAAATAAATGTGTGGATTTTTTTTGTTGTTTAAGAATATAAAACAGTTCATTCACAGAAGTAAAGTTTGCAACATAATGAAAGTATTCAGTAAGGTTGCAATGTAATTTTCTAGTCATGATTTTAAGTCATATATATATTTTTAATTAAAACATTAAAACTTTTATTTCTGATTAAATGAAATATCATTCCCTGAAAGAGATTTAATACTAGGAAATTCACTCACATTTCCATTAACAAGGCCAGAGATCTTTCTGTGACATCTTTGAAAAGACCAAGAGGGTTTCCAGGTATGTCCATATAATCAAGAATTATCACTGAACATCAAATAAAGAAAATACAAAAATAATGTAGCTTTAATTATAAAACAAGAGCACACACACATACAGGTTAACTATTTAACTTTCACTTTTCTTATAAATGTAATAAAAAGTAAGTGTAAATTAAAATATTCAAAATAATAAATAAATAAATCAATCAATAAATAAATCAATCAATAAATAAATAAATAAAAAATAAATAAATGAAAGAAATTCAAATATTTGAATAAACAGCAAACATAATTTAATAATTTTTTAAAATGAAGGTTGTAGACAGGGTAGAGGAGGGTAAGGAATAAAATAATAATCATGAAAGAAGAAGGAAACAAGATGCTGTTTAGAAACCAAGGAACTTTAATAACAGACACAGTGACACAGAAAGATTAAATATAAAAACTATTGTAAAACTGACATCTCCACAGAGGACAAAGTGACCCAGGTTTATGACAACAACACTAATGAGACTGAATAAACCATCAGTTCATTTTACTGATATATTTGAGAAAAACAGAGTCATTCTAGTGCATGTACTACTTCTTTGCTGACATCTACATGTTGGAAGATCAACTAGGAGTGGCTGTTATTTCTCAACTCACAGACTTCACCTCTGGTAACACCAGTGACACAAAACTGTGTGACAAGATTTTGAGAATGAACAAAAATAAACTCATTATGAATATTATAAAATATTTCACAACTGAAAATGAGAAAACAACAACTTATAAATAAAGTAATAAACTGCATCAGATAAACACTTTTGTAATTCATTACACTAATACATACATGACCTGGGACTGTAACTTCAATGACATTTTAGGTATTCTTGCCCCTATAAAATAGCTGACCTATAAATCACTAAAGAAATTCTTCAGTCTTAATCACATAAGTGTGGAAAGTTATATTTAAACAAAAGCAATGCATTTCAGTTTGGCATTTTCTTCTTAATCTCAGTTGTTTTCTATGAGGGCTGCTATTTTATCTCATAGAAACACATTAACAGCTAGCAGATTCCCTGGTAGGCATGAATCCATTTTTCTAATTCTAGAGAAAAAAAACAAGAAATATCCTAAAAATACTAGCATAAGAAAATTAACATAAATATAAAATGGAATATGGTGACTTTGGTCTTCAGTAATTATTACCCATTGTTACAAGATGCATATAAATACTACTACTTTTGTCAGTTACAAATACCAGGGAATAAATAAAACAATTAAAACATGAAAAAATTATAATGTAATAGAACCTCTATACATGAATGAAAAATTTAGATACATGACTTACTTGAGCTGTATTTATAGTAGCCATTTCTGTCAAACTTGCCTTGCATTTATTTTACACTGGGAAGGAAAGTAACAACGTATGACAGCTTAACATTATCCATGGAATAATAAACCAGAATATCATATTCAATATGGCTAATTTGAACTCTTTTTTTAGGTACACATAAAATCAAACCCACCTATTACAGTAAATTGTACTCCACACAACTGAATATTGTTTATAACTGACAACAGAAACTTCACTAAGTAGTACTAGTACAGTAGCTGAGTAGGACATAAAGACTTACCTTAATTTGCCAATATCTACTTTGTATTTATAAACACTAATTTTTAAGACCGGATATGTATGGAGTTAACTGTAGTCTTTATAAACAAAACATAGAGTCTCGCTGACCCAGTATTGTAAAATTGATCGGGACCGTTCGGATCATTTCCGAATACGCGGACAAATCCGAACATTCCCGAATGCAGCCTTAGCTTCGGTCGTTTGTTTCATGGTGTTGTGATTATTTTGTTTTCCTCTTTGAACTGATTCCTTTGATTAATTAAAAAGTGTACAACAAAGCTGAATTTCAATATCAATATCACACATGGAGGTATATCTGCATAAGTGACTGCTGGAAACATCTACAGACACTGAATGATAACATTACACATACAGAAAAGAAATTGAGACTAAATCCTTCTAACTGAAATGAAATACATGCTTACTGAAAATTCTTTAGATGCTGAATTTTTAAATGATAAATAAATGTACATGCATGCGCACACACACGCACACACAGACAGACACACACACACAAACATATATGCTCATTCTGAAATTAATAATCACTAATACTGAAATGGTAAAGATATATAAACTCACATACACATATACAAAACTTAACTTTATTTATGTGTAAAAATAGAATGAATTTCAGTGATGTAGCAATTATTGAAATAATATATTTGTAAATAAGAATTTTAGTTGTAACTCACCCAGACTTCCAAGTCCTGCAGCTCTACAGTTAGCTAACAAAACTCCCATCTCACTCTCCAGCAGAACACACAACACTTCATAAGCCTCTATCACCTGATCAGAGTAGTTAATAGCCAACTGCAGCGCTGTGTTGTTAGACTTCCCCATCAACACCGTCAACCTCTCCGAGTAGGACTTGCTCTCATTCATTGAGGTGGCAATTTTTCTCTGAAGTATTTCAAACTCAATTTCAAACTCTTTCAATTTAGTTTAAAATCAGTTATATTCATATCAGATGTCATGAAAAATATATCAATGACTTATTCTGTGTTATTGTTTAAGAATCTATTTATTTTAGTTAATTTGAAACAGAAGTGCCCAAGGGCCCAAAAATAATGTTAAAAATCAGATATTATGAAAAATAATGAGTAATTCTGTGTTATTGATAAAAATATATTTATTTTGGCGATTTGATTTTGAATGAGTGTAGTTGGGAAACATTTGTAAGTTTAAAAATCAGTTAAATTCATATTTAAAATTTGAAAAATAATGTCAATCATTCATTTTTCTGTCAGTTTTATTTGTTCTGAGGTAATATGAATTGGAATTAACACCATAAAAAATCCTAAATAAATAAATAAAATAAATTAAAATATCATACTGGAAATTATGAAAAATATGTCTATTTTTTCCTTCATATTTTTGCCAGTAAAATAACATTTGTGAATTAAAACATCAGTTAAGTTTCTACTGGAAATTATGAAAATACACTGTCAGTATATTCCAATTTAACATTTAAAAGTGTTAAGCATTAGTTATACATTTGTTAAAATATTATGCTAGTGTGTTTTATGTGGTTATGTAACATTAGCAAGTTCAAACATTTTGTAATTTTCCAGTGAAGTTACATTCCAGCACAGGAAACATCACTGTGCATATAAGTGTTTACAGTGAAGTTACATTCCAGCACAGGAAACATCACTGTGCATATAAGTGAAGTTACATTCCAGCACAGGAAACATCACTGTGCATATAAACATATAAGTGAAGTTACATTCCAGCACAGGAAACATCACTGTGCATATAAGTGTTTACAGTGAAGTTACATTCCAGCACAGGAAACATCACTGTGCATATAAGTGTTTACAGTGAAGTTACATTCCAGCACAGGAAACATCACTGTGCATATAAGTGTTTACAGTGAAGTTACATTCCAGCACAGGAAACATCACTGTGCATATAAGTGTTTACAGTGAAGTTACATTCCAGCACAGGAAACATCACTGTGCATATAAGTGTTTACAGTGAAGTTACATTCCAGCACAGGAAACATCACTGTGCATATAAGTGTTTACAGTGAAGTTACATTCCAGCACAGGAAACATCACTGTGCATATAAGTGTTTACAGTGAAGTTACATTCCAGCACAGGAAACATCACTGTGCATATAAGTGAAGTTACATTCCAGCACAGGAAACATCACTGTGCATATAAGTGTTTACAGTGAAGTTACATTCCAGCACAGGAAACATCACTGTGCATATAAGTGTTTACAGAAGTTACATTCCAGCACAGGAAACATCACTGTGCATATAAGTGTTTACAGTGAAGTTACATTCCAGCACAGGAAACATCACTGTGCATATAAGTGTTTACAGTGAAGTTACATTCCAGCACAGGAAACATCACTGTGCATATAAGTGTTTACAGTGAAGTTACATTCCAGCACAGGAAACATCACTGTGCATATAAATGTTTACAGTGAAGTTACATTCCAGCACAGGAAACATCACTGTGCATATAAGTGTTTACAGTGAAGTTACATTCCAGCACAGGAAACATCACTGTGCATATAAGTGTTTACAGTGAAGTTACATTCCAGCACAGGAAACATCACTGTGCATATAAGTGTTTACAGTGAAGTTACATTCCAGCACAGGAAACATCACTGTGCATATAAGTGTTTACAGTGAAGTTACATTCCAGCACAGGAAACATCACTGTGCATATAAGTGTTTACAGTGAAGTTACATTCCACACAGGAAACATCACTGTGCATATAAGTGTTTACAGTGAAGTTACATTCCACACAGGAAACATCACTGTGCATATAAGTGTTTACAGTGAAGTTACATTCCAGCACAGGAAACATCACTGTGCATATAAGTGTTTACAGTGAAGTTACATTCCAGCACAGGAAACATCACTGTGCATATAGATGATGTTAAATGAGATTTACCCCAAGGGAGGTAATTTCAGCACCAAGAATCTGTCTGTCTCCAGCACACATTTTTAGTTTCTTCAGTTCTGCAATTTTAGCTACAGGAAACTGATCACTGCCTGCAGTGGTCCTGTGAATTAATAAATAAATAAATAAATAAATAAATAGAATATTTACATAAATACTTAAATAATAAATACACTATCAAATATGTTTATATTTTAATATTATAGGTAAATAAGCAGCAAATGGAAAGAAATGGATGTATAAAGAAAAAATAATATATATGTATATATTATAGTTTTGTATTTTTTTAAAAAAAAATTATATATATATATATATATATATATGTATTATACATTTTTTGTATTTTCTCAACATTCCATATATAAAAAAATAACACAACACACACACTGTCTATCTCCACTGATTCCCTTATAGTCACGTGCAATAAAGCTGAGAAACAAAATAAGAAATGTTTATTTATACCTGTCTCCTGTGTTAGGAGTTACTTTAGTTACATGGAACGTAAATGAATGACAATATGACAAATATTTATTTATACCTCTCTCCTGTATTAGGATTCACTTGTGACTTTGTTGGTGTTGATGTTTGATTGTTCATGGGACTAGAAGACAAATCTCTCACAGGTAACTTATCCTGTAACTCTTTCAACTGTAACAAAAATGTAATAATTTTCCTTAACTTTCAATTTTAACAAAATGTAACAGTTTATTCTGTGTCAACTGTAAGTTTCAACTGTAACAAAATGAAACAATTTATCCTGTAACTCTTTCATCTGTAACAAAAATGTAATAATTTTCCTCTAACTTTCAATTTTAACAAAATATAACAGTTTATTCTGTGCCAGCTGTAAGTTTCAACTGTATCGTAATGAAAAATTTATCCTCTAGCTTTTTCAACTGTAACAAAATAAAACAATTCATCCTGTAACTCTTTCAACTATAACAAAAATGTAACAATTTATTCTGTAACTCTTTCAGCAGTAAACAACAATGTAATAATTTATCTTTTAACTATTTTTGCTATAAACTTTTAAAATCGTGTATTTACTAACAACTTTACAGTACTTTTTTTTATGAATGTAACAATTTCATGCAGTTACTAACAATTTAACTGTTACTCTTTCATAGAAAGACTTAATGCAAAAATTATTAACACAAGCCATATTATATAACTGAAAGAAAAAGCAATTTCTATAATTAAGTTTTGTGTTTCAATTCTACCTACAAATAAAAATGTAAATATAATTATTTTAATATTTATGCGGAGTTACCTTTCTTTTCAACTTCTCCCTGTCATCATTGATATGTTCAATATGGCTACATAGCTGTGTATGTTCTATTTCCTGTCTGCCTATCTGTTCTTGTAGAGCTGACATTCATCGTTGTCTTTTTCTACGTCTTCTCTGAGACGTTGAACGACGTTGCGATCAACATTGTGGAGAGGAAAGTATTTTCTTTCTGCAATGGCTGACTCCAGTTCTGTGACAACTCGGGAACATTTTGCATTTATTTCATTACCTATTTCTAAAACAACCAAACAAACAAAAAAAAAAACATTTATAATTATTCTCAGTTTTAATGTTGTGTATACGTTATTTAGTAGTTAAAGAAAATTTTTAATTATATTTGTAAATTTAATTCTATTTTTCTCTTCTGATCAAATTAACTGATTGAAAAAATATCTCATTTTAACTATATATTTAGTTGGAACTTTTCTTTTTAATTCCTTCATTCCTTCTAACAGTAAGAAAATGAGAAAAATATCAAATTTTAATTATATATTTATTTATTTTCATTTTAATGCCTTCTAGCAGTAAGTAAACGAGAATTTGTTTTTATTATAATTTAATATTTAAAAAAATTCAACAAATTATAATATGTTGCTATTTATATAATAAATTAAAATTAAAATTAATAAACTTTTAAAACAATTGGACATCTATCTAAAACAGCCAAAACTGTACAGTCAAAAAATAAATATAAAAGTAAATGATTACCAGGTCTCGCAGACTGGGAGCCATTTGCATTATTCTCGTTGATACTTCCTCCATCATCGCTTTTCTCCGATCGTCTTCTTCTCTACACAGAAATGAAAAAAAAAAAAAAAAAAAAAAAAACGTTCCAATGTCTTTACACTTTCTGGAATTTGGTATTTTCAACAAATTGCTAGAAATAATTTCTTAGTCTTTCATTAAACACAGTAAAGAACAGAAAGCTAACGGTGCTGTTTTACATCTGAAGAATGACTGACTTGACTCATACAATGAAAGAAAACAATGGTTAAATGTCTTCACATATTTCTGGAATTTCAGGTTTTCAGGAATCTTTTCTTATCCATTAAAAACAGTGAAAAACCAGCAAACAAATGGTATTATTTTACAATACATAATGACAAGCCAAAACTATGTTTCATTATGTGTCCAGATATATTATATTATTGTTTTTATCATTCATTAAAAGCAGGGAAGAACAGCAAACTCACACTATATATTATTTAATAAAGACCACTGACCTGATGACATTAATCTGCTGTCTGTTTTCTTCATCAGCTCTGCAATGACGCTGTGAAGTTCAGTGACGCGTTCCTCGTAGCGTGCCGCCGTCTGGTCAACTCTGTCATCCAAGTCTTTCTGACTGTGAATCTTCTGTCTTAGTGACAACAAACAATCACATTTCAGTAACAAACACATAAAATAAGAAAATTATTTATTAATGCAACTATAAAATGAAAATAAACTAATAATAATAATAAAAAAAAAAAATTTATTAACGGAACATACATCCTTTTATAAATTAAATTAAAAATATAATAATAATAATAATAATTTTATAAGAAAGGAATATGCTATTATAAAATAAAAAATAAAGAAAATAATATTTAAAATCACATTAGAAACATTATATATTTATATATGTATATTAGTAAACTTGTAAATTAAAAATAATAAAATGTCAAAATATTTAGAATCACTAAAATATTTGAAGTTTTGAATGGTTTTTGGATATAACTCTGTATTAGTAAATTTAAAACATACAGACTAAATTCTCTTAGTATTCAAAATCACAAGACATTTTTTTATGAATTTGAATGTGTAAATATTGTATTTATTGAACCTATGTATTCTTTGTTTTAGTGTCTGCTTAAGAAAACATCATCAATAAATAATCAAATAAATACATAAATAACCAAATAAGGCAGAAAGTAAATATATAATAATTAAAACTTTTTAAATTTAAATTTGGTCATCAGATTAACGTAAATATTTTTCTAAAGTCTTTCCAGAAAGATAGCCTGAGTAGCTTTAAGTCATCACCAAGAGTTATTGCCAAACATATTATTTTCTAGTCAGGCTATATTCTTATTACTGTTACCAGAATAACAACGTTAATTTCAGGCTAATGCTAGGATAAAAAAAATAATAATAATATTAAAAAACAATAATTTCTTACCTGACATTTAGTCTGTTATTTTTCTAAATGATGAGTTTGTATATATTTTTATATGTATGTATGCATGTGAATCTGTGTGTGTTTATATTATGTGCATTTGAGTGTGCATATATTTGTGTAAGTCTGTATCTGCATGTATCTGTGTGCTTATTATGTGTGCATGACTAGGTATGCATTTCTGCATATTTGCATGTATATGTGTCTGTGTGTGTTTGTATTGTATGTTTAAGTATGTATGTATGTTTTATATGTATGTGTAGATATGTGTGTCTGTATTAATGTATGAATGAATAAGTATGGATTATTTGGTACTTGTATCTAAGTATGTGTGTATGAATACATGTGTTTGTATTACGGTGTGTGTGTGTAAGTTTGGATGTAATCAATGCCAAATAAATTGTTGGTTCAGAAAACATTATCAAAACACTAAAAACAAAAACAAATCTGAAAATAAACACAGTATCTACTATGTGTGCTTTATCTAGTTGTTTTACCTGCTGGAATTAAATAGCAATAGAAATTGAATAAAATACATATTTATATTTAATTATTTAAAACATTTTTTTTTTATATATAATTAGTTACTAATTTAATATCACATTAAAATAGAAAAATAAACATATTCCATAAACATACATAATTAAAAAAACTCACAAGTCATCATAAACTAATATATACACATATATGCACATACACATGAACACATGTGCATACATATAAAAAAATCCATACAAACACAGTCATGCAGAAACACATTCACACACAGAAACTCAGACTTGCACATATATAGACACACACTGACCATACAAATACAGACACATTCACACACACAAACATACAAACTTAATACAAGACACATACAACTCACACACATACAACTCACACACACTACAAACACACACACAACAACTCACACACACACAACTCACACACAAACACATACAACACACACACACACACACTCACACACACTCACACACACACAACTCACACACATACAACTCACACACATACAACTCACACACACATACAACTCACACACATACAACTCACACACACACACACACACATACAACTCACACACATACAACTCACACACATACAACTCACACACATACAACTCACACACATACAACTCACACACATAACTCACACACACACAACACACACATACAAACTCACACACACACAACTCACACACATACAACTCACACACACAACTCACACACACAACAACATCACACATACAACACACACACAACAACACACACACAACTCACACACACAACAACTCACACACACACACACACACACAACTCACACACATACAACACACACACAACAACTCACACTCACACACATACAACTCACACACACACACACATACAACTCACACACACACACAACTCACACACAACTCACACAACACACACACACACACATACAACACACACACACACACACACATACAACACACAACTCACACACACACAACTCACACACACACACATACAACTCACACACATACAACTCACACACACACATACAACTCACACACATACAACTCACACACATACAACACACACACATACACACACATACAAACACACACACACACACACATACAACTCACACACACACACACATACAACTCACTCACACATATAAATATAAATATAAACATACTGGAGGCTGTACAAGGAAATGTGTGTCAGACATTACTTTTATTTTATTTTTTTTTTTTTTTTTTTTTTTAAAGATTTGAAATATGTACCCAATAAAAATATTAATTAATATATTTTTTAAAATATGACATAATACCTGTCTTTGTACATTCTTTATAATAGATTTTTTTTTTTTTTTTTTTTTTGCTTTTATTAAAAAGAAATATCTCAACATTGTATTAAATATTATAAAAATAGAAAAAAATTTATTTCCCTTTTTATTGTTGTTATTTTATATAATTATTTTTATAATTTTTATTTTTTTTTTTTTTATTAGAAAGAAATGTATCAACATTAAAATACTAATTTATTATTATTACATTAAGAGTTTTATTTCTCCTTTCATCACTATTGTTATCACACGATGGTTTGAGGATCACATTAAATAATAATTAGAATAGCTTTATTTATCTTTTTATTGTTGTATAGTTTTAGAATTATCTTAAATATTATTAAAATAGTTTATTTTTTTATTGTTGTTGTTTTTGTAGTTATCACTATATCAGATTTTAGAATTATATTAAATAATAAAATAGTTTTATTTATATTTGTATTGTTTTATTTTTTTATGTTATTACTTGATCAGATTTTAGAATTAAATACACACACATATATAATGTATCTATCTTATTTCTCTATTAAATATTCTGATCCATCAGTAATTTAAATATATGTCTAGAACTAAAAATATAGAATAAAACATTCTTACACATGCATATATGTTACAGTTAATATGTCAAATTAGTCATTTAGCCTAACACACAAAACCATCAGAAATTAGGCCTAATGACTAAAATTTCCAGGAATTAGGCCAAATGACTGGATTTTCCATGGTCTTGTTTGACATTCTGCCTGATAGTAAATCAGAAAATCAGGCAAGCAGGTTTAATGCTTTGCAACATCATTAGTGGGTTCAATTCAATTCTTTATTATTCTAAGCTCAGCACAAAAATGTGCTAAGCATGAGTCTTAAAACCAGAATAGAGAGAGAAGTGGAAGAAAGAGAAAAAGAACTATGACAGATGGCATGAAGTATAAAAACTTAACTGTTACTCTAAAACTGGTTTTTAAAACGTATTGTAATATCATTCAAATAATCCTGTGTTAACTGTATTGTAACCATATTATATTTTTGATAAAATGAAGTGAACCTAAAATTTTATCTTACACTTAAATCACCATCCATTCAATTTTTTATTAATAAAATAAGACCTTAGAAAATGTTAAAAGTTACACGATTAACACACTTAGACTATATATATAAATATATATATATATAAAAAATATTAATAAAAAATGAGATACAGTAATAAAAAATAATAATAATAATAATAATAATAATAATAATAATAATAATAATAATAATAATAATAATTATAACACTATTAAAAAATAATAGTAGTATAAATTAATTATAACAATTAAAAAGAAGAAACATATTCTATCAAAAGAAACAATAAATTATTTTATTTACTGATTTTTTATTATCAGAACAATAAGGAATGTAGACAGGATAAAATAAATAAATAAGTAAACAAATAAAAAAAGTATTAAACTGTATTCTGAAAACAAGTTTTATGTCAACCCTGATCAACCCTTTAAAACCGACTTTCACTACAATCTAGTTTTTACAGAACAGTCAGCCATATTGAAATGGAGACCGGAGT
>CM022677.1:3900552-3905552 GCA_012295275.1 Chrysomallon squamiferum
CTGATGATTATTCACGATGGCATACTATAATAAGTATTATACACCTGGATTTTTCAAAAGAAATAAAAATTAAATCAACGTGAAATGACGACAGTGAGTAAAGTTTAGCATGTGACACAAACAAGAAAATCAATGACTTTGCTCTACAAAATATGCAGGCATTCAACTTTTCATTTTTGTATTTTTTATTTTATTTTTATTTTCATTTTTATTTTTTTAATCTGGATAAGTAACTCTTTGGAATTGAAAAGGAAAAACAGTAGCAAATACAAGGATATCGAGTTATCTCCCATAATAACTTGTTCCGTTAACCAACCGATAATTCTTTAACTTTACGGTCTAAAAGTTCGTTAGATTTGTTGGCTGTCTTCACTTTAGCCAATTAATGCTTGACTAGAAAAGGAAAAACAATAGCAAACACTTGCTTTTAGACTTATCTAACTTGCTCCGTTAACCAACCGATAATTCTTTAAGGTATGGGTTCGAAATGTTCGCTGGTTTCACTTTAGCATTACTGTTTATAAATAGATGTCGGCAAATAAGGTAAGCCGATACCTCCAACTTATGGAACTATGGGCAATCCTTTCATGTGAAATAAATATTTGCGATAAAATTAGTAATATCTTTTTTGGGCGATTAACCCAACATTTTTTGGTGACCTGGCGACTGGACATTTCGAGCCCTGCATTAGCATGGACCAATGATTTTTCAAAAATCAAAATAGGAAACTCGTTGTTAGCATATATAATAGTACAAGTTTTAAAAGTTGAATGCTTTTTGTTTTAACGAAAAAGATTGAAAACGTAATTTGTGACTATTTTTTATTTTTATTTTTTATTTTTTTATACGGCCTGTTGACGGACCTTTAATTTTTTTTTTTTTTTTTTTTTTTATTATTTATTATTATTATTATTATTATTATTATTATTATTATTATTAATTTTTCTGTTGCAAAACTGGATCAAGCGTTATAATGAATGTAACAAGGCAACCATTCAAATAACACGTGATCAATTTGCTTTTATAATGTTTATTTGATTGTGTGTGTGTATGTTGTTTCAGCTCGCGCCTGTGTGTGTGTGCGTGTGTGTGTGCGCGTGCCGGTTTGAAAAAAAAGGTATCTTCCAACGTAAAATTGAATTGCGAGATCACGACGGCGCGATAATTAATGTATTTTCATTTCGATTTTATTATTATTATTATTATTATTATTATTATTATTATTATTATTATTATTATTATTATTATTATTATTATTATTGCCATCGTTATCGTTGTCGTTATTCAGCAATAAGAAGAAGAAAGAAGAACGAAGATAAATAGACGTCGGTTCGTTTTTTTTTTTCTTTTTTTTTTCTTTCTTTCTTTTAAATTTTCAGTCACTGCCCGACAATTCTGCAGTTGCCTCATCTATTGACGAATAACCTACCCATTTACAATTGACCAGGTTGACTTTGAACATTAAATATTATTAAATTCTGTCTTAATTGAAAATAACGACGATTACGATTTAATTTATGAAATGATCAGACACGTTGTTGTTGTTGTTGCAGCAGTTAGTCAGAAAACATCTTTACGAATGGAAGATTGAACCCACTCCACAGACGACAGTGTATGTTTGATTGTGTGCGTCGGTACCGGGGACTCAGTCTTCCATGCGTATTTTTCACTGCAGCAAAACTAACTCATTTATTAAACGTTTTGGACAAAAAAACAACAACTTTTTGGCAGAACCAAGTTCAAACTAATTCCGTATAGAATGATTTTTGGAATCAAGCACACAAACGTGGCGGCAACTTTGCATCGAATTTAGAGATTATTTTTCTCTGGTAATTTCGACGAGTACACGAAACGAGAATTATTAGAGGGAGATAAGCCGAGTAAGGAAATGAAGGCGGTGACAGTGGACGGATGAAACCCGATGTCTTTTTTCCTTTTCTATCGTCATATATATATATATATATATATATATATATATATATATATTTCTTTATTTATTCTTATTTTACTTTTTTCTTTTTTTATTTATTTATTTTTTTGCAGTGACCGTGTTGTGTATGTTTGATTGTGTGTGTACGTATGTTGTTTCAGCTCGCGCCTGTGTGTGTGTGCGTGTGCGTGTGAGCGCGTGCCGGTTTGAAAAAGGTATCTTCCAACGTAAAATTGAATTGCGAGATCACGACGGCGCGATAATTAATGTATTTTCATTTCGATTTTATTATTATTATTATTATTATTATTATTATTATTATTATTATTATTATTATTATTATTATTGCCATCGTTATCGTTGTCGTTATTCAGCGCACGCAATAAGAAGAACGAAGATAAATAGACGTCGGTTCGTCTTTTTTTTTCTTTTTCTTTTCTTTCTTTCTTTTAAATTTTCAGTCACTGCCCGACAATTCTGCAGTTGCCTCATCTATTGACGAATAACCTACCCATTTACAATTGACCAGGTTGACTTTGAACATTAAATATTATTAAATTCTGTCTTAATTGAAAATAACGACGATTACGATTTAATTTATGAAATGATCAGACACGTTGTTGTTGTTGTTGCAGCAGTTAGTCAGAAAACATCTTTACGAATGGAAGATTGAACCCACTCCACAGACGGCAGTGTATGTTTGATTGTGTGCGTCGGTACCGGGGACTCAGTCTTCCATGCGTATTTTTCACCGCAGCAAAACTAACTCATTTATTAAACGTTTTGGACAAAAAAACAACAACTTTTTGGCAGAACCAAGTTCAAACTAATTCCGTATAGAATGATTTTTGGAATCAAGCACACAAACGTGGCGGCAACTTTGCATCGAATTTAGAGATTATTTTTCTCTGGTAATTTCGACGAGTACACGAAACGAGAATTATTAGAGGGAGATAAGCCGAGTAAGGAAATGAAGGCGGTGACAGTGGACGGATGAAACCCGATGTCTTTTTTCCTTTTCTCTCGTCATATATATATATATATATATATATATATATATATTTCTTTATTTATTCTTATTTTAATTTTTTTTTTTTGTTTATTTATTTTTTTGCAGTGACCGTGTTGTGTATGTTTGATTGTGTGTGTACGTATGTTGTTTCAGCTCGCGCCTGTGTGTGTGTGCGTGTGCGTGTGAGCGCGTGCCGGTTTGAAAAAGGTATCTTCCAACGTAAAGTTGAATTGCGAGATCACGACGGCGCGATAATTAATGTATTTTCATTTCGATTTTATTATTATTATTATTATTATTATTATTATTATTATTATTATTATTATTATTATTATTATTATTATTATTATTATTATTATTGCCATCGTTATCGTTGTCGTTATTCAGCGCACGCAATAAGAAGAACGAAGATAAATAGACGTCGGTTCGTTTTTTTTTTCTTTTTTTTTTCTTTCTTTCTTTTAAATTTTCAGTCACTGCCCGACAATTCTGCAGTTGCCTCATCTATTGACGAATAACCTACCCATTTACAATTGACCAGGTTGACTTTGAACATTAAATATTATTAAATTCTGTCTTAATTGAAAATAACGACGATTACGATTTAATTTATGAAATGATCAGACACGTTGTTGTTGTTGTTGCAGCAGTTAGTCAGAAAACATCTTTACGAATGGAAGATTGAACCCACTCCACAGACGACAGTGTATGTTTGATTGTGTGCGTCGGTACCGTGGACTCAGTCTTCCATGCGTATTTTTCACTGCAGCAAAACTAACTCATTTATTAAACGTTTTGGAAAAAAAAACAACAACTTTTTGGCAGAACCAAGTTCAAACTAATTCCGTATAGAATGATTTTTGGAATCAAGCACACAAACGTGGCGGCAACTTTGCATCGAATTTAGAGATTATTTTTCTCTGGTAATTTCGACGAGTACACGAAACGAGAATTATTAGAGGGAGATAAGCCGAGTAAGGAAATGAAGGCGGTGACAGTGGACGGATGAAACCCGATGTCTTTTTTCCTTTTCTCTCGTCATATATATATATATATATATATATATATATATATATATATTTTTTTTATTTATTCTTATTTTAATTTTTTCTTTTTGTTTATTTATTTTTTTGCAGTGACCGTGTTGTGTATGTTTGATTGTGTGTGTACGTATGTTGTTTCAGCTCGCGCCTGTGTGTGTGTGCGTGTGCGTGTGAGCGCGTGCCGGTTTGAAAAAGGTATCTTCCAACGTAAAATTGAATTGCGAGATCACGACGGCGCGATAATTAATGTATTTTCATTTCGATTTTATTTTTATTATTATTATTATTATTATTATTATTATTATTATTATTATTATTATTATTATTATTGCCATCGTTATCGTTGTCGTTATACAGCGCACGCAATAAGAAGAATAAAAGATAAATAGACGTCAGTTGTTTTTTTTTTTTTTTTTTTTTCTTTCTTTCTTTTAAATTTTCAGTCACTGCCCGACAATTCTGCAGTTGCCTCATCTATTGACGAATAACCTACCCATTTACAATTGACCAGGTTGACTTTGAACATTAAATATTATTAAATTCTGTCTTAATTGAAAATAACGACGATTACGATTTAATTTATGAAATGATCAGACACGTTGTTGTTGTTGTTGCAGCAGTTAGTCAGAAAACATCTTTACGAATGGAAGATTGAACCCACTCCACAGACGGCAGTGTATGTGTAATTGTGTGCGTCGGTACCGGGGACTCAGTCTTCCATGCGTATTTTTCACTGCAGCAAAACTAACTCATTTATTAAACGTTTTGGACAAAAAAACAACAACTTTTTGGCAGAACCAAGTTCAAACTAATTCCGTATAGAATGATTTTTGGAATCAAGCACACAAACGTGGCGGCAACTTTGCATCGAATTTAGAGATTATTTTTCTCTGGTAATTTCGACGACTACACGAAACGAGAATTATTAGAGGGAGATAAGCCGAGTAAGGAAATGAAGGCGGTGACAGTGGACGGATGAAACCCGATGTCTTTTTTCCTTTTCTCTCGTCATATA